>CM076607.1:41903758-42503758 GCA_038502775.1 Hippodamia convergens | reverse complement strand
CAAAAATGTACAGCGTTATTCACTTATCTTGGTAACCAAAATTTTCTCGAAAACGTTTGAATTTTTTCATTCTGTGAATGGCGTTTTGAACAAGTCAATATCGACTTGAGATGCGCATAAAAATCTGCGGATTAAATGAAGACGCCAGGCGTCGCAGCGCTATCAAAAATTTTTTCTCCAGGGACATACCTTTTTTATCATGTCATTCGAAAGATAATTTGATACATAATTTTTTTTTCGAATACAATTTTCATCCATTTCTAACCGTCAGCGATCTGCAACATGTTTTATGTTAATTCTATTCCATTTTTTTTCTGTATTGTGGTAGTATGGCTTCATTTGGAGACATGATTTTTTCCTTTAATTCAGGAAGGCTAGTTTTCTAAACAATCTGCCTCTTCAAATAAGATCAAATATGTGGATATAGGATATAGCAAGATGCAGCTCCATGTCACAACGCTGCCATTGTGAAGAAATATTAATATCAAGAATTCGAAAATAAATGGATAGGAGCCAATGAACCCATTCAGATATGCCAGACCTAAAGCTCATGGATTTCTTTCTTAGGGGTACCCTGAAAAATATGGCATACCAAACTGATTCTGATAACTTGGATCATTTGAAAATAAAGATAAGAAACGCATGTGCCCAAGTAGACCCTTATATTTCGACCAAAGTAACTTATAATGAAATAGGGTAATGATATAACTCATGTATGGAGCATAATGGCCGGTATATCGAACATATGATTCGAAATGTTTCGTTTGTTATTGAAAAAAAATGTTTATTGTTATAAGATATAATATTTAATTAATATAATAATAGAGAAATAGTTTGTCATTTTACGAAAAAATATCATATCTTGGTCATCTAGACATTATGATTCATACATAAGTTATAACATTTCCTTATTTCATTATGAGTTACTTCGATCAAAATATAGGGGTCAATTTATTTTCGAATTCTTGATATCAATATCTCTTCACAATGGCAGCGTTGTGACATGGAGCCCCATCTTGCTATATCCACATATTGGATCTTATTTGAAGATTGTTTAGAAAACTACACTTCCTGAATTCAAGGCAAAAAATCATATCCATGTTTCCAAATGAAGGCATACTACCACAATACAGAAAAAAATAGATGGAATAGAATTAACATAAAACACGCTGCAGATTGCTAACGGTTAGAAATGGACGAAAATTGTATTCGAAAACAAATTCTGAATGAAATTATCTTTCGCATGACATGATAAAGAAGGTATGTCCCTGGAGAAAAAATTTTTGATAGCGCTGCGACGCCTGGCGTCTTCATTTATTCCGCAGATTTTTATGCTCATCTCAAGTCGACATTGACTTGTTCAAAATTCCATTCACAAAATAAAAAAATATTCGGACGTTTTCGAGAAAATTGGGGTTACCAAGATAAGTGAACCACCCTGTACATACCTTGAGAAAATATATGATCCACTTTTGAACATAAGGCGTTTATAACACGATTGTTGAAAAAATCAAACTCACGTAGACCCGATTCTTACTGCTTCTATTGGTAGTAGAGATAATGCGTCTGAGATTTGGGGGGTTTATTCGAATAAAATTCACGGAAAATAGCGGTACCCCGTTTTGCCCCGGATTCCCCTATATTCATCAATTATTAGTTGGAATGAAATATGTTGGGGTTAAGATAACTACGAATTCGTTTTATTTACAATGTCATTTGTGTTTTGATGGACTACAAAAAGGAAAAATTCGAGAGAAGCATGAATGAACCGGTGGTATGAAATTTAAGAGAAAGAAGACTCAAATCTAGATAGTAAACAGTAATAAGATTCGAAATAATCCTGTTTCGGGTTTCAATTCTTCAATTCTGGGAATGAAAAACCATCGAAGTGTCCAAGATGCTCATCCAGATTATTAGTATAAGTGAGTAGGCAGTTTTCGCTGACAGACTGCTCAGTCTTCCTCACCTATAATTTCAAAGCTCCGTCTCTACTTACCCAATTAAAACAACATCCCTTGAACGTCTCTGGTTTTTGTAATTATTTAGTCCGCAGGTCCCGAGTTTAATTTCCATATTTGTTCCTATTGTTGGAAGATGCGGCCAGATTTTTTTTGACGAGAGATCGATGTAATTTAAAATAATCGGTAATGCCGAAAATATTCGAATAATCATCGCCTTATTATATATTTTTTCAGAATGATCGATTATCTGAATAATTTTTTGAACCAGCATGAAAGATGGGAGAGCAAAGAGAAAATCTAACCGGTATCCATTGTTCACCCTATTACTTCTAGTTTTGAATTTTTCCCATGAATTCCAAAATAAGTTTTTTGTTTCGAATCGACAAAGAGGGAAAAACAAGAGAAATGATTTTCTCATCTAGGAAATGTTTAGATTTCAGAATCAAACAGAACAAATGTTATTGTCGGCATTGCCAAAATGTAGGCTCAGAAATGAAAATTTTCCAATAGTCCAGTCAATTTGGGCAGAGATAGGGCATTACCTCCGGATTCTATCCTATCTTCGATTTCGAAATTTTGGGAATAAGATCTACTTACCTCCTACTTTAAATTCTACGCTATGCCAATATAGGAAGGGGGTGTCCACGAGAGATTACCAGGGGAGAGACTTTAGCCACAGCTCATAAAATTTTTGTGAGATTATGTATTCAGACGAGGTCCGACTTTTTGGAAGCCATACGCTTACCCCTTCCTTCTCTCGCGATACCATTGCATTCTCCAATTAGATTCAAGAGTGCGAAGTGATAATGTCATTTCGCATCTGGTGAATTTTGAATCAGAGTGTGTGTTGGCTTATATAAAAGCTACGCTTCAAATGCCCTTCGAAATACATAGTTACGAATTTTCGAAGGGTAGTTTATTTTTCTCCCACCTAAAGCGAAGTGTCATTGTTGATTTATCTGTTTCAGGAAATTAAGGAACTTTTGGAATATTTCTACACCGTTTCATCTGAACTCCATTGAGCAATCTGTGATGTTGATTGCTCCATTTAGCTAAAATTATAATATGGTCATATATACACGGTAAGTCGATATTCATATAAAACTGTATATCAATATAATGAAGTCGTTTCACAATTATATCTATATCGAAATAAGTATATCTATATAGGTTGATATAAACCGGTGTGAAAAGAGCGGCCGAAATTTCAACCCCAGAGCCCCATCGCTAGTCGAATTTTTTTTGCGCTATTTCATGATGATACCCAAGTGAATTTTTCCTGTTAATATGATTATGCAAGGATCACGCGTTCTGTACGAAACACGAACCGAAAATTTAGGGGTTGAAATTTCAACCCCAGAGCCCCATCGCAAGTCAAATTTTTCTGCTCTGTTCAAGTAGTAAACGTCGCCAGGAGTCTTTCCCTCCAATCTGGTAATGTAAGGAGCTCGTCCTCATATCGGCATCTTCAAGTTCACGAGAAATTAATAAAACGAGTCCGGTGCGAAATATGAATGTTCATATCGACTTCTTTTGTCGTAAAGTCGTCTATTTAAGATAAAGAATACGCGTTTCACTTATAATTCCCCTATTAAATCAACCTAACTTCGAATTCCTATGATAAAACAGAAGGGACACCGGACGCCACTGACTTGGGCGTTCGGGTGTTTCCGTAAATTTCGGCCGCTATCTTTGGATGCTCTTTTCACACCGGTTAGATATAATAAATATACAGGGTGAGTCTTTGACTTGTACATATACTTCAACGGGACATTCCTGAGGTCAAAAGAAACACTTTTTGTTTCTACCATTATTTCCGATTCGGCTCGGTTGGAAAGATACAGGCTGTTGGAAATCCATAAAAAAATGTAATTTTCGAATATATCTCGTAAATGATTTCATCGAATGCAATGATTTTCAGAATATAGGTTCTCATTAATGTGGCAAATCTTTTACGAATACAAAATTTAACTCAAATGTTTCATTTTTTTCGTTACAACCAATATATACCATTACATTCCATGATTATTGCAAAAATTCTATGATCCCAATTCTTGGAAGTGAGTTGAATGTCATTTAATGAATATCTGGCAATTTTGGAAAAAAAAGTATTGTTGTTGAAATCTCATGAAATGCGCATTCTTTGAGTAGTTAATTAAAAAAAAATCTATATCAGCGAAATTAAAAAACTGGATACTTTGGCTGAATGTAATTCTGTTTAGAAGATTCGCAGAATTGAATTTTTGCTACATTTTCTCGAAAGTTTAGGTGGTAGATCTAATGCTCGGAAAAATTTTAGTATCATATTTCCAGGGGTGGCATAGCTCATCAGGAAAGTTTAAAATGGCTATATCTGTTTATCTAGGCTGAATCAGAAAAAATGCTATACGAAAAAAGTATTTCTTTTGACCTCAACAATCTATGGTTTGAATATATGTACAAGTCAAAGACTCACCCTGTATATAGATAAAAAATCCAGGTTTTTCAGAACCTTGAGAATTATATGAGCATAACTGAAAGTCAACATTGTTGGTATGTCGAGCAAAAATTTTGATAACACAATAATATAAACTAATTTGTATCCTGAAAGTTAAACTTAATAAGTTCAATTTACATGAATGAATTTCATGTATAATTGAGCGATCTTGCAATAAATAACAGTTACCTGAGTTATTTATTGTAGATAATTTATTCCAATCTGAAGAAAAAGTAAAAACAATTATAGTTTCGACGTTTTAAGTAGTAGAGATTCCTTGGATTCATTGTTAGATACTAGTTCATATCAGATGAAGTATCAATAAATTATTCATAAATTCCTCTTTCTTTATGGTTTAATAAGATAATGAGTCTAACGTGTAATAGCGTCAAAACTTACAGCTGAATGTATTTTATTGGAGTCCAATTTCAAGATCATAATCTAAACTTGGTGAGTCTTCATTGTCGCTTTTTCTGTTACGTAAGTACAACCAGTGGGGCCAATTTCCATTGTAAGCAGAAGTTTTGAGTTGTAGAGCCTGGGACTGCTCGTGATTTGATTCAAAAGCGGGTAAATTCAAATCATACGGTTCAACTGAGTAGTGGTGGATAAATATAGGGGACCAGGGCCCCCCTTACGTAGACCACATAAAGATATTCATTGAATTATTGCATTTTTTTGTGAAAGATTAAAAATAGTTCGAGATCTATTTAGTTCCCTCCCTTCCCTCTGATTTTAGATACCTCAGCGCTTTTTTTTCATTTGCAGTTGTGCGGTATCGACTCCATGAGATGAAATTTATCAGGTTAGCTCTATATTTTTCAACAATCACTTTCTTTAACTTCTCAGAAACTTTTTGAGTTTTCCCGAGAACTAGTTCTTGAAAACGTTCAAAATTTTGAAATTGATAACTTTGAAGTTCCTCAACAATGTTTCAAATATCGTAAAACACAGGCTGTTTTCTCGAAAGATTGACTTTTAAGAACTTCAGGCCTGTACAGGATGATTCTCTTATCTTGGTAACCCAATTTTGTAGAAAACAAGCGAATATTTTTTCATTCTGTGAATGGCGTTTTGAACAAGTCAATGTCGACTTGAGATGCGCATAAAAATCTTCGGAATAAATAAAGACGCCAGGCGTCGCGGCGCTATCAAATTTTTTTCTCCAGGGACATACCTTTTTTTAACATGTCATTTGAAAGAGAATTTTATTCAGAACTTCTTTTTCGAATACAATTTTTATCCATTTCTAACCGTCAGCGATCTGCAGCGTGTTTTATGTTAATTCTATTCCATTTATTTTTTCTGTGTTGTGCTAGTATGCCTAGTATGATTTTGTGCCTTGAATTCAAGAAGGCTAGTTTTCTAAACAAACTGCCTCCTCAAATGATATTAAATATGTTTTTACACCAAGATGGGGCTCCATGTCACAACGCTGCCATTGTGAAGAGATATTGAGATCAAGAATTCGAAAATAAATGTATGGATCAAAATGGCTAGATGACCTAGATAAGATTTTGTTTCGTAAAATGGCGGAGGTTTTGTAACAAACTATTTCTCTTTTATTATATTCATTAAATATTATATCTTATAATTTATAACAATAAACATTTTTTTTTTAATAAGAAACGAAACATTTCGAATCATATATTCTATATACCGGCCATTATGATCCATACATGCGTTTCTTATCTTTATTTTCAAATGGTCCAAGTTATTAGAATCAGTTTGGTATACCATATTTTTCAGGGTACCTCTGAGAAAGTAATTCATGAGCTTTAGGTCTGGCGAAACCTGATGGGTGCATTGGTTCCTATCCATTCATTTTTAAATTCTTGATCTAAATATCTCTTCACAATGGCAGCGTTGTGACATGGAGCCCCATCTTGCTGTAGCCACATATTTCATCTTATTTGAAGAGGCACATTGACTAGAAAACTAGCCTTCTTGAATTCAAGGCACAAAATCATATCTTTGTCTCTAAATAAAGGCATCCTACCACAATACAGAAAAAAAATAAATGGAATGGAATTAACATAAAACACGCTGCAGATCACTGACGGTTAGAAATGGATAAAAATTGTATTCGAAAAACAAGTTCAGAATGAAATTATCTTTCGAATGGCATGATAAAAAAGGTATATGTCTCTGGAGAAAAAATGTTTGACAACGCCGCGACGCCTTGCGTCTTTATTTATTCCGCAGATTTTAATGCACATCTCAAGTCGACATTGACTTGTTCAAAACGCCATTCACAGAATGAAAAAATATTCGGACGTTTTCGAGAAAATTGGGGTTACCAAGATAAGTGAATCACCCTGTACTTACAATATTCAATCGTTCGGTGCAAGTTAGAATATTATCTGAGAGTCACAAAGTCATCATGAGCCAGAGCTAAACCTTGGGGAATTTCACTCAGCGGTCAACATTGCGACCGAGGTTTAGCTCACAGAGCGAGAGTTATCGCGATCTGGCAACCTGACCTGGGTCATCACTCTTGCTGTCGATTTCAATTCTTCAGTCTATATACTTGCCAAGACGTATATGCGAATACGCTCTCTGATCTGCTCTGATCCACTCTTTCTGCCCCCTGGATGTGTGTGGATATACTTAGCGGCTATTGCGGAGTGATTGACCGCGTTATTTCATTTGGTTCGGATACCGGACAGTGCTGTTTTACTAATACAATAAAGTTCTCAATGTCTTCGGACGCTGCGGTAAGCCGAGATTTAGATCTGGTGATTTCATTTGAATGGAATCGTCGTCATGTAGCCGCCATAATCGAAGGAATATGAAGAAGGCTTATTTATCGCCCAAGGTTCATCATTAAGTTTTTCAATATATCTATCAACGTATGCTTTCGTGAACTTTAAAACACTTGGAACAGAACATTTTGCTCAGAGATCCGAGAATTGTAGGCTACACTTGTTTATTTTTCTTAAAGGAATTTGCATCCTGGCTGTCTGCATTCTTCATTTATATCAACCCTTCTGAAACAATTATGATTTTTTTAATACAGGAAAAAAATAAGATTCACTCAGCCATAAACAAAGATACTCCCTACTTTCATACCCGAAATAATTTGAAAGTAAAATCTTGTAATTAATTTATTAATTTCTACATGAATTAAGAATAGGAAGGCATGGTATAACCAGCTTATTTCTCCTTGTACGTCTTGTCTTAGCTTCAATCATTTCAGCTTTGTACTCAGGCTTTTCTCCTTAGTATATCGTTTTATGCTGCATCTTTCCATTGTATTCCAATATATTCTCTTTTCATCATCCCTCCATATCATCTGAGGAAGATTTCTCGTACGACCCCTAGCCACGGTCTCTACTCCAATTTTATATCACATTATTCCAACAGTCACCCTTCTGTCTAGCATTGTGTCCTGCTGAGTTTAGTCTAGCTTCAAAAATGTTTTCGGTGTGGCCTGCGTGAAGGCTAAGAATGTTCTGTATACCGTTTTATTCTTTTTCGGAGGATCACAAAATCGACGTATAGAAAACAACCGCAGAAAGCAAACTGCAGAAGTAAATCAGCAAACTTATTGATGGCATCAGAACGAGTTCAACTTGGATTATGTCGACAGTTCTGCGTGTAAGTACGAATTGACCTGTCATTATTGTTGAACTGTCATTATTGTTGAACAACACATGACATTATTCCGCACAGGTTGTCACGAATTCTCGGGAACCATTTAGTGCACTAATACATCACTAATGCGAAAAATATTCAAAATAACAATGACAGCTGCGATTGAAGAAACAACACCAAGAAGCCAAAGATCCACCGGACGTAACCGCCACCAGGAGCTTGAACTCCTGGAAATAAATCCAATCCAATCGAGCTTAATCCTTCTGAGATGAATGAATTTTTCTCTGGAGAAGGTTATGAAAGTCGCCATTCTAAAGTATCAATAATAAATCTTTATTTCTAAAATATCAATGTGAAACAAAGACACAAAATAACTACACCAATGGAGAACTTCGGAGTAACTATAGAAACATCTAAATGTTCGTAATGCAGACAAACTAGACTACATTACATCCCCCCCCCCAACCGGAACTGGGGTGCTGGGATTTTTTCTTCAGTTGAAACGTATGGACGCAACTTACTGATATGGAAAATATTGGATTCTCTTTTTCTATGACTACATTCTACTTCAAAAAATATCGAATTAGAGATTTTCTTCGATATCTGGAAATGGCCAATTCTTAGTTCTTCTAACTTTTTCCTGTTAATTTTGTTTCCATTGTCAACGTACACAAAGACTCTTTCTTCAAAGTTATGACTTTGTCTCTTTTTATCAATCCTTTTTTTATTATTTTCATTTGAGGCTAATGAGTTCTGAAAAGCAATTTTCCTATCTCTTTCAATATTATAATTTGGAAGAAAAACTTCAGGAACAATAGAGGATGTTTTTCCATGTAAAAGGACGAAGGTGAAAACCTTGTAACACTTTGAGTATCATTATACTTACACAATTTTCTGCAATTTTTGACCATTCTCTTTTTGTTTCAGTTTCATTTATCCTACATCTTATACGATGTATGTGGAACTCTGGATTTCGCTCCATATGATATGATACACTGAAATTGTAAGTTGAGTTTATTTTATTCAATAAAGTTATTATTATTATTTACTAGTGTCTGGTTCAATCGTTCGTTCAGACCATTTGGAAATTGACAATTTACTGTTGTGAACACTAATTTAACATTATTTGCTGTCCGATGTTTCGATGTGGATATGAAAGAATATCTGGTAAAATGATATACCAGTAAATGAAGATATCGTTTTCTTGAATGGTTTCCACCAAAAACCCCAATAGTATCCAAGGACATAATTTCAAATGATTTCCTAGCAGGTCATAATTGAGAAAGGAATCCAAAGCTTCTTCCTTTTCTCGATTTATTTTTTTTGCACCCTTCACATTTTTCACAGATTTCCTTCATCAAAACATCCATTTTTGGGAAAATGAAAGAAGCTCTTATTTGATAGCTCAAATGTTTCGAACCAATATGTCCATATTTTTTATGAACTTCTTCTATTAAAGCCTGTCCACAATTCTCAGAAATTAAAATCCTATCATTCTGGAAAAAAATGTCTCCTTTCTGGACTTTATTCTTCATATCTTCATGTTTTTCTGATAATTTTTTATATCTTCAATTTCAAAAAGATTCACAATTTTAAGACAAACGTCACTACTTTCAAAATATTCCAAAACTGGGTTTCTTGATAAACAGTCAGCTTCTTGGTTTTGACTTCCAGGATTGTACCTAATCATAAAGTTGTACTGGGATAAATAGAAAACTGAATTTCCCAACTCTTCATTAGTTCTTGATTTAATTTTCAAATTTTCCAAGGGTTTATGATCAGAAAGGACAATGAATTCTTTGATAATATTGCCAATATATAATAGCATCTTCAATAACTAAGCACTCCAAATAGATGGCTTTCTTTTTTTGTGTTGTATGCAACTTTTTAGAAAAATATGCTGCTGGTTTGATTGTACCATTTTTTTGAGGTTGCTTCAAGATAGCACTAATCCCTTCAATACTAGTATCTGTTTGAATGATAGTGGGAGAATTTGGATCAAAAATTGCCAAAATAGGAGCACTAGACAAATATTCCTTTATTTTATTGAAGGATTCTTCGCAAGCATCAGTCCACTGAAAATCTACATTCTTTCTGAGCAAATTATGGAATGGTTCAAGAATTTTACATTGATTAGGGATATACTTATAGTGAAAGTTCATTTTTCCTAGAAATTGTCTAATATTTTTCTCTGTTTTTGGGATAGGAAAATCTTTTATAGCTTTCACGTTATCATGTATCGGACGAATAGTATTATTTCCAAGATACTTTATTGAATTTTGAGCGAAATACACTTCAAAAACTTCAATCTGAAACCTTCTTGTAAAATGGCTTTCAATAACTTTTCTAAATGTTGTATATGTTCCTCAAAGCTCTTTGAAAAAATCAATATATCATCAATACATACTACACATGTGTCATTCAAGCCATGTTTTCGAATAATATTCGATAGAATTCTTTGGAAAATAGGAGATGTTTACAAACCAAAGGGTAAGCACTTCCATGGCCATTGTCCATCCTGTGCAACGAAAACTGTCTTATATCTATCTATTACTCTAATTGGAATTGACCAGGAAGCAGAATTGATATCGAGCGCTGAGAACCATTTACAATCTCTTGTTTTCCTCATCATTTAATCAATTAATGGGAAAGGTTGTGATTCTAAAACAACAATGTTGTTCAAATCTCTGAAGTTAATGCATAAACGAGATCTTTTATTATCTTCTTTCTTGAAAGCTAGGGTGACAGGAGCTGCAAAAGGTGAAGTTGATTCTTCAATCATATCTGCACCCAATAATCCTTCAATGGAACATCTGTATGGTTTTTTTGCGGGGAATTTATTTTCAAGAAGTCTGTTGTGAGCTTGTTTTTCGCAAAAATTTCCTTAAATTTTTGAAAAATATAATCATTTTTTCTTCATCTAAATGTTTAATTTTTGCTTCGAAATTTTTTATTTCTATAAATTCGTTGAAATTTACTTCTATTTCTGGATTTAGTATGTTTTTAGTTTTCTCATCAAAATCACTATAAGTAATACTGTTTTCTTTTTTCTGGGTAATAGTGAGATTTTTATCTAGAATCAAGCAAAATTTCTTTATACAATCAAGACCAATAATCAGGACATGATGGAAATTATTGTTTTTTATAACAATCACATCAATGGAAACTTCAATATCGATTATTTTCATTTTCATCTTATTATACCGTCTGTTTCATCAGTACTAACCACTACTTGATTTGAATGTGCTGTCATATTCAGTCAATTTCACACCGAACCTTTTTAAAACTTTCGAATTAATCATGGTTATATTAGCTCCAGTATCATATACACCTCTAATTGATTTTTGATTATTAATCAGCACATCCACTCGAATCATTGGTACCATTCCTAGTTTTTTGGATTAGGTACTTCATCATTCAGGTTTTTTTGAAGTTCAGAATTATTGTTTTAATTTTGTCCTTATCCCAACAAGCATCCTGTCGATGGAACCTATTATTTTATTCGTTTTGATTTGAATTTAGAGATTATTTATTTTTATTTGCACATCAGGAGTCTACAAAGAGGTCATTGAATTTATTTGCAAGACCATTACTACCCTCTAATGATACACCATTATGTCGTATTTCGCATAATCTCACTGTCAATATTCAAAGCTGCTCATCAGAGAATACAACAGAATAGGTGAACCAATACTACTGATTTTGTTGATTTTTGATCAGACGAGAGTGTTGAAACATACGAGTGGAAAAAGGTCGCAAGCCCAAATAACACTGGAATAATCTAGATCCAGTATCATTCCATTCGTCAAGATCATCAAATTAAGTGGTGTGTTTGAATAATATGATTTTCTAAATCAGGCAGTATTATTCCCTAAAAGTGTTTGTCGTTACTGATCAGAACTGAAGAAGTTCACTAAATGACAGGTATTGAAGCCAATGACGAATCCACAGATATTATAAGACAGAATATATCAAAATTGAGGATAAGAATTTTACATCCCTGCCCCATGGCATCGAGCTTATGATACTATATTTTATTCAAGACTGAAAATTAAGAGAATAAATTTTATTGTGTAAAATAAAAACAAAACAAAAATCACGCTTTCATAGCAAATCGAACTGGAATGTAGAATACAATTTTCAATTGTTGGAACCTTATTTGGAATGTTTATATTATCTATGTGGTTGGTTCTTACCGACGTTTCGGCAAGCATTCGCGTGGGGATTCGAATGCGAGTTATCCGAGGAGCAATTCCCGCAATTCAACTCACTCCAACATTACAACTTAAATTGTATGAAAATCCCCTACTTTGGTAGACTAGTGGTTAGGTTGACTTGAATTTCTGAAATTGCACCTCGGATAACTTGCATTTTAATCCCCACATTGTAATTGAAAAGTATGAAGCGCACAAGTCCAGACAGAATAAGTTTGGCAAAAACCGGTCCTTCTCAGGACCAAAAACACCCTGAGGACGGCAGTCGTATTCTTGCAGAAACGTCGGTAACAACCAACTACTTAGATAATGGAAACAGCCAAAATAATGTTCCAACAATTAAAAATTGTATTCTACCTTTCAGTTCGATTTGCTATGAAAGTGTGATTTGTTTTCTAACCACTAGTGTACCGAAGTAGAGAATTTTTATACAGTTTAAGTTGTTATGTTGAAGTACGAAGGAATTCGTACTACCCCTTAAGTTTTCATCATGAAAGGATTCCATTCTCAACTCAAATATCAGGAAGAAAAGCAACGATGATAAATGAATTATATTATTTACTCTTCAACTTTCCGACAACCACATCGAAGACCCCATTGTGAGATGCTGAACTCGTAACGTATGCCCTCATATCGCGAGAAAAAAGAATGCACGTGCATCAGAAGGCTCCGACTGCACATAATCTGGATGTTTGACATTACAACAGCCATCAAAAAACGATGAATTGCCAGGAGAATATTGCAATTACCGAGGGAATCATTCCAGTGCATGTCAACGCTACGGGGAATGTAACGAGAAGCAACAATTCGGAAATCTGTCTGGTAGTCATGAAGTAGGAATGAAAAAGGTTCAATTTTTGCTTCTTCCATACCATCATCGCACTGCATGGATTTAATTGGATATGAACATTATGAATGGATGTCGTGAACCCATTCAGCCCTTGCTGTATAGGAGGCCTGAGCAATTATGATGCGGAAAATTTATAGAGGGTGCATCAAAAGGAAAATATATTTCACCTCGTAAAAGTTCGTTCAAGCATGGGATATTCCCAAAAACTGTGTATGATATTGATATGGACATACAGGGTGGCCATTTTAAAACGAAACAGACGAGATTACAGACGAAATAAATTTTTTCGATAGAAATGCTCGGACAGGTCGATTTCTGTTTCGAGGGGGACAACTTAAGATGTAGGTTACGGACGCATAGCGCTTCAACCCTTGCTACTACAACCCTCATCCCCAATTTTTGAATAGGGAAGATGGGGTGAGTGATACCTCATTTGAAAGGTATTTTTATACTGATTTCAGGACAGTAATTGTTTTTTCATTTTATGCATTAGTTCTCGAAATATTCTTGACTAAGCATTTGAAAATGAAGTGGTGTTTTCATGGCACTTGTAGTGTTTTTTTGTGAAAAACCTTTCAAATGAGGTATCACTCACCCCATCATCTCTATTTAAAAATTGGGGGTGAGGGTTGTAGTAGCAAGGGTTGAAGCGCTATGCGTTCGTAACCTACATCTCAAGTTGTCCCCCTCGAAACAGAAATCGACCTGTCCGAGCATTTCTATCGAAAAAATTTATTTCGTCTGTAATCTCGTCTGTTTAGTTTTCAAATGGCCACCCTGTATTTCGAGAACTAATGCATAAAATGAAAAAACAATTACTGTGCTGAAATCAGTATAAAAATACCTTTCAAATGAGGTATCACTCACCCCATCTTCCCTATTCAAAAATTGGGGGTGAGGGTTGTAGTAGCAAGGGTTGAAGCGCTATGCGTCCGTAACCTACATCTTAAGTTGTCCCCCTCGAAACAGAAATCGACCTGTCCGAGCATTTCTATCGAAAAAATTTATTTCGTCTGTAATCTCGTCTGTTTCGTTTTCAAATGGTCACCCTGTATATTAGAAGAGAGCACTTGATTGATAACACTAAGTTTTGACATTTCAGAGTTTGAATTAATTAACCTCCTGTCCTGAATATATTTCGAATTAATTTCTGTATGCTTATGTTCTTGATTAAATCCATAAGTTAGTTTTGGCTTTGAATTATTCTCAAGTATTACCGAATTGAAAATGGCTGGAAGTTATCAAGATACCGCTCGCCTCGCCTAACTACGTGAACGTGAAGCAGTCGGTACTGCGAGTTTTTAAACAATTCAGCAGGTATTACCGCCAGTATTAATCGCGTTTTGCTAGTTATTCAGTTAAAAATCATTTACTTTTTCGATGTGTTTTCTGATAAATAAATAATGGAAACCTATTCCACATGATTATACCTTCAAAGAAACATTATACGACGTTATTTTTTTTAAATAAAAAACAATGAATGAATCAGTTTGTACATCTTCTTTGAACTTCCTGAAAAGTAACTGAATTTTAATCAATATCAACATTTGGTATATTATTTAATGAATCATGAAATGGACAGTATTTATAAATACAAATACAGTAGAATCTGGATATAACGACTCCGCTTATAACGCACAACCGCTTTTAGCGACGTGAACGCTAACTGAAGTTTGGTTTCATAGAGATTTCTATGCTTTTACATCCGCTTATTACGACCCTTTTTGATGATCAATCGTCCGGTTAAAACGACATGTCGAGATTTTATAACAAGAACTTTGCACAAACTCGCTATCTGGTCGCATCAAACCGACTCCAAAGTCTTAATTATAATGGCGTGCAAATCTTAGTCAGTGTTCGTTTACATTTGCTTTGCGACATAACTATAGCTGTGCTGAAATGACATCCGCGTAGGGAAAAGCTTCACCATCGAGGAGAAAAGCGTCATACTACATCGCATCAATGCTGCTGAATCGATTATCGAATGTCACTCTTGCGAAGGAATTCTGAGTTTCCCACTCTACAATTTCGACAATTATTAAGAAAAACGAAAATAATATTAGATCTCTCATCAATGACAATGTTTTGAAATCTAAAAGAATAAGGAAATCCACTCAAGATCAGGTAGACAGAGCATTATTAGAATGGTTGAAGTCCAAATTATTCCCCATTCGTTTATTGCGTCGTCCGGTTAGTACGACCGAATATCGTCGGTCCCTTGACGGTCGTTATTTCCGAATTCTACTGTAATAAGTGATCTATTTTATGGCATTTCACACTACAAATGATCCACAATTTGTCAAGAAATTTTTTTCTATTTGTTTCAACAACTATGAAATTGTACAGTTATGTCAGCTGTATACTTTTTGTTCCTCAATACTAAAAAAAAAAATAACATCGGGTGAGAACTTGGCTGAAATTCGATAGTGATCAATATTGCTGAAGGGTCTTCATAGAGAACGAAATTTTAGTTATCTTTGATGAAGTCTTAATTATTTAATGAATGATATATCTACGTTGGAGTTCCTCGAAATACTGCAAGATTTCATGTTGACGCACTCCACGCTATTTTTATTATCAATCCTAAATTTCCAATTTCCATGCTTGATCTACAGCAGAATAGTGTGGGTGTGTATATTTTAGTCATCATCTCAGCTTGTTTCTCTTTTGCAATTGAAGCTAAGTTTGAAAATTTGTAAATACAAGAATGATGAAAATAATGTAATTTTACAAAAAATTCTTCAAATTTATTTGCCTTGAAAAATATATTCAATCATTTCATAGGTTATATTGATATATTTCAATCTATGATGCACACACAGAAATTTTTAGTAACTTTTTGTAACTAGAAATAAAGCCCTGGCTGGAATTCCATGGCTTGCTCTGATGACAATCATTTTGAAACGGACTATAATATTACTTTTTTGTTATAATTCCAACTAGCTGACCTCGCACAACTTATTCTGCCCAAATCGGTCAATAGGTAAGATTGTTTTTATTATCATTCTTATTATTCCAATTTCATTTCGAAGCACAAAAATCTTGAAAAAAATCTAAATCGCTGATGCAACGTCACCTACCAGGTCCAATTGTATTTCGAAAATATACAGAGACTCACTCTTACACTTCATCTACAACCTATATCTACATGACTGAAACTAAAATTGCAATAGTACGCGCCGTTTTTTTCTGAACTCAGATCAATGTTATTGTTGAAATATTCGTCCGAATTAGGTTGTGTAAAAGTTCATCTACATTAAATACTACTAAATTAATATTAAATTGAATATTCATTTAATCAATTTTTCCACGAATCATATGTCGAAAATTTCAAGTTTTTTAGTCAACTTCCCATTCAGTAATGGCGGAAAATGTAACTGAAATCAAGTTCATCTATGGAATTAATAAGTGTGATCGTGTGTCACACAAGATGAGAGAGTTAAGTTGGCTTTCAACGAGGATCTTTCAAATTTTACTCTTACTTTTACATTTCATGAACTCATTTTGAAGAGTAACCCACCGTATTTCTACAATAAATGGGTTTACAGAGCTGACGTTCATAATATCAACATACGCCATAGAATAGGATATTCTAAAAAAGTTGCGGAATGATCTCCTGATTTTATTTGAAAATTGAGAGGATCTGAGGTCAGTACTGACAACCAGGAAAGGAAAATATATCTGAAAATTATGTAGTGCTGTAATGATCTCATTACAGCACTACTTTTAGAACTGTAATGAACTCATAGAGAAATAATTTATTGTGTCCTCATTACAAAACATCTATTTTTGAAAGAAGTTTCAGTTACAACGGTGAAACGGCATTCCTATATATGGTGAATTTAATTTAAAACAAATTGGGTTCTAGAAGAAGATCAAAGCTTTTCTTCTCGATATTTCGTCAGCATGATTTTTGGAATTTCTCTCTGAACTAATTCGTTCATATCCTCAGATAGTTGTCTTTCTTTTGTTAATGAGCATTCATTTACTAATTTTTGATTAAATTATATTCAAATATACTTTTTGTTGATACAAGGGTATATTTTTGGTAAAAATATTTTATTGAAAGTAATCAAAAATAGAAAATATAAAAGAAGAAAGAAAAATATTCGAACATCAATATTATATTTAGATTTTCCGAACAGATGATCGAAATTGAAGAATTCAACATATAAAAAATAAAGGAAAATTGTAAATGCTATGCGTTAACAAGAAATCAAGCAATAAAATCAATAATGAATGATTTTGTGTTTGTTAAATTGAAATATCATTAAGTTGATAAGTGCCACCTTAGTTCTTGAAATTGGTTCGAAAATTTTGTGAAATCCACCTTTACCCATTGGTTTACCTCATTTAACAATGAGAAAGCAAATGACTTTTATAAGTTATATGAAAGCTTACGATATTTCTATGTCAGAATCCAAATTTGATACGAAAAGTATGTGGGTGCCTACATTATTGTTCTTCAGAATGATTTATGCAGCCTTAGGTAGAGATGATTAGATCATTTTATCTCCCAATGATTTCTGATCATACTGAGTGCCGAAGGACTTTAGGTCGAATGCCTTCCACTGAGTTATAAAATTCTGATGTCATTATTCTACTCTGAGAATTAAAAATGATTGGGGCTATGTACTTATGCGAAGCATTTACTTAATACTTATCTTCAAAAACATCATCTCCTGGAAATTCAAGAGTGAATTTACTGGGTTTCCAAGGAGATTAAAAAAGAAATTAATGCAGAATACTTCACACGGAGACTTACTGAAATTCACCGGACGCCATGGGAACATGTTTTCGGCAATTAAAATCTAAAAAATGCACTGGATCTTCACCCGACCACATTTCGAAGTGCACGGTATTCACGAGCCCTGGTCACCACCAATCTAACAAAGTCAGATTTCATTAACATTCCGTAACGATCGGAGTTGGTACCAAACTGCCTGTTAGTTTTACGTCCAATTAAATTAATTTATAGTTTTAATGATCATTTTATATGGGCTCCATATAGAACAGTTTCACTACATTTCGTGGATGCGTAAAGGCATGGAGCAAACCGCTAGGTATTTTTCTTTTGTCTAGGATTATGCCGTATATAGAATGCAGATAGCCGTACTTAGAGGTTTATGGGTTCCACGAAATATTCTCATATTTCTTTAATTAACACGATTGGAATGTTTGAATTTTGATTTAGGTTCGATGGTTGTAGAGATTTGAACATTGGAACTTCTTCGGAAATCATTACCTACTGTTAACAAGCTCCAGATTATGTTGGAATGCTACGTATTTTCGTTCTCTACTGATTTAATTTAATCTATGTAAGGCGAAAACAGTAAGTGGACTAGATTTTCATGACAACATAATGCCCGCAATAATTTGTTCTCAAATATACAAGGTATTTTGAGAGGTCAGGCATTTATTTACATTCAGTAGAAATCATCAGAGTGAGACATTATACCAAAAACCCTCTCTATAAAATATGCACTATGGCCGATATATTTGAATTCAAAGTTACTCGCAAGTAAGAGTATTTAGCTTGAGCATACATCTGTGTCGATTATTAGTCCGGTCAATGAGAGCAAAAATAAGGCGTAAACTCCGAATTCTATCAAGATCCTTCGAAATTTTGGGAATGAACTCTACTTACCTCCTACTTCGAAGTCTATCCTATACCGATGTATGCTTATTATATTTTAGGGATGAAAACAACACCTTATCACCAAAATTGAATAAAACGTGTTGTAACGTAAATGAAAGTAATTTTTAGGCTCAACTAGCAATTTATGAAGTTGTATAAAGGTCTGCATATACTTTGAGACTGTTGTTATTTCCGTGGATTTGGGTTCTTCTGTTTGAGGAATAATAAGTCCAATCTCGAAAAATTGTTCAGTTTATTGAACACAAACAGAAATATCTATGGACTCTACTAATTCTATTAATTCTGCACAGCAAAACTTTCTACTAACTATAGATTCATAGTTTCAAAAGACTTTTAAATGAACAGAACAATTCGGAGCACGTTTTTTCTTTCGACTATTTATTTCTGACAGACGCTGTCACACAAAAATATTTCAAAAGAATTCACCTGCCAACTTTAAATCGAATTCGTTTACTTGACTCTATATAAATCAAAAATAACACAAAAAACTCGGATAGTTGATCAAATCTCAACACTCCTCCTTGATCAACTCACAACGGAGCGTCTCAAAAACTTTTCTATTAAGTGGCTTAGTGAGAATGTCTGCAATCTGCTTGCTGCTCTCGACATGTTGTAATGTCACAGTACTGCCGACATGTTGCTGGATGTACTTTCGTGGTATCTCAATGTGTTTCTTTCCTTTGGTCGTTTTTCCTTCGTGGGCATTCTGTAACATGTGTATGGCTGACATGTTGTCGATTTTTAGGGTAATTGGCTGATCACTTTTCAAAATACCAAGTTCCAGTGCCATTCTCTTCATCCAACACACATCGTCAATCACTGACACCGCGGCTCTGTACTCAGCTTCTGCAGTTGAAGTAGCTACCAGACGCTGCTTCTGCGAGTACCAGATCACTGGTCCACCTCTCATCACTAACACTCCACTCGTCGATTGTCCTGTCTCAGAGTCTCCTCCAAAGTCTGAATCCGTGTAAGCCACTAGTTCTCTGTCTCCTCCGAAATGGATTCCTGCAGTTACTGTCCCTCTCAGGTACTGAAACACACGTTTCACCATTGCCTGATGACTTTTCATGGGCTTGTTGCAGAATCGACTGAGGTAGTTCACGGCAAAGCTGATGTCTGGCCGGGTTATTGTAGCTAAGTACAACAAACTCCCTATCGCTTCGCGATAGTTGTTGTTCGCTGGAAGTGCCTCGTCATTCTGAAAATTTGTCTTTTTGGTAACCATTCCTTGCTCAATGGGTGTATATGCTGGGTTGCAATTTTCAAGTTTCATCTTTCTCAAGATCTTCTCTGTGTACAGCGGCTGATTCACGAAAATACCGTTCTGGTCGATCTTGATTTCCATGCCCAAATACGTTATTTTGTCCTGCAGTTTCTTGCTGAATGTAATCTGAAATTCCTTGCTTATATTGCCTTAGAGTCTGTATATTTCATTCTCATTTTTCCCAGCTATCAATCCATCATCTACGAAGAGTGAGAGCATAATGCTCTTGTCCTCATTATAATAAATACATGGGTCGTCATCGGTGTTGATTAGACCAATCTTGTCTTCAAAGTATGTGGTAACCCTCTCGTTCCACATCCTTGGAGCTTGTTTGAGCCCGTAAAGACTCTTATCCAACTTGCAGACTTTTCCTGATCCGTCGTTGAACCCTTCAGGCTGATTCATGTAGATGACCTGCTCCAGTTTTCCATACAAGAATGCCGTCTTTACATCGAACGATACCAACTTCATCTTCTCTGAAGCAGCGTGGCTCAGAAGTAATCTAATCGATGCATGGCGAGCCACTGGGCTGAATGTTTCCTCATAGTCAATTCCCTCCTTCTGTTCAAATCCTCTTGCCACAAGTCTGGCCTTGTATCTACCATCTGTCTTCTCTCAAAGTACCCAACGACAGGTAATCGGTTTCATTCCTTCCTGACAGTCCACCAGCTCCCAAGTTTTCATGTCCATTAACGAGTCGTACTCCTCCTGCATCGCTTGTCTCCACTTCTCATCTTTGAGTGCCTCACTCACCGAGATGTTCTCAGTTTCACCAATTATGGCCACTTTTACGCTCTTTCTGTCAAGTACACAATCTCTCAGTCTCGGTGGTGGTTGCAAAGTTCGACGATCTCGCAAAGTTCTCCTTCTTGGCTCTTCTTCTGGTGGTTGTGTCCCATTTTCTTTGTCACTTGCCTCCTCAGCATTTTCTTCGGTTCTGCAGTTCTCGTCTTCTTCATCTGACTCACTGCTGCTTTCATCTTGCTTCTCCAGTATACCCTCTGATGCTAATGTCTCAAGTTCAGAGCCTTGTCTCAGTTTTATCTTTTCTTCGGCGAAGATAACATTGTCTGAGGTAACAATTTCTCTCTTCTCTTTCAAATAAATCCTGTAGCAGGGTGAATCGATGTCGTAGCCAACCAGAATTTTCTTTTCTGATTTTCTGTCGATCTTGCCTCTCATCTGTGCTTGCTTCAATACAAAACATTCGCATCCAAAAGGTCGTAGTTTCTCAATTTTCATTTTCCTTCCAAACCACAGTTCTGCCGGACTTTTCCCTGGTACGTTGCTGGTTCCTGTCTGATTGATCGTAAAGATCGCGTAATTCATTGCCTCTGCCCATAGTCTCTCGTCCAAACCATCTGCATGTATTGCTGCCCTGGCTGCCTCGACAAACGTTCTCATATCTCTTTCAATCCTTCCATTTTGCTCTGGCGTGTTTACATTCGTGAAGGTGTGAAAGATTCCCAACTTATTCATCATCTCCTTGGTCTTCGTATTCTTCAGTTCGGTGCCATTATCAGATCTCAGACTCTTCACTCTCCTCCCTAGTTGATTTTCAACAAGTCTCAGGTAGCTTGCAATTTTCTCTGGAGTTTCACTTTTCGCCTTCATGAAATAACAGGTTCGGTAATGAGTGAAGTCATCTTTGAACATGACCCAGTATTTTGATCCTCCCAGTGAGGGGATGTTCATCTCGCCAGTGTCGACATGCACTAGATCTAATGGCTGCTGAGCTGTCTCGGGATTGTTGCTTGCCATATGAACACCCTGTGCACACATAATTATTCCAGTCATCAACATATTTTATTCCTTTTCTTTTCAATATGTCCCTCACATATTTCACATTTTGATGGGCGAGTCTCTCGTGCCAAATTTTGATCGACTGGACTATCAAACCTGTCTCATCTTCTCTCCTGAGCATCATTTTGAAAAGATTTCCCTTGCGTTTTGCTATTGCCACAATTTCTTTACCATCTTGATCGAAAAATGTTGACTCATTTCCGTTTCCCTTCTGTACATGGCCCTTATCCAACATCTGGCTTACTGAGAACAGATTAAAGTTCAAATTTGGCACGTAAATCACATCTTCAAGTACCACTGGATACCATTTTTGACCATCAAAAGCCTCCATCTCAATGTTTCCAACTGCAACGCCATCTAGCCTCGTTGAGTCTCCAATCACAATTGGAATTGGCTCGTCCAGCTCAACAAGCTGTACAAACCACTCTCGATGTGACGTCATGTGTTGGCTGGCTCCACAGTCCTGATACCATGAAGTTTCCTTGTCTTTGGAGATGTCAAAGTCTACTGTCGAAAGTGCTGTGGTCAAAAATGCCTTCCTTATCGATTTGCCGTTTTCTTGGTTGTTTCCTTCTTTTCGAGATGGACATTCCTTGGCGAAGTGTCCCTTTTTCTTACAGTTGTTGCATGTGTATTTCTTCTTACAATAGTCGATGTACTTCTGACATGGTTTTCCTTTACACTCCTTGATCACGTGACCCATCTTCCCACATTTGTAACATGCTAATGTTGACTTCTCCTGCTTGCTGTTTGACGACCTTCCTTGTTTCTCACGTCGTGCCATGAGAGCGTTGCTGGTGTTACTACCCTCTGCGTATGTCATTTCCTTAAGTTGTTCATCCTCTAGTCTCAGACGTTCGATGAGAGTGTCTAAGTTCTTTGTAGGTCCGGTCACGTTGTTCCAAGATGTCCTGAAATGCGCTAGTTTTGACGGTAGCACACTCAAGATTCTCGTCATGATCCAGCTTTCCTTCATAGGATCATCTTCAGTTGACACTTCTGCAGCCAAGTCCATAATCTCCATACAATTTTCTACTGCTGACTTGCTTTCATCATACTCAAATGTGAAGAATTTGATTCGGGACGTTTCTAAAGTTACATCAGTTTTTGTACCATATAAACTAACTAATTTGTCTATCATGGCTTTGGCAGTTTTACAATTTGCAATTTTGGTCGCAATCTTACTGTTGACATTCAAACCTATCAACGTTTGAGCTTCGATATCTTTCTTTATCCACGCTGAAATGTTTGCTTCAGACTCAGCACCTGCTGGTCTTGCCTTTGTACCTGTCACAATTTCATACAAATCTTTATTTTTAAGTGCTAGATTCAATTTGAATCGCCATGAAATAAAATTGACATTTCCCTGACTATCATCACTCAACATTTCCAGCTGAGATCTTACAGTATCCATTTTGCTCTAGAATTTTACAATTTGACTGACTTCTGACAATTTTCTCAAAGAACAAAATGAATATAAACTTTCGTGGCGATTTTCTGACTTGAAATAACTTGCGTGTACGATGCTCAACGTTGTCTTGCTCTACTATGGCTGCTCCGATGTCCCTGCCGGTTCTGACGTTTTGGACTGCTTTTCTCGACTTTCCAGACGTTTTCTTGACCTTACTCCAGAGAAACCCCTTTCACAGCTGCCCTGGGCCCATAACCTGTTGTTATTTCCGTGGATTTGGGTTCTTCTGTTTGAGGAATAATAAGTCCAATCTCGAAAAATTGTTCAGTTTACTGAACACAAACAGAAATATCTATGGACTCTACTAATTCTATTAATTCTGCACAGCAAAACTTTCTACCAACTATAGATTCATAGTTTCAAAAGACTTTTAAATGAACAGAACAATTCGGAGCACGTTTTTTTTTTCGACTATTTATTTCTGACAGACGCTGTCACACAAAAATATTTCAAAAGAATTCACCTGCCAACTTTAAATCGAATTCGTTTACTTGACTCTATATAAATCAAAAATAACACAAAAAACTCGGATAGTTGATCAAATCTCAACAGAGACCGTATAAACCCCCTCCTCTTAGCATAAAATATGTGAAATGGCCTTTTATTGATATTTTCAATTAATCTCAATCTACTTTATCTAAGTATTTCGGGTCAACGTTATTTTCAGTTGATTTATTTCTCAACCCCTAAGGCAGGGTTGGAGAGAACCCGGTTTTTTTCGGGTTTTTATAGGTTTCTTCGGGTCTTTATGGGGATTTTCAATTGTTTCTTCAGATTTAATATTAGTTTCGGTAATTTTGCAGAACCAAAAGAACTGTGTCGGCACTGTGGAAAAAATTTCACTCACTGTTTTCGGGCACCAGATTACGAGAATGCAAACGAAAAGTCGTCAATCCCTCTAAAAAAAAAGGTGAAGTTTGCTTCTGTAAGGCATGGTTAGTTCATGTTTCAGCTAGTTTTTCTCTGGTATCTTAATAGACAGTTGTTAGTAAGGTCTCATCTTGTTTATTTTCAACTTTCCTTGTACAAAAATGCACGTTTTTTCCGTCAAAAATGAAAGATAACACATTTTCTTTATCAATTACTATAGTGAGAGAGATTTTACTGATTTGAATTATATTTATTCAAAATGATTAAATAAACCATGATAGAACGATCTCGAAGAACATTCACAAATAAAAATTTTATGTATACGTTTGTTCAATAGAAAATTTGCTATTTTTGAAGAAAACCGAAAAAACCCAATAATGGTTGCTTTTATCAGTTTGAAAAACCCCACTGGGTTTAATAAGGTGGGGAAAATCTATGCCGTCCCTGCCCTAAGAGCAACGTCTATCTGTATGAAATGACAAATTAAAAATTACATTCAAACATTTGATTTATTTATCACTTTATTTACGTGAAATTTATACTTATTTTGTCGAAAATTGAATTTTATTCTAAGTCACTGCCGCCACTGTTAATCGTTTCTTCATCATCTTTGCCAAAGATTGGTCGACTATTTTGGCAGTTACAAAAAGGACTGGGTTTTCTGTAGGTGCATGACGCATGGAGCATGACATCCTTTTTTGCAGTTGCAAAAATTATTTTTAGCAATTGTTGTGACGAAGGTAATTTTTGCATTTGTATCATTCCATCCCCAATCAATTGAATTGTTTGCTTTATTACCTATCCAAATTTGATAATAAGCTCTCTGCATGTGCTCGTCGAAACCATCTGACGTAACGTATGTACGAGTCTGAGTTATATAGAGGTTCGACTGTAATTTAAAATATTTCTCAAAATTCACATGCCGTGAAAAGGAGAAAGAGACAAATTGACGGTAGATTGCAATCACATCTGCAGCGAAATTCGTATTTGCTCCAAAATTGAAGAAAATTGCTTGGTTCTTTTACAGCAACTCCCTTCATTCCGAAGGAACCGTTTCCATTCAAAAATCATTTTAAAGAAAATTTTAAGGACAACCAACCCTATCGAACGCATCAATACAATCTTTAGTTTTCAAAAGGTAAAAGGTTAAAGGGCGCAGAAAAACGATACTCGCGCTATCAACCTAAATTGAAGTAGTGATATCTCTATCAATTTTTATGATATATAATACAAAAAACAAATCTTTTAGATATTTGTACTAAATCATTTTTTTTTATCTCTTATCATTTTCGACTCAAACTGAGAAAAAGGCAGATTTTCAAGGAAACTGAAATTTTTTTGGAACTATGCATTTTAAACCAGTAAAACTTCTTGAACATATGAATAATAATAAAAAAAAAGGTATTCTTCAAGAAAAACGATCCTTTTCAATTATGGTGGATGTGGGGTTAGTTCAATTACCTATTTTTTCGTGAAAAATATATATCCTCGATTTTTTTTCATTGTATTTCGCTGAGTTTATATGCAATCGACTTTTAAAACTACTCATTCCGAAGCTTTTTTGAAGTACTACAAAAATGTGGAGATTATCATTTCTGTAAAATCAATCGTTTTGCCCTAATATCAAGTTAAATGTATCGATTCGAGCATTCACAAAAAAAGTTGTGTCCTTCGTTTTTATATAAGTTACAAATATCGTCCTTTCATTTTACTTCGTTTAATGAATAGTTTTTTGTGGTATTCGTAAATAACCGTCCTTAAAAGAGTAATTTTTCAATGAAAATTTCATGTTTTCAATCACTCATAACAAGTAATAAAAATTATTCAGTTTTCGAAAAATCTTCATAAAACATTTTTTGCTTAGAAATAAATTCGTTATCGAGTCCCGGGATATTTTGACAAAAAAATTCTGCGAGAAGGGTTTAGAACCACCCCTAATATAAAAGCATTCCCCAAAGTCACCCTTCAAACATTTCCTAAACGTAATATTATGAGATCATTCAATTCCAAGAATGCACGGTTCGACGTTCTCAATATAGTCCTGGCTGACGTTGATTGGCTGGAGCTCTTTTGGGATCAAAACATTCATCAAAATGTAGATTTTCTGTAAGGCTTTATTTGAACTACACCTTAAAAAATGTAAATCTAAAACTAGGGCGTATCCTCAATACTATTCTGGGGAGGCGATCAGTATCATAAAAGGAAAAACAGAGTTCATTCTAAATGGAAGAAATATAATAACCCGATGGATTTCATGATATTCAGGTCCCTTAGATCTAAGTCTAAAAAACCCATCAAGGTTGAGTATTTTAGGTACTGTCCAACGGGGTGAAGTGAATCAAAAATCGAGGTTTTTCAGTAATGGGTTTCAATGTATAAGATTGATTGGGATGATGGGAATATAGATTGTATCTTACCTCAGCTATCGATTAGCTCATTGAACAAAGTTTTCGGCTGCACAGTTTTTGAAATTTCTTCGATTGAAGTGTGATCCACTTCACCCCGTACTTTGGGGTGAAGTGGATCGCACTTAAAAAATCGATGAATATCAAATTTAACCATTACAGGGGTGAAGGGAATCACTCGGAATGAAGATTAATCTATTTTAACTCTAAGAAGTGCTCTTAAATAGAAACTGAAACCAAAATTTTTATGAGTGAAAAAAAAATTGATTCATTTATTTATTGAAACATACGAGAAAGAGCTGAGGAAACACCTAGAATATAATTATTGAAAAATGAAAAATTTTTCCTGAGGAGTGAAAAACACACAAAAATAAACCAAAACCCACTTATCTGAAGACGCTATGAAAGCCAATCAGATAATACAATAATAAAAATATGAATAATATAAACTCTTTCTGTAAATTATGTTACTATTAATTTGTGCCAAAAGATCAAACCATGTTCTGTTTCTGAAGAGGATACGCTAAAAACAACGTAAATGAAACGTCTTCTGTAGCTATGAAATGTTTGCCCATTGGCCCTCCCTTCACCGGTGTAACTGCTCTTTCCATGTAAAGAAGATCGTAGTTGCACTAAGTAGTGCAACTTTTTTTCATATTCACTTGCCTGCAATCATGAGAACTCGACCTCAAACACCGTACAATAGTCTAAATTATTGGTGATCCACTTCACCCATTACTTTTGAGTAATGTTGAATATATTTTTTTCTTAAAAAACTGTTGAGGTACAAGTTGAATAATTGAAAGACTGTTCATTCGAGAGAGAATACAGATCGCCCCACAGGGAGTATCCATTAGAATTTTATGGAGAAATAAAAATTCGATCCTTTCCAAATTTTGTGTGAAGATATAAGACCTTCATTTATGATATATTTTTGAAATTCAATGACTTGCGCTTTCACCGGAAGTGGTATCAACTTTCTTATTTCAAATGGAACACCCTGTATATTATGACTTTTTCGGATAGATCTTCGAATGCTACATTAATTTTATATATCACTTCCTATAGTAATCTAGAGCCGTTTTCGAGTTTTTCACTATTTTTCGAAAAAATTTACAAATTGAGGCTTGTACAACACTGTGAATTCAATGAAAACGCACCGCACAATCTCAGATCTGTTTTTTGAAATGTATTACTGACAAAATATTCAACATAACTCTGTAGAGAAAATAACGTTCTGATATACTGGGAAGTAAAATGAGAGTGTCAAAGTTGGAATTGAACAAAAGCCAAAAACTCAATTTTTTCAAATGAAAACCATATTTTTTTTACTCGAATATCAATTTTTGAGGTAGAAATAGGTATAGTTCATTCGGGGTTCACTATATCCAAAAGGTACCATTTTCGAGATATTCAGGAAAAACTGTTAGAGTGTCGAAGTATGAATTCCAAAAAAGGCAGAAATTCGATTTTTTCAAATGGAAACCGTATTTTTTCCACCCCCATTCCAATTTGTGAGGAAGAAATAATTAGAGTATTTTAAGGGTTCCCTATATCTAAAATGTACCATTTTCGAGATATTCAGAAAAAACTATTAGCAACGAGCATATTATAATATGTGAGCTATTATTATATCAATTATGATTCATTTTCACCGTTTCATAAGAATGTGTATGACTTCATTCAAGTCGTCGATGGAAACCGAAGTGAAATATAGAAGTTAAATTCAGTTCTCATGCTTAAAATGAGATGTGACATCTGGCGGATAATTGTCTAAACTTCTTACCAACAGATTTATCAACATTTTTCTTGTCACTATTTCGAAATGGAGTCGTGTAAAAACTTCGGCAAGTTGAGAAAAAATGTATCTGAAAGCACTTAAAAAGGGACAGGTAGGTGTAGGACGTATATAATCTGTCAAAAATATAATAATGAGAACATTCTGTTGAAAATACAAATAATTATGAAGTAAGCTGCTCAAACTTGGTGAGTCGTTTTCAAGGTACCCGAAACCCAACTCTTATAGTGGGGACATCTTGATTGTCCTCTCTGAAAGTAAAATCTGAAAGTAGAGAAAATTATGTCGGAATAAGGCATCGAGAATGTTGTGGAGTTAATTATTCTTTAGGAGACCTATAAGGAAAGTATCATTGAATCAGGATTGATGATCGATTGAAGTTTTGTTTGGTCAAGACTATGGTCAGCATTTCGGACTCATTTTGATATGAATAATCATTCTTTTCTTTTGCTGCCTTTTTTTTTGTTTGTTCAAAAATAACGACAGCACATTCCGCTGTATAGGTATAACATCAAAGTATTTGCCGCTTCCATCCTAAAATCTGCTTCAGATACATTTCGATGAGCGGAAAACATGGTAGAACATAAAAATCTTCTTATTTTGACTTGGAGATTTACCGAACATTCGGTTACTGCTAACACATTCTCATTTTCATCGGAAAAATGTAATTGAAGGGATCGGCTTTGAGTTAATGACGAGGAAAGCAGTTCACTTATAGCAAAATCACCAGGCACTTTGGTCTCAAAGCAGAACTCCACGAACATACTACATCAGGGTTTGATCGCAACGGTAGAACTAAGTGAAATATGATGCAGATGTCGTTAATGTTTTATTTATAAAGTAATAACGTTCTCGGGGCCACGCATGGAATAGGGAAGGATCAGCAATAAATTTAATTGAAATGTATCGATAGTGCAGACCGAGACTTGGGCAATGAGTGGTGTAATTAAATGCGTTTCTCCGTACCTATAAACAAAACCACCATAACTCGTTCGAGAAGAAATGCCGAGCGTCGGTTCCGCTGCTCGCGATTTCTTTTTCGACGAGAAGAAGTGCCCGTCACGGCATGACAACAAGATTCCTTAAACCCGGGGAATGTCGTAACTCTGTACCTTCTGCATTTGCATCTGATTGATCTGGATATCTGAGAGTATGCGGTATGTAGATTTCGCGATTTATGTCCTCTCCAGCTAGATGAGAGAACGTCTTTCTGTGTTCGACACCTCGATGCTGAAATATGCTATGTAGAAGTTCTACTGAAGATGCTATGCGCTTGCTACAGATTGAGGGAAAACTACTTGAAGGAGATTATAAAATGAAAGCACTCGAGAGGAAATAGCTATTTACATACCAAGTAAGGAAAATAGAGCTTTTCCTCCCGCAATATTCAAGGGACCTCCTTCTGAGGTATGTATATAGTTTTTTTCATTTTCTATCACTAAATTTGACGAATCGACGAATGTGATGGTGCGTTATAGTGATGAAATAAAAATTTTTTCTCTTCCAAATGAGGTCGTTTGATTTGCACCTCGTGCTTTAAACGTTGCAATAACTCTGCGTAGTATTCATCAATGATAGTCTTACCCCTTTTTTTAAGCTATTGCATAGCTTTTATCTCAGGCTTTGAGCGCGGCGACCGAATGTAGAAATTCCGTAACGAAAAAACCGTGTATCGTCCGTTCAGTTCGGCAGACTTCCCCACGGTGTTTGATTGCTTGCGACTAGACGGATGCGTGCAGCCACTCTAGCAGTGCAAAATGGAGTCGCATTGAATTACGAACGGCAAATATTTCATTAACATGGAATAGAAAATGTATAGTCAAACGCAAACATTTTCCATTAACTTCAGCTCTTGCTCTAACTATACATAAGTCGCAAGGTGGAACTTCTGACGGAATAGTATATGAGTTTAGTAAATCACATTCTCAGGAACTCGTCTATGTTGCACTCTCGTGTGACTAATATTGAAAAATTGTATATCGAAGGCAAGCTGCATCGACTGCATCTTTGTTGCAAGAATTCAAAAGGCTGTCTTTAAATAGTGTTCAGACGATAACTAAAAGTGTCTTCGATTTCATTAGTAATAGTAATGGCATTTCAATAATGACTTTCAATTGCCAAAGTCTTCATAGTCACAAATACGATTTACAAGATTCAGTTACGAGACAAACCAATGTGTTACTTCTTGCCGAAACATGCATGACGCGTGATAATCCGATTGAAATACCCAATTTCAATTGTATTGTTCAATTCAAACGAGATACTGTTCCAAGAGGTGGAGTAGCTATTTACCAAAATAGTAATAATGTTACTAATATTATGACTCCGAATATTGAAATTAATATTGAAGACGTTAGCGATGTTTATGTTAGACGCTCATTTGTTGGAGATATTTGTGCATGCTTATGCTCTTCCTCGTCCAAAATGGGACGAGGGAGAGCATTTTATTCATCGCACTTTACTGGAGTATACTGAAGACGGGTCGAAAATACTAGGTACAAATGGTAATAAATTTCCACTTCTCTTGGCAGGTGATTTCAACATTAACTTCGCTAATCAGAGCGTTTGACAACTTTTCTTTCGGAAAATTTGAATTTAAAAATGAATAATGATTCACAAGAATCCACAACAAAATATGGGACCACTATTGACGCGGTACTTTTCAGATATTTGGAAGACATTAAGTCTCAAACTTATGTTTCTTATTTCAGTTACCATAAACCTATGGTTTCAATGATAAACATTCCTGAATAACCAACATGTATTGTAAGATGAATAAATATTTTAAATCAACAATATTATCTTCTTATTTTTGAATAGATGCTATGCAATAGCTTTACTGCGGCAGTCCTCGAGTGCCACACGTGTTTTTTTGCCTCTTTGGAGTTGGTTTCCCCTTTCCAGCCCACTGTTTTGAGTGTTCTTCATTCTCAGGAGTGATTTGGTGAACAGAATGTCATCAACAGTTATGATTTGACTCAAAAATTCGTTTGCATTACGTCTATACAGCGCCAAATTGTTGGTAGAAATGGTTTTTCGAATCAAGTCTATCGTTAGCAAACGCGGCACCCACCTTGCAAACAGCTTTCTATTGTGCAAACTGTTGTGCAAAATATTTTGCATACATTCAGATAACATCCTACAGGTCTCAGCTGACTCATGTACTTTCAACCTGCAGTCTTCCAACACTTTTTAAGTTGTGAAATTCTGAGCAAGGCTCGTCAGAGGTGCCCACACACCTATTCTAAGTCAGAAACGCACTGCTCAATAGTTGAATATGACAGGTAGAAGTCTCATAGTATTGAATCCATACCTATAGAGGCTTATTAATGAATATGGCTTCATAGAATATTTTTAGGAAAGACACAAGATGCGGGAGTGAAATTCTAAAGGTGAGCTTCAAGTATGAAAACGATTTCTCGTATATTTTTTGAGTGTTTTAGAACTTCCGGTTTTTCCGGAAGTTGCATCAACTTTCGTCTTTCAAATGAGAAGACCCATTTTTTATTGCATAAATAGATTCTCTATTGAACTCTGAGTCTTTTTGGTTCCAAAAGTCTGAATTTTCCCCAGAAAGTTCTCTTCAAATGAGAAAACACGAAAAAAATCTCTCTCTTTTGAAATACAGACAACTTCCTAGTCTTTTCATTAGAAATTCTCATTTTTGAGAATCCCCGAGAAAAAAGGCTGATACTTCTTTTCCGATGGCGTGATTTCCAGAATATGATACAGGAGGTCACAAAGTCTTTGTCAAAGTAAGAAGTTACGAAACATCAAACAATCCTTTTTTCAAATTGGAACCCCATATTTTCGAAATCTTCGTAAAAAATAATAGGAGCATACGTCTAAGACTTTTATCCCAAAATGAATATTGATATTCATTGAATGAGATATTCAGGAGAAACGATTTTGTCTTCAATTTTCAATCTTATTCCGAATGTGTTTTTTTACTGGAAAATACTTAGAGGTCAATTGAAATTTTCGGAAATCTCTGTTATCTTGTGTAATGCGAGAGCAACAATTGGTTTAAAGTTTTAAATGTAAGTATTAAAGTCAACGTGAAAAATTCCCAGGAATATGGAAAAAATAATTTGTAATAATTTTCAATGCTTTCGGAGAAATAATTATCACAACATGTAACAATTTCATTTGTGAAAATTCAAACTTCCCTACTATGGCAAAAAAATTCTCCAGAATTAAGAATTTGCTGAAATTATCCTAAGCCTTAGAAAATAAAGAGCTTGACAAAATAAAGCCGGAAAGTTCCGGGATTTTTCATGAAAAATCGAAATTTTTTGTCATTTCTTCGTTATATAGGGATGAACCCTACATGAAAACCTCCCAAAAAAAATTCTCTACAATATAATGAAAGTTCAAAATCGGTCATCTGGTTCCTGAGTCCATAGAGGACAAACAAACACACAAACAAACGCACGGACATTCACATTTATAATATTAGTATTTACTTATATTTACTAGTATGGATATTAGTATGGATGATCGGTTTTAATACGTTCTGCGATGTCTTCCGATACACCTTTCCCATTGATCTCTATCTTTCCAGTTATCCTCCACCAATCCAAGTTCTGTCATTTCATTGTCTATCCCTCCCTTCAGCTTTTCCGGGGCCTCCCTCTTATGCGTCTTTCAGTTGGTTTCCAGTCCAAGATTTGCTTTGGAAGTATCTCATCAGCCATCCTCTGTACGTTAAGTTGACAGTTTAGTTCTTATATCGTCAGTTATAGTTCGATGTATACCCATTATTTCCCTCATTTTGGTATTTGATATTCTTTTCCTTCTGGACCTTCCTGCAGACCGTCGCCAGAAATCCATCTCTGTTGCCTCAAGCGCACGAACATTTTATTTTCAGCTGCCAAACTTCGCTACCATAGGTTACTATGCTCTTCACTTTTGCTTTGTATATTCGATGTTTATTTGTTTCAGATATACATGGTGAGTCTTCGACTTGTACATACATTCAAACCATAGATTCTAGAGGTCAAAAGAAATACTTTTTTCGTATACCATTTTTTTCCATTCAGCCTAGATGAAAAGATATAGCCATTTTAAACTTTCATAATGGGCTATGCCAACCCTGGAAACATGACACTAAAGTTTTTTCGAGCATTACATATACCTAAACCTTCGAGAAGATATAGAAGAAATTTAATTCTGTGAATCTTTTGAACAGAGTTGGATTCAGCCCAAGTAACCAATTTTTCTTATTTCGCTGATATAAATTTGTTTCAATCATGATTTACTCGAAAAATGCGCATTTCACGAGATTTCACGAAGAATACTCATATTTTCCAAAATGGCCAAATATTCATTAGTTGGCATTCAACCTACTTTCAAGAGATGGGATCTAAGAATTCCTCATATAATCATGTCATATAATGATATAAATTGGGCAATATAAAAAAAAATAAAACATGTGAGTGAGATTTTGTGTTCACAGAAGATTTGCCACATTAATTAAAATCTATATTCTGAAAATCATTTCATTCGATGGAATCATTCACGAGATATATTCGAAAATTTCATTTTTTCATGTATTTTCAACACCCTGTATCTTTCCAACCGATCCGAATAGGAAAAAATGGTAGAGACAAAAAGTGCTTCTTTTGACATCAGGAATCTCCAGTTTGAATATATGTACAAGTCAAAGACTCACCCTGTATAAGTGTCCCAAAAAACGCTGTTGAGCATAGATATGGCTTTTCTTTCTTGGTTTTTTCTGTCCTTGATAGCTTCATCCAGGGTCCAGTTACTAGTAATCTTTGTTCCTAGACTCTTCCCCTCCTCCAATAATTTGACCATCCTGCAGCAGCATATCTTGTTTGATTCCCCCCACGCACCTGTATTCTGTTTTGGATATGTTGACTTCTAGTCCCAAGGCTATATTCTTAGATAAGTTTCCTAGTCATATATTCCAGATCTTCAATGTCTTGTGCCATGACTACTTGATCGACCGTGAACCACAATGTGTAGATGGTAGTGTTGTTGAGCGGTATTCCCATATTGCTGCATTGTATTGAATCCACCCCTTCTTTTATTCGTTTCGGTGTAAAACCTTCCAAATAGAAGTTGTAGTACGTTTTTTCAATTTTTTCATTTTCACGAAAACAACGGAATCGTCTCTCGTAATGTCCTCTCGAACGCAAACTAACGTAGCGATTGGGCTGAAATTTCACTAACAAGCTGGGTAGGAATAGTTCTGTAGGAAACCACTCCAAAAGTAGACCTAGTGAAGCCATTTCTTGGTCAGGCCGAAAACTTTTATCTCCACCCTCGTATAATCGTTTATTATGTTCATACATCTCATCTTTTTGAAACCATTCATTGTCTGAAGAAAATTCACATTCTTATAAATAATTACGTTGTTAAGAACTTTATGAAAAGCCACATAACCTTGAATTTTCTTTCGATAAAGTGTGAAATGTGTCAAATTTTTTATGCCAACCGAGTGGTTTCATATAAGTGAATGGAGTATGAACATAACATTGATTGAAGATGCGATTTGAGATTTAAAGTTTTTCATGACTTTAATAAGATCAGTCGCTATAATTGAAACCACTGAATAAAATTTTTGGAAACTGATAAACACGTATTTAATGAAGTATACAAGATAACATGACATTAACTCATAATAGTTATTTGAGCACGCAAATCCAATGTTATCGAATAAATCTAATTAAATTTCTCGTACCAACAACTTCAATGAAATTGGCCACAACACATTGCTCAGATATAGATGTGTATCGCAAGTTGCAATGGAGGAAAAGCCTGCAGATATCCCATAATACGAGATAATTATAGAGCTTCCAGTATCTAATTGTCCATATTTATTCTTCAAAAGCAGAAGTGGATGATTGCACAATCTTGATCAAATTAATGAAGTGATTCGTATTGATTTTTAACAGTTCTTCTGCGGTGAAAATGGAGGCAATAATAATAAAATGTTAGCATGAGTTACAAGTGGTGAACAAGCTTCATTTTTATTGTGATGAGCAGCTGAAACTGGTTTAGAAATGATGGAGAAATTCAATGCTTAATGTTCGGATCCAAGATTGGCATTATGAGGGATTATGTATTTAGTGAAAACGTGTTAATCTACCGTGGAATCTCCTTCTCAATTCCGATTACTAAATCTTCCAGAAAATTATATAAGGAGTAAGCCGGAAAATAATGGTCTTTTGTTAGTAGAATAGGAATGAACCTAGTTCAGTAAATAGGTATATTACACATGTTTATTGTTTTTCTTAAGGAAAACAATCTGGAAATCATCACGGCTTTTTCTAACTGCCAGCCTCGATCTGGAATAGAAGTTAGCCTCATCATAAAAGGAAACTATTTCACGAAAATAAGAAATCAGTCGGTCAGTTAATCTCCCAGATGTTCCTCACAGGGAACTCAATATTTCAGTCCTTGGAGAATCTGTGACACTTCATAAGGATGCAGTTTCAGAGGGCGTTCTAAAATTCGACGCAAACGGCTACGGGAAAGAGCTACTGTGTTTATTTTTTGGTAATACTGGTGCATTACGGAGAGGTACATCCGTGAACACCATAGAACCTTCGTTACCAGATACTCTTGCTCTCTCTTTTGGTTTTTAATTTCTTGCTGATCCTGTTTACTTGGAACTTTTGATACGTTCCATTATCATCAAATTAACCGAAAGGAGCTGATCCAAATCGTGTAAATCGTATTCTTGACGAAAAATCTGTCGTGGAATTGTTTAGAAAAAAACCCTCAACACATTGTGTTCACTCAAAGGTACCCATTGTTATTGAATTTTAAAAAAGCTGAGTGCTGTTGCACTCAGTTTGCAAACAGTTTTTTTAGTGGTGGAGCAATCCCAACTGCACTGCCTTCTGTTTCACCTTCGGTTTCACCCTAATATACAATGAGGCGGCTATTCATCACCTTGGCTTTGTTATAATACAATTATCGAGAGATTTTGAAAGAGGGCAAGATAAAGAATATTGAATCTATTATTTATTACAGAAAAAAAGGACTTTCTGTTTTAAGTAACTATACAAGATGTCCCAACCAAAATTTGACCCCCGGGATCTCAGAATCGAATAATTTTCGGAGATTCCTAGAAAACACCTCAGCTACTGTTTCTAGAGGAACGAATATCATGAGTTTATTCTGAAAAACCACATCATGAAGTTGTCATCAACCGTCAATATCTCTTGAATAGGGGAGAGATTTCGAGTGTTAGTTACTTAGAAAGCTAATTTCGTTCTATACCTAACTCAGTAGGAATTTTCAAAAGCGGTTCGATATTAATGAGATAAAATGTAATATTTAATTTTCTTTTCTCTTATTTATTTTTTTTTTGTTCCAGAGACTGGGATAAAAACAATGACAAAATTTCAAAAAAATGCAGAGTTCCTATGATATATTTCAATCAATATTGAAGTTACCGTCAAGAAGTGATGTTGAACAGACAGTCGAATCTCAAAAAATTATTGACAAGATTATCGACTTAAGCTCGAGGACTGTTTTGCCATGTGCATGGCATTGCCTGTTAATGTCTGCTGTGGGTCAGGTAAGAGGAATATTTGCTGTGACGATGAAGACCAAACAGTTTCAATACTATACAGACAACAGACCAATTAATAAGATCTATGCCATTCATTTTATGTGGGGACGTCCGAAATTCTTGAATGGTGTAGAGACCATAAGCTCTTACAAAAATAAAATCGAAAAATACTGGTGCCGAGAAAAAAAAATTCTTTCTACAATAAAATCATAATTCCTTACTGCTGTCATTTTTGAGTTGATGAAGCTTGTTGGTAATGGCCTTGTGGCCCCCAAAAAAGACCATAAACCGATAAGAAATGAGTTTTTCGTATTCTTGAGAGAGAGAGAGAGAAAGAGAGTTTATTGGTGTTTTTACATTTTCATAAATTGCTCACACAGGTCAAAGTTTTAATGAAAGAGCAGTGTGAATAGATGCAGTATTGATAAATTAGGTACATAGTTGGAACATCACTTAGTCTCTACTCTACCAAAGCAAAGTAAACCTACCCCAGCGTTCTCCCAGATAAAAAGTTTGGAAAAACTTTTAAGGCAATTATATTTCTGCTGAGAGTCGATGTCTGCTCATCCGAATGAGAATTCCATGTGGGTGAAGCATTCAGATGTACGCCCAGAAATTTCATTGTTTTTGTCTCTAGCGTACCCCAATCTCATACTCAGAATTAGATATTCTGTTTTGTTTTCATTCATGCTGAGACTATTAGCTATGAACCACTCGAGAGCCCCTGCAAGGGTAACTCGCTCCAATTCACGTAAAATCCTCTGACCCAATCTCAACGGTGGTATCATCAAAAAATTGCGTGGTCTTGACTTCGGGAAGATAATCAGGCAGATCGTTGATGTAAATTAAAAATAAAGTGGAACCCTAATGGTGAAGTCTCAAATCTTAATATATAAAACTCAGTCGGCCATATTGTTGGTTACACCATTTATAACTCAAGATTGGATGAACTGTTTGTTATGAAAGCTTTTTTGTTGGGTTCTTCTACGGTGGGGTTAACATAAAATACATTAGAATTATGAAAAATTTGATGAAATAGAAAAAATAGGAAATGATTTTCCTTCTTACGAATAACGCCAGTAGATGTCGCTACGGTTGATAGCGATTTACTGTGTATTTTGAGTTGCCTAAGCGTCTTAGCCTTGGAATTCTAAGGTTCGTACACATAATTTTGTTTATAATTTTAAACTACTGAATTTAAAATAACGCTAACTGTAGTAGCCCGAGATCAGAAATTCAATACTTTAAAATTATAAACATAAAGAAAAAAAAGAAAACATCTTAGCGTCTCTGACAAAGAGGTACCTGCAGGTTAATTTTTAGTTCCGTGAAGTGAAAATATCAGAGACCAAGACAAAGGTTATTTGTGAAAGTATTCAACTACAAAGACCTTATAACTTTGTATGTTGTATCAGATTTGTTGTATATTTGCAAAACTAAAGTAGTATATACATACAGTGATCAGAGGTAATTCGTTATTGGAACTCTTCCTTCGTTATTTTGATTTGTCAAGATTCGTGTTTTTGTTATTTACAATACCACGGCCAGAAGATCTAATACATCACAACGAAGCCGTAATGCTACTAGACTTCGGAATATTTCGAGTTAATCCTCTGTAGAGGATCAAGAAAGAGCAGGGGAGTAACGCCATGTAAGTACTTCGTGAGTCACAAACACCAGAGCAAAGAGAGGAACTACATCGAACTTTTCAGATGGATATGAGACAGCTTCGAGCTAATCGTAATCGTCCACGAACGAGAAGGAACCGAAATATAAATTTGGAAGGAATAGCTTTTCAATATGATATTACAATCGACTACAGCTCTCACCATTCCGTTGCGATGCATTGAGGTTTGCTGTGGAAAGTCCGAGATTTTGCTGTCAAAATGGCAAGGTGAAATTGCCATTATTGCCTCCTCCACCTGAACCTCCACCATTCTCTGCTCTGTGGAGAAACCTCCGAATCAAGACATTTTCTATCGAACGCACAAAAATACAATGGTTGTTTCCAAATGACGTCATTTGGAGCAGATATAATTCAAGAACGTGGATTCAATCCAACATTCAAGGTAAGAATATAATATTAACATTAATGATTTCGAAACACTTATTTTGTCTTTCCTTTCTGCTATTCAGATCCAAGGCCAGATTCACCATCGAATTGGATCCTTACAACCACTTGAAGATGCACAACATAAATTCCTCCAAATCTATTTCATAGGCAATATGGATGATCAACTTGATCAACGTCAATCAATTGATGCAGATGTGAGAAGAATAATTCTTCGAGATCTGCAGCAACTACTTCATGAACATCATGCATTGGTTCGATTGTTTAAAACTGCTTTGGAACGTATGCCAATTCAAGACGATCACAAGGTTGTGATTAGAGCAGATAAACGACCTGTTGGATCACATGAACGCCAATTCAACGCCCCTACAATAGACGAAGTGGCAATTGTGATTGTGTGTGAAAACTTGGAAACGCGTGGTATTGTTCTTACGGGTCGCAATACTGGAGAATTGCAACGAATATATGAAACACACCGTTCATACGATGCTCTACACTATGTGCAAAAATTACAGTTAACTATACAAACATGCGAGTTGCATTGTTGAATGATCCATCTGCCAGAATTTTCTCTGAACAATTACTGGATATATGTAATGGCTGTGTTCCTGTCGATCAATCGACAGGTTTGATTTCATTTCCTCCAAATTTCTGCACTTTTGTGTCAACCCAGGAGAACCTCATAAGCAAAGTATTTCCAAATATAATTGCCAACCACAAAAATCTGAATTGATTGAGTGAACGAGCCATTCTTGCTGCAAAGAACAAAGATGTTGATCAGTTGAATTTGATCATTCAAAGTGAAATTATTGGTCTACTGCTTTGTTATAGATCTATAGATAGTGCAACAAACGAGAATGAAGCTACAAATTACCCTACTGAGTTTTTAAACTCAGACCTGGATTTACCAGGTTTGCCACCACACAATTTACAACTGAAGGTTGGATCAGTTGTTATTATGTTAAGAAATCTTAACCAGCCAAAATTATGCAATGGAACACGTTTGGTGGTGAAACATCTTTGAAGTAACGTAATTCATTGCACAATACTCAAAGGAAAATATAAAGGTGAGGAAGTTCTTTTTCCCAGGATTCTGATTATTCTAACAGATATGACATTTGAGTTCAAGAGAATTCAATTTCCAATTCGTCTAGCGTTTGCTATGACAATTGATGAATCCCAAGGCCAGTCCTTGAATGTGTGTGGCATAAATCTAGAAAATAGTTGTTTTTCTCATGGCCAGTTGTATGTTGCGTTTTCACGATTCGGCAAACCTTCTGCTCTTTTCATTGTCGCACCCGGGAAAAAAACTAAAAATGAGGTTCGTCATAAGTTACCACAATGAGACAATTTTTAAATAATAATAAGGTACCGCTTAAATAAAGTGAAGTCTATTCATGTAAATAACAATGTACATACCTACCCATCTCAATGTAATTAATTTTTTTGTACATTATGAATCTCTGAGGCGAAACAAAGTTCGCCAGGCCAGCTAGTACCTGAATAAATTCCTTCTGCAAAACCCACCTGCCTCTTGTCTCTTAAACTTGTGAGTAAGCTTTCATGTGTCATGGGGACCATATTTTGTATGTACACAGTGAGTTTTTGACTGGTAAAAGATTTCATCGAAAGAAATGATTTTCGGAAAATAAGTTTTCATCGGTCGCATTCAGCGGGCGAAGCAAAAAGCGCTATTGCTATCTATCGGTATCGGTAGCGGTAGGGAACATGTTGAACGTTCGCTGTCAACCCCTTTGTATTTTCTCACAATTATCAGTTTGCAGATGATTCTCATCCTCAAGCAGAAACCAATTCATTTTTCTTCAAAGTTTAAACGATTACCTGTCTGGAATTTCTACGTCAACTTTCTGCTCAGTGCCGCTACCGCTACCTAGCACAAATTAAAAGTGCTCTCAAAGATGGCGACCGCCCCAGAACGCAATAGTTGCACAACGGTTTCGTCCATTGATATGGAAAAACTTGTGCTAAAACAAAAGTCCACTCACCTGTTTTATTTTTTTTTCATTATAAGCATTATTACATAATTACATACCATATTCCATTCCTTAATGATACCTACTAGAAATTCATAAGAATAAGTTGAATACTAATTAATGAAAAATGGGCAATATTATAAAATTAAAAGATATCTCGTGAAACCTCGTGAAATACGCAGTTCTTGAATAATTACTCATTTGAAAAAACTGATATCAGCGAAATTGAAATAAATTTTCACTTTAAATGAATGCAACTATGTTAGAAAGATTCACAAAATTAAAATTCTGCTACATTTTTTCGAAGATGCAATGTACGGAAAAACTTTAGTGGCATATTCTTGGGGGTAGTATTTTTAGAGTTTATGTTTCAGTTATTCATTAATGAAAATGGCACATGTGTACAGGGTAGGCAAAATTTTTGATACATGAACTACAACTTTTCAACCCAACGATATAGAGAAAAATTAATGGCACATTACTGTCGTCTTTTTCAGAGAAACTCAATTTTCTTTTATTTACGAGTTATAGTCCGAAATTGAAATTTGGGCGATTTCGACTTTGTTCATTATCTTCTTTTCTGTTTGTGCTAGAATGTTGGAATTTAAACCCTTTTTTAGAGCAATCCAATGGCGTACCATGTTTTTTGACAAGGGGCTTCCTTGCTAAGCTATAACATAAAGTTGTGTTTTTTCTTATTGAAACAATACTTACCTATGACTCAGAAAGAATCATCACTCTTTTCCGTTTCAAAAATATATAACACATTATATAGGATAGGCCAGGTAAAACAGTTCAACCCCCATTTTTCTAAGTATTGCGAGAAAATGCTTCGAGAGGTTAATCTTTTGACACCAACTAGGAATTGTTAAGTATATTCATGAATAGAATTGCAGAACCTTTGCAATGATGTGTCACTCTAACCCAATAGAGTTTTGAATATTGAAGGGGTTGCCACCCCGATTAGGCGTATGATCAGAGACCACTGACCTCTAAGTCAAAAGACGTCGAAAGATTAACTCTATCAAGCATTTTCTATAACTTACGCACGGAAATATTGGCCAGTAGGTATTTTTTACTTAAGTGGGCAACCTTGTGTAATGTATATATTTTCGAAACAGTAATAAGTGATGATTCTTTCTGGATGATAAAAAACTATTGTTTCCATAAGAAAAAAACACAACTTTATGTATAGCTCAGCAAGCAACTTTCTTGTTAAATATAGTACGCCATTGGATTGCTATGAAAAAAGTTTCTGTATAAGGTTTTAATTTGAACATTCTATGACAAACAGAAACAGAGATAATGACCAAAGTTGAAATTGCCCAAATTTCAATTTTGGCCTATAACTCGAAAACAAAAGCAGATAGAGGAATGCAGTTGATAGCATTATCAGTTTCTCTGAAAAAGACGACGGTAATGTGCCATTTATTTTCCTCTTTCTCGTCGGGTTGAAAAGTTGTCGTTCATGTATCACCAATTTTGCCCATCCTGTACACTAATGAGGAGTTAGCGGTCATTGTTTTAGCGTACGAAGAGCTTTTATAACTAAGTAAACTGTTAAACTGTATTATTAAATTATCTAGATATCTGTTGGACTTTTATTACATTTATTTTTGAGAAATCAACTTCTTTTGTAACAGTGCACATGTGGTTAAAATTTGTCGGATGAGTTGTGAAACACCCTCTATGTAACAGTTAAAGGCTCATTCTGTATACTATACAAACAAATGTCTCTTTTTATGGCATCGAGGTAATCCTTAAAATTAATTTCAAAAAAAAATTCGGTTTTATCTCGAAAATGAGATAAAGATGAAACAAAATAGAAAGCATATCCCGAATTGTACAAGAAAAGCAAAAAGGATTAACTGCTTAAGAAAGGATTATGAAGGAGCAAAAGAAAAATATACGAATGAATTGAAATTTTTCTCGAGATATACGCATCTTATCCACATACCAATTAACGGATAGAACTAAAGAGCAGTTTCGGATATGTAATGAAGTATCACATTTGAGATATAAATATTCAAGGTTTTTTTTTATCAATTTGTGTAGAATCTGCGGAAGGGGTAGGATCAACAATATTCCCTACTGTGTGGTTGCGATTCCTCCAATTTTCTGTAGACACAATCTCCGTTACCTAGATATTTCTTTTACAATACTTAAACTTGATACTGTGTATACTTCATGGAACAAGATTTCATGTCATGAAGTAATCAGTCGAATTATCACCACATTTATTCAGACCTCCCGCTCAGCTAGTTGACAAATTTCAATGCCCATTTTCAGAAATATGTATTCGCAACAAGGATACGATAAGATCGAGCAAATTAATTTCCTGCTGTTTTTCAGTGACCCTATAAAATATGACTACAAATCGAGGCAGATACATAATTCCAATATATATATATACCTGCGTGATCTCGAAAGAAGGTCATTTTTATGGATTTACGGAGTCTGTTGGGCTGTTATTGCTGAGTACGATGTCCTTGTACGACGGCAGATGATATCACAGAGAAATAGTTGTATTGGAGAATTGATAATATTTACGAAGGCAAGAAGCTTATGTGTAACGATTACGATGACTCTCAATGAAATAGGTGGAATTGTTCACCTGAAATCTGATCTCGCCAATGTAGTTTTCAGCCAATGAATCAGTGGCCGACCATGGGATATTCGGTGACAATAACGATATTTCTGCTATAGCTTTTACAGGACGGACCAACACCCCTCTCCCCATGAAGCTGAATACATACTTCCAAGAGAGTTGTGAAATATGAAGAAACTTGAATTGAAAAATAGTTTGAAGTCATTACTGGTCAAATCGGCAGAAACATGACAACGTTTTTCCGTCTGTATCTGTGTCCTAGGGGGTCGTGAAGTAATATTCATCCTTTTGTGAATAAAAGACTCCATGAGTGTGTTTGATATCAAATAGAAGAGAGAAAGAAAAACACACTTATTAAAACAATTATATTCTCTTTCAGTATCGACACCGACCCCCGAAAACGAATACGTCCAAATCATAACATCAAAATTTAACTTGAATACAAATCCTTTAAAAGAAAACTAAAATATATGAAAACTAAAAGTACATATTCCTTCGACGGTGAGTGGATAATAACAAAGACTTTCATACTTGTTCACTTTTATTGTTGTCCTAGAAATTGTTATGTAAAGGAAATTTCAATCTGTACTGTACCTGTTTTTGTCATCATATTTTATAATTTGACTACCATTTTCAGCTGACCTGATGATGGCTCAGAGCCGAAATCGATCGTCAGAGAATATAATTGTTTCAATAAGTGTGTTTTTCTTTCTCTCTTCTATTTAATATTCATCCATTCATTTGTTAACAATTTCTTGAACTGCCAAAGAGGTTTGTAATTCACGCTTAGACCGTCACAGTCTTTATTCATGATTTGAGATCTGTACTTTCAAAAACTATACCTTTGGATAAGAAACGAAGATAAAACATTGTATTTACAATATTCCTTGTATTTGTGGAAAAACCTATACAGGAGAAACATAAAGACCCTTCGAAATGAGAAAATTAGAATAACATAAAAAATGGAGATATCGCGATCATGTGCCTTCCAATACCGGCAATCACATGATGGATTGGAATAACACGAAAAATCTAATGATGGAACATGCCAGTTATAAAAAAACAAGGAGGCGGCTTGGATATCGTTGGGTGAAACTGATAATCTGTTAAATTGTTCGATGGGTGTGGATCGTATTTGGAATGATTTGTTGAAAATGGAACCGATTTCAGGAAATTTTGAAATGAAGTAGCAATGTCACCATCATAGTAATTAATATCAATATATGGTCATTATGTACTAACAACTGTCAATTGAGAAATAAAAATTCTTAGGATTCCGTAAAGCTCACTTTGAGAAATTGTCTGAAGAGGGCGTCTGACATATAATCCGAAACGTTACAAAGCTTGAGAGTTCGGAGTGAAGTCTCTATGAAGTTTTATCGTTTCTTAAAGACATTCAGAAATGTTCTTTGCTCCTCCATAGTATTTGAAAAATCGCTCAGAATATTTTTCTAATTATTGATTGTGGAGATGTTTGAATTCTTGTAACAATCTTCTGGCTCTGAAAAATGGGTGCATCCAATAACGACAGGACCTCTGTGGTCCGTCGTCTTTTGACTAAATAATTTGACTCTAGAATGAATAAGTACTCCGGATTCATAGCATATTGCACTAAGTGCTGAAAGAATACGAAAGTGGTCGTTTTCGAAGAAAAACTATGGTCTTTGTATCGGGAAATCGGATATATCACCGAATAGAACGCAAGAACCCGCAACCTTCGCCACTGCCAGTGGACGAACCCTGCAGCTCATTGCCGCCTTTGTTGTAGCAGCTACAAACGTTCGTTTCGAGTGAGCGCGAAGCCACTTGCATACGTTTCCAGTTGACGACCGGGCTTATCTCCTCACTGTGAATTTTCCACCTTTCATTCCTGTATTCTTCTATTTTGTCTATTAATGTGTTGATCATTCTTCTAACGTCTCTCTTGTGCTTTAGATTGAGTGTTCTGTGTGCAAGTCGCGGAGCCTTATTCTTAGTTGTGAGCAGTTGTATCAGCTCAGATGGAGATGTTTTACTGTCTGTAGCCCTCTTCTTTTCTAATTTTGTGGATTTTTGGTCGTAGCTTTGGATTTCATCCGTAATTAGGCGAACTCCGTCTTTGCCATCTTCTACTCCAAATGTCAAATCTGGGAGGGATTTATCCACTAAGTTAAATTTCTATTTAAATTTTTTTTCTTATGTCGTTGTTGGATGGAGATTTCCTGCCGGTTCTCTAATTTCAGTTCGGAATATGGTTCGAAGTTCGAGTAAGTATTATTTTGACGTGAAAAGCAAATGTATGCCCTTTTGTTGGGTGGTTCTTGAATTTCAAATGCTATGTTTCGCATTTCAGTATCTTCAAGAATAATAGTCGCTGAAGATCTATCGTGTTCAAAACATGTTGAGCATACATCAAAGGCGAGGCGTACCACCTATCTCATGAATAAGGCTTTTCATGGGTGCCACCCCGAGGTATGTGCCAGGATTTATGTTTCGAATGTCCAACCAATACTCGAGTTCTGCAGTCCATTATAGAGCCCGCACCTGGTGAGGGAAATTGAGCACTTCAGAGGGTGCAGAAATGAGCGACTCGAATTCCATGTGCTCGCACCAGACCCACCTATGAGGAACGATTAAAGCTGTTGCATCTTTCGTAGGGGAGATCTTATCGTTACAAGAAGACTACGTGGCCAAAAATACAAACTTTCAAAGAAAATTTTCCGATCAACTACAAGACAGCAAATTTACCCAATAGAGTGTTCAACATCTGAAACAACCTACCAGCTTATATTGTTGGAGCCTCCTTGGGATTTAAATGAACGAGTTGGGTAAAGAACAAAAGATCCTTGCGGTCGAAGTTCCCGAAAGGCTGAACGAAGCCACAACGACCCCTGTTCATTATAATAATAATAATAATAATATATTGTTGGAGCCCCTTCTGTGAACTTCTGTTTGATATTTTTTTAGAAGCCATCCTATGTTATGAATGTACTATAACTAAGTTTATTTCTTATGTGTACTCCTTTTGTAATAATTTTCTGAGCTGTTATAGGGTTGTACCTCAACTCTTATTTATTGTAATAATAATGATAAAAATAATAAATATTACCATGTAAACAGTGCGAAACTGACATACCTATTTCTCACGATTTGGTTCTACAAGATGTACGAGAATGCACAAATATGACACAGAATTAGAGAACATGTATTTCTCGACATCAGCAGAAAAAAAATTTAAAAATGCTTATGCTCCTTAGCTAGGTTTCCATTAAGCGGTAACGGTGCAAATGAGAAGATTAACGAGTGAAACTTAGGTCTAAGTTGAACCAAGCAAAGAGGGTGAGTGGTGAAGCGGTCGTTGATATCGGAAACCATGAAGTCTACAGAGAGAATTCTTGTATCATATCGTAGAAAATTTAGTCTAATTTGTGAAAATTTTCTTCAAAAACTAATTCTACAGGGTTATAATCTTCAACATGAAAAAAAAAACCTCGAAAAAAACGATTTTTTTCGATGTCTCACAAAGCTGTGAGGGGTTAATAAGCTTGAATTATTCATTAGGATCATAAACAAGTTGAAAATAAAATGAGCACTACTGGATTCGACGCATAGGTACTAGCCCATTCATTCAAGCGACAAAGTTACTGGATTGAATCTTTGATAATATATATATTCTGCGAGCTCAAGTTTAAGAAAAAAATAACAGCCTGCCTCTTGTCGAGGCATCGCTATCTTCGAACGTAATCGCTGATGAGGATGCCATAAAATGTACATTTTTATTGATGACATGCCACAACATACCGAAGAGAACATTACCTTGGTTCCGTTCAGTTGTTTCGATAATATCTGCCGCCGGTAAAAATGCTCCAAATATCGATACGATGTCTCGCCGCGAAACGCGAAGCAAGAATGAGAAAGCAGGTGAGTGCCCTAAGAAATTGTTGCAATATTTTTTAAAGGATAATCTTAATATATAAAACTCAGTCGGCCATATTGTTTGTTACACCATTTACAACTCAAGATTGGATGAACTGTTTTTTATGAAAGTTTTTTGTTGGATTCTTCTACGGCGGGGTTAACATAAAATACCATAAAACCCTGAAAAATTTGATAAAATAGAAAAAAATATAGGAAATAATTTTCTTTCTTGCGAATAACGCCAATAGATGTCGCTCTGGTTAACAGCGGTAGAGCTCTTTCTTCTGATTTCAAATACACCTTATTGAGAGTATCTCTGGCAGTTTTCTATAAATATAGATATTTTCTTCTAAATCAAAGGCAGTTGTAGAATGCCACACGAGAACGATGCGATTTTCTCATATCAAAGGAACCGTGGATAAAGACACCTGATATTTATATTATTTATTTATTAACTGAAAGTTCAATTGGGAATTCGAATGACCCCTATTTATTTCTAGACAGAGTCTATATCTTTTTTTAAAGTTTTTGAAAATTTTCCTCAACATTTATGGAATATATTGAGGTTCTCAATTTCTTCTTCTCTTCTGAATTTAATTTCTTCCATATTTTGCGGACGGGCATTTTATATTTCAAATATCCCCATAAAAAAGTGTACAATGATGTTAAGAAGGGGCTATCAGGAGGCCATAGAATGGAACTCCGATATAAATAAATCACAACATTCTCGAGTGGCATTCTACAGCTGCCTTAGATTTAGACAAAAAAAACAATAATTTTCAGAAACTGTCGAAAAAACCTCAATATAGTATGTATAAATATTTGAAATCAGAAAAAAGAGCTCTACCGATTAGGAAAATAAAATACAGGGTGTGCCATTTGAAAAACAACAATTCACATAGAATTTTCAGGTTAACGGTGCCTTAATGCAATTCTTAGTACTGAATTTCGAATGCCCATAAAATATACTGCAAATTTGCTCATTTGAACTTTTGTGACTACCAATATTAACTGAGATAGCTATTGAGCTATTTCAATGCAATTAAATTTTTTGTATATTTTGTACTTTTGTTTTTTTTTTTGTATTTCACCAAATATATTTCATTTGAAAAAAAAAAACAACTTTATTCATCTCTAAGGCGGAACAATGTTTGCCGAGCCAGCTAGCTTATCTAATTACCAATTGCCACAATTAGAGTTCCACCACCAGATCCCTTTCACTCTTTAGTTTCTGGGATAGTAAATGATTCTAAACAGTTCTTGGCCAACATTCAAAAGCTGTTTTCAGACGACAACGTTTGGAGCAACACATACTGTACAGGACAATTTTATGTCCACTTTCAAGGTAATATACCATAAGAGTTAATTATAATATTAAAGTTGCTTTTTTTGAGGCAGTATGAAGTCTGCCGGGTCAGCTAGTTCAGCATAATCTTCAGATAACGAATTCCGCCGAATTTCCACTTTAAAGAGAACTGAATAGAAGTTGGGAATTGGCTGCAACAGCTTTCGGAAATACCATCCAAATCCGAACTTCATCAAAATGAGCCAGCCAACTTTGGAGGTATGTGGACACGAATCATCTTGTTGTTAAGTTGGATTACTGAGGATTCGTATATAAAGCAATACTTGTAATGTACCTGAGCCAAATATTTCTATTTTCCTAATACTGCCATTTGTTCCAAAATCCTGACGTCAGTACTCTGGTATCCATACTAAATCATTCAACATGTTGTGATCAACCAATCCAATGCAATATAAAAGTGCGCAGTATGCCCGAATCGCCAGACTGAGAATGGCTGTTTGTTTCTAACCTCTCTGTAAAAATCATCACGGTTTATCAAGGCTGTATAGACTCACAAGTCAATATAAAATGTGTGAAATATTATATAAGGTAAGTCACAAAGAACATGTTTTGTTGTTGCAGGGTTTTTATGTTTGATACAAAGGTGTTCCTTGAAATCGACATTTCTTCAGTGGATTCACGGGTGCCTATCATTTCTATCCATATATGGACCAAATATTGCCATCTGGAACATAATTTTTTTTAAATATTCATGTGAATAAATTTATGATTATAAATAAATATGTGATCAGCAGACTCAAATTGATAATATCTTATTCACACAAAAAAATGTTGGAAAAGGAATCTACAACTAGGTAATCGTCTCTTGTGACTGAGTATTGGTTGTGCTTCTTATGCAGCACGAACAGAAAAATTGATTTGAAATTAAAGTTTCCTAAAGAAACTATAGCTTTGTTATTCATTATATATTATTACAGTGTTTATAACCACTACATGACAATATTTGGGATGTATGTTCCTAATATTGCCATTTCATAATGTTCTTCAAAAACCCTTCTACAAAAAATTATACTGATATTAAAAATATTCGATATACTTGTCTATGTAGAAAACGTGAAGTACAATACTTTCTCTTAGTTACAGGTTGATCCAACTAAAACTGTTGATGCAAAAAATCAAAAATCCTTAGGGTGGCAATATTTGGCTTATTTACCTTAATTTCACCATCTCCTCAAATATATATATATATATATATATATATATATATATATATATATATATATATATATATATATATATCAGCACCTCAGAGGTAAAGTGTGTTAAGTCACATTCTTCTCAGACACGATTTATTTACAATATTGGATTCACATTATTAAATTCTACCTAGTCGAAAACAGATTTCACTGCCTAGGTACATCAATTCGCTAAAAAATAGCGATAAACATTCTTTGAAACAATAATTGGACTGAAAAATCTCTCCTTTGGCTGATTTTGATTTTGTGACTTAACACATCTTACCTCTGAGGTGCTGATATATATTAGACTGATTCAAAAAATCGACTTTTTTTGTTTTCACGAAACCCCCCCTAATTATCTTCAGGGTATCGAAAAAAGACCTCTATGAAAATATCAGCTCCAAATAATAACATTTAGAGGTCGCTCATCAATTATTTCTATTTTGCCTACTAATAGCAGGGGAAAAAATTCTTTTTTCAATAAAAAATTCCTAGAACACACACCAATTGACGGATTTCTTTATGTGATACATTTTCGTGTAGGCAATTAGATACACTACAAATATGTCCCTTACGATATTTCGATAAAACGGCCTCTTCAAAAGTTATTCGATTCGATGCTAATATTGAGGTATTTTTGAAGAAAAAAAATATTCAAAAAAATCGACTTTACTTGTTTTCACGCAACCCGCCTTCTAATCATCTTCAGGCATCCACAAAAGGCGTCTGTGGAAATATTAGCTTGGTATATTAATATTTAGAGGTCGCTCATCGATGGTTTCTATTTTCGCTGCTGATGGCAGGAAAAAAAATTCTTTTTTCAATAAAAAATTTTTTGTTCACGAACCAATAGACGGATTCCACTGTATGATACATTTTGATGTAGAGAACTAGATACTCTACGAAAATGTTCCATATGATATCTCGATAAAACCACTCGTTCAAAAGTTATTTGAACTTTTTTTTCCAAAATACCTCAATTTAAGGTATTAATATAGAGGTATTTTTGAAGAAAAAGTTCGAATAACTTTTGAACGAGTGGTTTTATCGAAATATCGTATGAGACATTCTCGTAGAGCATCTAGTTCCCTACACGAAAATGTATTACACAGTGGAATCCGTCAATTGGTTCGTGAAGAGAAAATTGTTTATTGAAAAAAGAAAATTTTTTCCTGCTATCAACAGCGGAAATATAAATCATCGCTGAGCGACCTCTAAATATTAATATTCAAAGCTAATATCTTCACAGACGCTTTTTTTGGATACCCTGAAGATAATAAGAAATAGAGTTTCGTGGAAACAAACAGAATCGATTTTTTTTAATAATTTTTTTCTTCAAAAATACCTCAATATTGGCATCGAAACGAATAACTTTTGAAGCGGCCGTTTACACGAAAATGTATCACACAATGAAATCCGTCTATTGGTTCCTGCTCTAGGAATTTTTTATTGAAAAAAGAAATTTTTTCCCTGCTATTAGTAGGGAAAATAGAAATAATTGATGAGCGACCTCTAAATATTATTATTTGAAGCTGATATTTTCATAGAGGTCTCTTTTCGATACCCTGAAGATAATTAAGGGGGGGTTTCGTGAAAACAAAAAATGTCGATTTTTTTGAAACAGTCTAATATATATATATATTCTTATGAAAATAGAGAGCTAAAATAATACAATAAATGTTGAAACAAAAAGTACCTAAGCTGAGGTAAAAAAGGAACGGGGTATCATAACATTCTTCGTATGATACTATAGAATCATACGATACTATCATCACTAGTATCATACGATACTATAGAGCCAGGGAAAAAAAACCTCAGCCGAAAAAAACCTGCCACCCCGTAAAAAAAATAACATAAAATATTAAATATCAGGAAAAATCTTGAAAGACATCAGTGTGAGATCATCTTCATGTTATCCGTCGATAGATTCTTCCCAAAACGGCTCGCGATTCTTAATCTGAAATGAAAAAAGAAAAAAAGCAGAAGAGAAACCGAATATTCAGAATACATCAAATAATTTTGAAATTAACCACCCATTTTAGAAATGCATTCGTTACTTTATGTATAGCCTCGGAACCATCTTGAAATTTATAAATGGGACAACTATTTATAAGATGTTCTATAGTCTCCTCATTTCCCCCAACTAGGATTCTCAACCGAATTCCATCGGAAGAGCATGCTATTGCAACGTCCATGGCCTGTTCTAATGCGATTTAGAACAGACCATATTCTCCTGGGAAGGTCAAAACCAGGAACTCTGATGGAAGGATCAGAAATAAGATCTTTCTTGAAAAATTGGATACATTCCATTCAGATTGCCACATTTCTTTGTCGCTTCTATTCATATTAGTCAGAAAATTTGACCAAAAAGGTTTACGCGACTTCAATCTGGGGACCCTATTATCTGGAATATAGGTGAGTATGGGAAATGAATTTGGAAAGGAATTGAATTTGTTCCAAAAATTCAAAGCTGTTGTCTCTCTGCGAATATGGGGGGGGGACAATATTTGAGAGGACTGGTAACCAAGGAGTAGGTGTAGACTTGATAGTACCAGTAATAATCCTCATAGAAAAATTTAGTTGGGCATCAATTTTTTTTACAAATTGTAACCCATGACGGTCAAGTTGCTTTTTATCAACACCAAAATTTTCTCTATAACCAACTGAATTTCTTAAGGAATATGAGTATCTAGTGATAGGAGTGAGTGACAGAACAAACTCAAGTAGTTATACAACCAAGTTCATAACCTCTAATCAAGCGATAAACAATTCGCATTGTTGAAGGCTTTTTATGCTCTCCCATTTTTAGACATATGATTTCGGATTTCGGGGACGTAACAAGGTGCCACGGAGTCTTTTTCTTACACGTCCTATACCTCAAGCGGCGGAGGTATTGCTTGGCGGCCCCGTTTTTATGGCATTTGACATGAACATTTTGGAAGATTTTAAACTTGATTTGACACCTGAATCCGTTGAATAAAATTTTCATGGTTTCATGACAGTGAAAAATGTGCCGAGTGTTTATCATGAGCCTTTTGCCCTTTCCAGTTCTCTCTTGGATCCGGATTGTTCACTAACTTATATGTGGCTTATAAATTTATCCTAGCGATATCTTGTTCACATGTCTCGTATGAAAAGGTTTTCTTTAAGCTGAAAATGATCAAGAATAGTCTTAGGTCTAGTTTAGGCCAAGACGTTATGTCCAGCTTCAGTTGTATAAATCATGCTGAAAAAATAAAATAACTCGAATAAAATAACAAGAACTATTTAGTTCTTGTACGAATAATCATTGAAGAGAATCTCACACCCGTCTATTCTCAATTTCAAAAACAGTTTATCGTATGCTTTCTTGAATTTCATATTTCTCTCCCCCTTCTCCGCGCGCTGCTTTATCGTTTCAAATGGGAATACGTATTATGACGGCGTTTTTCTCTGGGTTGCGACTTACACCTACCACTACCTTTCCAAGCTTACTCGGGCGCCAATTGCGATGGGTTTTAAAAGGTCGCAATTCCTTACGTCGCTCACAGTTGTCCACCTGGGTAGCTTCCTACAGTTGGAGACAAGGTTCGATTCAATCTGGGGTAGCGATTGATATGATATTATTTCTTCCACTGAAGAGGAGTGACTTTGAGCTATATAAATAAAACGCACTTCGACGAGACACAATATATTGCTAAACACAAATACTTTAATGACACACGCAATGCTGCAATTTATTGACGGTGCTACAATAAAACGAATGAGGTTAAAAGTAGCAAAGTTAACAATATACACAAAATAGCTACAAAGGAAATTCAACAGAAATGACGGACGGAAGAAAATGAAGCGAGGTGAGCGGGCGGCGTATGTAAAGCAGTTAGAATGCGTGATTTGAAAGCAGTTTAGTATGAGAGCGACAGCCAGTAACTTAATTATCTTGATTACCAGTGAAAAGCATACAAAGCAATGGGTGAAAGGCGGTACACACTGTCTACTTGTCAACAAGTTGTCCTGCCCTGCGTGCGCACGCGATCTACTGTCCCCTCCCCCTTGACTCGAAGAATCCTGTCCAATATCCCCCCCAGACAGGCGCAAAGAAAATCCAGGACTGCGTACGTCGGCGCGCCTGCCAAAATGGGGTTTGAACGAACGTTGCGAAATTCGCTGGCCAGATGACAGCTGTAGTAGGGAAAGATAGGGCAATTTACCCTTGTCCTCAAGATTGAAGAGTCCGTCTGGTGATCCTCCGAAAGAGAGAAACAACCAAATGAAAATCCCCAGACTGACTCTAACTGAGGGGTGAAAGAGTATCAACTCAATGATACTTTTACCACCGGGGCCTAAACGTAGACTACAAGATGAAATGTAAAAAAAATAACGAGGAAGTATATATTCCGGATATCGCCTCCCCTGTCGAACAGCACAGGAAAACCTGCCGGCCATGTAGACAGGTGAATAAGATGTGTCTTACCAATCCTGTGGATTCCTGGTCTCGACACAACACTTGAGTCTTTTTCTCTCTTCGGAAACACCGAAATCGTAGTCTGAACGAGGACTAATATGAATTTTAGCGCGCAGCGGCGAGTGGAATTTCACGCTCAGAATGTGAGAAATTAAGATAGCACGAAACTCTTCGGAACCAACAACTCGGGGAAACTTTCGAAACTCGATTCCGAAAATTTAAGAACTCTCAGAGCTGAAAACTCGAAAACGGAGAACTGAAAACTCGGAAAACTGAGTGTCCGCCTGAAAACTGCCGAATTTATAAGGTCGGTTGGAGGGGGAATATTTCGAGTCCCGGATATCGTGAATACAATTGCCGCTCTGCGCAAAAAACACATATGGTACAGATAACGTCGCCGACTACGGCGAACGTAAGTTTTTCTACATAGGTAGGAATCTGAAATTGGCTTCTTAGATTTTCACGATATGAAACTCGAAATAATTTTATGTTTGAATGTAAAATTGTTGGAAATTATACAAGATGATTAGAGTAACGAAGTTCACCTCGTCACAAATTAGAAATAATTTAGAAATAGTTGGAAAATATACAGTATGTTCTTAGTGACGAAGTTCGCTTCGTTACAGTATATGGATTGTGATACATCAAATGAATTGATAAGGCATTTGATTACCTTATCAGTAACATGACTAAAAGTAGAGTTGGTTGTGATGTTCTTCTATTATAAAATTAGGAAGCAATGTACAATTTCTGATTGGGGACTACTGCAATCCATTCCAAAGCGTTTTATCTTATGACGTTATTCTGTGGGGAGCTGCACCGGATGCTTCAATGGTATTCCTGCAACAGAAGAGAGCGGTAAGAGCAATTGCTGGAGTATCGCAGAGAACAATCTGCAAGGAACTCTTCGCTAAATATAAAATTTTGACCTTACCAGCAATCTACATACTTGCCTGCATGTGTTTACTGTATAAAAGTGGCAAAATCGAGTCATTTCAGCATGATTATTCCACTAGGAACCGGGGTTAATGGGTACTTCCACAACACCGAATTAAAAGAACCCAAGATAACTTTAACTTTCTGGGTATTAAGTTTTTGAACAAGCTCCCTCAATGCTGGATGGAACTGAGCAAGGTTTGTTTCAAACACCGAATGAAAGTGTTTTTAACCGAAAATATATTTCATTCTATACAAGAATTTTTAGATTTCGAATTTTAAATTTTGATGCCCTACTATTCTTATGACAGTTGCTATTGAAGTTTGTAGTACATGTTTGTAATTTGTTGTAACTTATTGTTGTTTGTTGTAACATATTGTTATTTATTGTAACTTATTGTGATTTATTTTATTTATTGTGAATGATTTGAATAATGAATAATCAATCTTCTAAATTTTGACGCACCTTATAAGTTTTTGAAGGCTTATTGATTTATTTGTAATATTGAGAGCAAATAAATTCTATTCTATTCTATTATAATCGCACAACTTAAATTTTGTGAAACCCACCCTAGGATTGAATGCCCAAAATGGTTTCATAAAATGTTGGGCCTAGTGACCAAGCCATTCATCCTTCTTGTCCTTTTGGCCTCTGGACTGAACTACGGTATTCAATTTTCATTTTCAACGAACCCAGTTTCCGATTCTTTCTTAACTTTTTTTTTTTAATTGAATGAGTTGGCTTTAGACCTTTGGTCATGCAACCAGTCACAATTCCAAAGTTGAGCAATGCAACTTTGATAGTTATTCTACGCTTTGTAAAAATAAAATGAAGGAATAAGTATAGATAAGATATTTAAGAGTGTATATATAAATAAACAAGTAAATAATAATAACAGTAAGTAAATAATTTCAATATGAAAAAAGAAGTTAATATTGATTAAAATAAATAAGTAAACGACAATTAAACAGGGACACATTCTTCACGCCACTGGGGTCTATCAGGGCGACTTTATGAAAACAAACAGGGAGGACCTCGGAAGCAAGGGATTAAGAGAAAGGGAGAGGAGAAATTCAGAACATTAAATATTTAGATTAATTTTACAGAGGTAAGAGATAATTTCCGAGTAGATTTCAAAATTGTTTAGAGCAAGGAGATGATTAACATTAAATGGTCTTTGGACTTTTAGTTTTTCTGTTAATATTTCTGATAACTATTTTGTTTCATCGGAATATTTTCCACAGGCAAAAAAAATATGATTTAGGTCTCCTTCAGTCCCGCATGCATCACATTCATTGGTAAGAAGAACCCCTATTTTATTCAGATGGGCGGGACAGCAGCAGTGTCCGAATTTTATGCGAATGATAGTAGTGATGAATTTCCTGCTGACATTATATTCAAGATGCCAATATTTAGTTGGAATAATAGGGGAAAATAGGGTGTAATTAGTTCTTGATTTTTTTCTAAAATCTTGCCATCTTTGATTCCACTGGATTTTCATATTTGCAGTTATTGCATTAGAGGCATCACAAAAAGAGAAATTAAAATCAGACAAATAATTCGACCCATTATCTAAGCTGTCTCTGGCAAGCATATCAACATATTCATTTCCCTCCAATCCTGTATGAGCCTTAACCCTAATAAAATTAACGGTATTATTCATCTGCGTATTTTGAAAGTAGAGTTTCTTGATAGACCATAAGAGCGGATTTGTTTTGTAATTCCAAGTCTTTACCTGTGTTAGAGCTTTCAGAACTGACATTGAGTCAGAAAGGATGACAAAACGTTGGTGATGGTGTTCGAGAGTAAAAGTTAGCGCTTCCTTTATTGCTATCTCTTCGGATGTGAATATGCTCTGATTTTTATCAAGTTTTAGTTTTCTTTCAAAATTTAGTGTTGGGATATAGACTGCGCCACCATTACCTCGCATGGTTTTCGAGGCATCCGTATATATTTGGATGAATTCTACATATTTTTCCAGTTCGGCTCTCAGAATATTACTATTGATGTCGTTATTTTTTGAGAACTTTGGAAATGTGACAGGAATAGTAAGGTATACATCTTCATATTCCAAATTGTTCAGCTTCAATGGGGAGATAGCAGCAATAAGGGCATTATGGTTTCTCATAGCTTCACATAATGGCGGAGATGTTTTATGTTTCCAATAATTGTTTCCCAGATCATTGAGACTCAGCATATGAATTTGGTTGCACAAATCCGTATTGAGAAGTTGTTGCTTCAATAAGAATCGCGCGCTCAGGACGCCTCTTCTCAGACTGAGAGGTGGTTCCATAGCCTCCACCATCAATGCCTCAACTGCAGTAGAACGCATGGCACCCAGGCAAATCCTAAGTGCCTTATATTGTATTCTGTCAACCTTTATAAGGGTTGACATGTATGAATGATTTGAATAATGAATAATCAATCTTCTAAATTTTGACGCACCTTATAAGTTTTTGAAGGCTAATTGATTTATTTGTAATATTGAGAGCAAATAAATTCTATTCTATTCTATTATAATCGCACAACTTAAATTTTGTGAAACCCACCCTAGGATTGAACGCCCAAAATGGTTTCATAAAATGTTGGGCCTAGTGACCAAGCTATTCATCCTTCTTGTCCTTTTGGCCTCTGGACTGAACTACGGTATTCAATTTTCATTTTCAACGAACCCAGTTTCCGATTCTTTCTTAACTTAACAAATGAAAAAAGCCGATCGCGTAATTTAGAGGACTATTACTTACAATTTATTCAAACTGAGGAAGGTTGTACGGTGGTCATGAAAATCTCTGGAGCTTCAGTCTACTACATTTTCTGGGACCCACTGTATTATACAGGTATCACTTTTTCGAAACTCGGAAGGTTTAATGTTATAGAGAAGTCCGCATGGGCGCCCGCAGAATTTTTTCTCAGGGGGGGCCAAATAATGATTTGATGAGGCGCAGGCGAAATCAGTATTCGGTTTTGCTCGAAAATAAGGAGCAGATCAAAATCTCAGGGGGGCCACGGCCCCCCCTGGCCTCCCCCTGCGGGCGCCCATGGAAGTCCGTGACAGTTAAGGTCGAGTGAAAGGCTGAGATTACGATCACACACGATCGGATTTGCTTTGGCATCATCATTTCGCAGGCATCATACCAACAACATTCATTTCTATATTGTTATCTGGATTTCGCACAGAATCAGAAACTATACCAAGAGCGACGCTCGATGAATATATAGAGGTACCAGGAATTTCCACCATTTGTCTTAAACTTTTCATTCACAATGCATGCCACCCCGAAGATTTATCCACCGCAACGAGGATATTTAATATGAAATTCATAAGAGTTGCATGCTCGGCGCATTCGGAATTCAGCGACTGGCGACAGCATAAAAGTGCTTCCTAATGGCGTTCGCGTGATCTTCATATCTTTATAAATCCAGGCTGTTTTTCTCATGCAAGATTAATATCCCTATAGAAAGGAAGGCAATCTTAACGTCGACTGCCACCGAGAGCGGTATTTATTGAGCTAATTATTTATGGAAACCGTTTTCGTAGCCGCCCTTCATTGGGCGTTAATACTAGGAAGCATAAATAACCCCCTAGTCCCAAATTCATCACCAGATAAATTTTTCAAGTTCAAATTAGCGCTAATCAATACAACATTTATGAAAATCAAATTGGCAATTTCAATTCTGAACTGGCATTAATCGAAATCAAATTAAAAATAATCCAAATAACTTTGGCATTTGTCGACATAAAAATGACAATAACCAAAAACAAATAGGCAATTATCAACTTCAAGTGGACGTTGAAGCAAACGCAATTAGGGATATCCTTTTGTTGGTTTGAAAATTTGGTGAAAAATTCTGTATTGCATAGTTTTTCCATAACTGCATATGAATTTAAATCTCTAAGGTGAGTTTCACAAAACTGTGATTGTGCGATCAAAAAACCTTACGTAAATTCAAACCAATAAAATCACTTCATTTGAAATTTCAATGAATCTCGATGGCTTCAATTAACCTGAAGGTGAAATCAAAGTTTTGTGAAACCCACCATAAATCAGCCGCAGACCTTTATTCAATGCTGTTAGGTACTTTCCAGATATGAAAAAGAAAATTGCCATCTAGCGGAGAAACGTCTGCACCTTACTCCCACAGATACTCTTCATGAAATAGATCCCCACGTGCATTCCGTTTTTCCTATCAGTACCCCATTTCGGACTCTCGTACAAAACTTCGGGAAGTGGAAAACGCCCTCTAACTTTGGCACTTTTCTTTTTCATATCTGGAAAGTACCTCACAGCATTGAATATAGGTCTGCGGCTAATTTTGGTTGTCATCGACGAAGACGTTAAGCAGTACTGATGACGGGTAACAACCCAGAAACTAGTCTATTGCTACGTTGGTTCGATGGCAGCCAGGACCGGATCTAGGGGGGGAGCAGGCCCGGGAGCCAGCTTAAGGGGGCGCCAAAATCAAGCAGCGGTTAAATGTTTTAATTTTTGATTTGCTCGAAAGAAATTAATTTCATAGTGCTTAAATCGAAACAGTAGAATAGAAACATGATAAACAACCACTATGCCAAGAATCTTCTAAATTAATTAATGCCCCCTGACATTTTAGTCCTGCTATCGTTTTTCAGCAAAACACCCTCAATGTAAATCTCGGAATTCAAAAAGCAAGGAAAAGGGGCGCAGAGTTGGATTCACATCACAACAATTTCCGGTTTCCAATCGTCTCAGCTATTATGTAGGTTTTTTTATGAAGTGATAACTTCCTGTGAAACGTTGAGTATTTTCTGGTTGAACAAAAATCATGAAAAGCTCTCGGTGACGATGAATTCCATTAATTTTGTTCACCCAAAAAGTGCTCAACGCGCCCCTAAAGAAGTCGTAAATTCATAAAATACCCCATGCGTGTCGGCATTCTTTTCAATCGTTACAAGATTATCGTTTTATTGGCGTTTTTTTTGGGAGGCTTCTCTGATTTGGGTTTCTTCATGTGGCAAGTGCGGGCACTCTCATATTGCAATAATTATTATTATCCATTCTATAACAAGGATATTTTTTTTCGAGAAGGGGATAAATATAGAATCTCGTAATGTTTATTCCCATTCTTAAGATAGAAGTATTCGAATTGTGGATGAGATATTTTTGATAATGGAATATTTGTTGGAACATTATTTTGGCTATTTCCATCTATATTGTTGGTATTTACCGACGTTTCGGCAAGCATTCGTCTGCCGTCATCAGGGTGTTGTTGGTCCTGAGAAGGCCCTCTCCCACCTGAGAACAAAGTCTGCAGGTGCCTACTCATGAATATAAAAAAAATGTCGCCTGCGTCTCATCGTTTTTCGAACATTTTTGTTTTGCCCTCTTGAGAAAAAATTCATTCTGCGGGTACCCATGCAACGCAAGCATAAACACAGTTATTTCTTTGCATGGGGAATTACCGACTCTTCCTAAACACATCTGGAACTAAGGGCGTTGGCAATAATTGCGGTTTCATTCGAATTACGATAACTCTTTGTATGTTTTTCTGGTCATTTGTGTGAATTTGTAATCAGTTTTAAAATTTATTTGTAGTGAAACTTACAGTTAGGGGTATTAACTTTTGTTCAAATTTTAATTGACAGAGGATCAGTTTGAAAAATTAATGCATTGAAAAAGATTGTGCTGTGGTTTAAAAAAAAATGAAAAGTGACAGAAACTCTTTGAATTTTTTTTAATATTTCTTTTTTGAATATTTCTACATTAAAATTGTGGAAAAGCTTGGAAAACTTTCTTTCTCATGTTTAAAAAGTAATGAGCTTTTCAGAGCATCAAAAGTGATCCTTTAGTGATTTCAAAAACTCGATCGAGTGAAACAAAGAAAAGGCTGACTGGATTGATTTGGTTTTTTGTAGGGTTTATGTGAACATATTGAACTGTAAAAGCCACACTTAACATTCTTAGTTTTTGTTTGATTCAGCGCTTGATGTTCCATAACCGGAACCCCCCTTTTCATTGAATTTTCAAATTCATGTGACAAGTAGAAAAAAAATATTTTCGAAAAAGCAATGAACAGCCTTTGAAGGGAAATCAGCCAGGTTCTCGAAACCCACCTTTATCTTTTTGTGCGATTATTGATTGCTGAGATATCGATAGTTAAAGACAAAAGGATCTTTTTCATTTGAGGGTCGATATCTCCATGATTAGTAGACGTATCAAGATCTGAAAAAAATGGGCTAAGAAATTAAATTGATTGAAAATATTTTTGTTGTTGGTTTTTCTAATATGACTTAAAAACTTATGACGTTACAAGATTTCAGAGTAATATTCCAATAACAAGATATAATTGAGATTTTAAAAGCTTCAATTCTCATACCGGTCAGAAAAAATCGTAGATACATGCCTGATGAAAGCACATCCCTGCGGTGTTCTTTATGATTTAGATTTTCACTAGTCCTTGTTATTAGTCATTTCTTCGACGACTTATGAACGTCGTGAATCCATTTTCATATAATCTTCTCTGATACTGAAAATCCATAAACTACTCTTCCCACAAAATCCTCTCCAGAATAGATAGAAAACCGATAGAAAACTTAAAAATAATAGAGTTTGTTCAGACAAAATTTTCGTAACGTCATCCGTATTCAAGATACAGGGCATTGAAAAAGAAAAAAATATACACGTTTTTTACGATTTTGCCGAAACTACTGGCAACATTGATATTTTATGCGATTATGTTTTAAAAGCTGATACATCTAATTAATGTGTTTTGACGCCTGACTCTCATCGAGGGCGCTAGTTACACGGTTCGCACAAGGTTATTTTGAATATAACTTTTTTGATATTATATTATATCTATTATAATTTTGAGCGATATATAACATTATTCAATTTTACACCAGCAGGTACTCCTGACGAAACTCGATACTGTGCACCTTTTTCGGAATATTTTGACTTCAAAATTATGAAGTAATAACTAATGCTGGTATAAAGTATTGATAAAGTCGTTAATTATTATTATTAGTATTTAGTAAGCAAGATGGAGCTCTACCCCACATTGATAGGTGTCGTAATCGATTGAGTAACCAGCTTTCGAATCGATGAGTTGGTAGACGTACAGAAGCTCTGATTCTTTGGCCGCCTCGGTCATGAGATTTCAATCCCTTATATAAAACAGTTTGGTCGTACCTTGAAGGAACCTTGAGAAAATTTATGCAACAAGGTAAATAAACATCAAGAATTGAAGAAAATAATTCACTGTCACTTCAATGACCTCATGGCTGACTCCCAACCGTTAAGAAGATTAATAGATTCTTTAGAAAAAAGGATAGAATTGTGTATTCGTGAAAACGGAGGACATTTTGAACACCTACTCTGATTTGATTATATTTTATGTTGATACCTTTTTTTATTTTCTTGTGATCTTTTGTTAAATCGATACATTAATCATCACTTTATGCCAGTATCGATTATTACCTCCAAATCGATTATAATTTCCAAATCAAAATATTCCGGAAACGGTCCACAGTATCGAGTTTCATCAAGAGTACCTTTTTGGTGTAAAATTGAATAATGTTTGATATCTCCCAAATTTAACTGAATGAATCTTATATAAAAAAAGTTGGTACGAACCTTGTGACTAGCGCCCTCTATGAGAGTCAGACATCAAAACACATTCATTAGATGTATCAGCTTCCAAGAAATATTCGTATAAAATTTCATTGCAATGTTGCCAGTAGTTTCCGCAAAATCGTTAAAAATGTGTATATTTTCTTCTTTTTCAACGCCCTGTATCTTGAATACAGATGGCGTAACGAAAATTTTTTACTGGGGAAACCCCTATTATTTTTCAGTTTTCTGTCTATCCTGGAGAGGGGTCACCTTTTGTTGGAACACCCTGTTCAAGAGTGCACAACGGCAATATCGATAAAAAGAAATAAAATACGATGCTCCATTGCTTGCGGCTCTAACGATTGATTTCAAAGTTATCTCAATGGAAAACAAGGAATTACATATAAAACAATAAAACGGGATTTGCTCGGTAAAAAAATTTTTTTCTAATACAAATAGCCAGTTGCACTTTGAACTGGGCAGTTCTAACATTACATCTTCAAATATGGTCATTTTTTGCCAAAAACCAGATTCGCAAAGAACCTCAATCGCCACTGAGTATATTTTCGTAAATATGAACATTCTTATCACCTATTGACAATATTCGAAGCATTTCATCTTTCACCCATACAGTAGACCCTAAAATGTTGTATATTCACCGTCAATAAATTCCGGACAAGCAAAATTTTTGTCAAATTCAACACCCTGTATCTTTTTTCGTGGTACTCCGATTTTGTTGAAATTTTCACCAGGTATAGTATTCGGTTTTGTAATATTAACCTGAAATTTACTTTGTTTGTTTTATACCCTCCATTTCTGAACACCCTGTGGTGAATTTGAGGTGGAAAATTTGATATAATTAAGTTTTAATTTGAAGTGTGACCCTTTCTTAATAAAATGTTTTTTGATTTACGTCAGTATCTGCTTTTAAAAAAAGAAACACATTTTCAAAGAAAGAGTTGCATTTTTTCAATTTTTATAACAATTCAAAACATTATAATATCTTAACGACAAGCAAACATGAACAAACATCAGCTCCGAATTGCTTCTGGGGGAATATTTTCCCATTCTTTAAGAAGGGCTGTTCGAAAATCGGATAAGGTGTTGGGCTACCGATTTCGATTAACCTAGCATATCCCATACATGTTCTTGAATTTAAATCCGGACTTCTGGCTGGCCACACCAATCGTTGAATATTCGCCTAAGAAATCCGCGATGTAACGTATACTGCGGTCATCGTCATTCAATGCAACAGCTCGTGCAACATCTTCTGGTCTCATTTTTCAAACTGAAAACTTGTAAAGAATACCCTATATTCTGCAATCACAATATAGGGACAATTTGTTAAGCTATGTTTTTAATGTTGCTACGAAACCAAACCTACTGGATAAGATAAGGTATTGTAATGTTTTAAATTATTATTAAAATTAAAAGAATGCAAAACTTTATTGAAAATGTGTATCTTTTTGTTGAAAGCAGTTACTGACGTAAATCAAAAAAAATAAAATCAAATTTTCCGCCTAAAATTCACCACAGGGTGTTTAGAAATGGAGTGTATAAATAAGGTTTTGTTTCTCCCTGTATAACGGATAAACTACAGGTATTTTTGAAAAGTATATTACAGGTTAATATTACAAGACCCAATACTATACTTGGCGAAAATTTCAACAAAATCGGATTACCACGAAAAAAGAAACAGGGTGTTGAATTTGACAAAAATTTTGCCTGTCCGGAATTTATTGACGGGGAGTGTATGTCACCTTATTTTAAAGCTGACCTATCAGAGACTATGGTGTGCCACCAGATGCTCACCGAACACAAATGGTATCAAAAGATCATCAGTTGAAGTGACAGAATAGCGCTCATACGCCGATTTCATACTGAGATCTCAACGGGAAGCTTTTAATATGGATTCATTTGAATGTCCGTGCCAGCGTTCTGGTTCTTTGCGTGACCGCACTTCATACTGTTCTCGCTGTTTGAACTATATGTAACACCCCTGGCTGCCGAGAATGACAATAGACTAATATCTTTGCTTGATCTTCTCACAACTGGACACCGCACTCTATTTCCATTTGCTAGCATATATATCTTCGAGCCTGAGTATTTATTATCATTTAGGTTGCAGTTGAGAGTTGATGTTGCCAATATTATAAGGAAGGAAACATTTTTTGGTCAGATATTGTTTTTTTTTGCGTAGTTGCAGTGGTGTTGTTTCATATTCTGAGAGTTGTCAATATGACCCCCTCCTTTGCAGGCACGAATCCAGGGGCAGGGGAACTGGGAGAACTTTCCCATCCCCAAATGGCCCAGGCTACTCTCAAAATTTTGCTTCTCTCCCTAGAATTTGACATACAGAGGCTTGCGGCTCTTGAAGATCTGAAAGTTCCCCTGGAAGTTCCCCTTGAAACTGCTCCTTTGGCTATTAACGGAAACCGACGATTCCAACACAAAAAAAAATTGCAGGTAGTAATTCAACAAGCTCCAAGGGATCTTTCTCAATGTAAAGTAGGTATACCGTTTATTTCACACAATTTCTGGAATGAAATCATACTCGACTTCCCATTCAGGGCTACTATGGACTTTGGAATTATAAACATATGCAGGAGCGAGAGTTCTTTCTGAATTAGATACTACTAAAAGATTGATGTTTTTACTGAAAGATCTTCCAAATCAATACATTAGCTTTGTTTGATCTGAAGTAGTAGTCATTTCCGTTCTTCAAGGGTTCATTTCAAAATGTTGAAAGAGATTTGTGGGAGTTGACAAAAGCTGAAATGGATAACAACCAGTGGCGTAACAAGACCTCAATTATATGTGGGCGAGATAAAATTCGCGAGGCCCCTCGATGGAAAAAGGATTTCATAAGAAAAAATCGAAATTGGCTAACATTCAATAAAATATACCTATGAGACGAATTATGAAGTAAAAATCTAATAAAAATTGGTGGCTTCCAGTCTCACTTAACTGCTTTATCAGGCCATCATAGCCCAGATGGGAAGTTAAATCTGTTTCGATAGAGAGGGTTGCCAAAGCAGAAAGTCTTTCCTGATACATTGTATTCCGCAGATTATTTTTTACCAGCTTCAATTTTGAGAAACTTTTTTCAGCAGGCTGTACTCACAAGGTATAGTCGATAAAATTTCAATGGATAAACTTCTTGCATGATGTTTTTTGCTATATATTGGAAAAGCTGTCTCACATCTTCAATGAAGACTGTACAACTGTACAAGGTTTTCAAAATGCTTGATTTTGGCTGATTCTGGTGCTAGATAGTACTTGAGAAGAGTCTTGGGCTAGGTTTTCGTGAAAATACCAGTAGTGGAAACGGCTTCACCATATCTTTATTTGTTTCGAAGATATAACAAAATTTTGATATTTTATCGATTTCGAAGATTTGCCATAACTTTTTTATTTTTCAAAATATTTGAAAACTATTTGAACTTTCTACAAGCACTTTTTACTAGGACTAAGATATTTTTTTAGATTCTTCATCTCTAATTTTTCCTATGATATAAAATGAAAAAGACTGGAGGCCCCTTGGTCGATGGCCAATTACATAGGCAATAAAGAAATATTAATAATAAGATGAAAATAATGCGTTCGACCAGTACTCGTTTCAAAATTTTTCCTTATATACACCAATTCCAAGTTTAATTCAGAAATTGTGTATTTCGGATAAGTCACTTTAATTTCAGAAAGCGTCAATTGAATTCCAGATTAGTAAATTGAATTTCAGAAAACATCAAATGTAACTTAGTTGAATTCCATTTGATATTTTCTGAAATTCAATTGACAAATCTGAATAACATTTGATGTTTTCTGAAATACAATTGACTAATCTGAAATACAAGTGATGTTTTCTGAATGTCAATTGACGATTTCTGAATTACAATGGTATAGTCCAGAAGTACCAAAGACAGTCAAAATCAAGCAATTTAGGATTTCCTGTACAAGTTCATCGCTGGTTTCATAGTCAAATATTCTTTCTGATTTAGGGCGGTGGAGATACGCTCTTGTCTTCATATAGATTCATCTGTAAATAAAATTATTTATCTTAGGGGGAAAGGGGATTATTGGGCCACGAGGCCATTAAGGGTGCGCGGCCGTGGGCGGTCGCCTACGTCGCTCACGCCCAGTTACGCCACTGTTAACAACCAAGTGATCACAAAATGGCAGTGGAAAAAAACGAAAAAATTAATTGAATATCTCCTAATAACCCATAAAATCAAATGAATAAAATAGTAATTCTTGAGATCGGTATTTTAGAAAGGTTTTTTTAATAACTTACAAGGTTTTTTTAATGTTTTTTTTGTAGTTTACTGATATATTTGTAGATTATGGACAGTTGGGTTTTCATCAAATGCAGAATGCAGAGCAATGAGATTTTAATAAGACGATATACAGAAGAAAATTGGACCACAATGGATCCGTCGGATGTACAACCTGAACAGAGCTCTAATGGAGGTGAGTTTTTCGATTCAACATATCCACTCATCTTAAAATTTGACTTTACAAAAATTAAATAATTTCTGAAACTAGCTTCTTGGTTTCTTCAGCGAAGAAGTCCATTTTCATCTGCTTTATGTGAACAAGCAGAATATCGGAATGAAGGCAGACTTAATTTTGAAATTGAGGTCGAGGACGATGGCAAGTTGATTTTTTGTCCTATGCCAAATCCAGTTCATGTTCACAACAGTTCACAATAGGGTTACCCATTTGAACGAAAAAGTTTTGATAGCCTTATAAAAAAAAGAAATGAAGAATTCAACCATTATACTCGATGTTTAGAATCGATTTATGCTTGAAAAAAAATGTTGTCATCAAAAAGTATACAAATTCACTGGCGTTTTCGAAGGATTATCTATTGAAATATTGTCTGGGAGGTCTTTGCATTTTCCTTGAAACTTAATTTGGGTTTTCTCTCCCAGTCTCTGAAACATGAAACAATTAGAAAAAAAATTTTAATAATATAAGAAAGGCCCCTGCGTAAAAATTTGAGCACTAATTTTTCAGGGACCAAAACTTTACGAGAAGAAATCGTTGCCTAACAATGAACAAAAAGAAAACACTTTGAACTCTTAAGCGTAACGTTTCGAAGTCTAAATCAGACTCCTTCGTCAGAAAATTACTAGTTTTCATTGAACTTCGTAGAATGGTGACAATTTTTTGATTTTCGGATTGACATTCTGAAGTCTACCAGCCTAAAACATCAATTTCACCATTTTCTAAAACAAGCTTCCGATATGACCTATTCTTTCCAGCATTTCAGCCGTCGTCGTTGATTAGTTTTCGGCGTTTCGCCAGTTCAAGTGTCTGGCACCTTCAGGAGTTATATTTCAGAAGATGTTTTCACTGGACTGAACTGCCTGAGTTCAGGCAGCAGTGTCGGCTTTTGGGGGTGGCGAACGGGGCAATAGCCCGGGACCTCGCTCTTAGTGGGGCCTCGCGCGCAACAACCCGAGCAAATTTTGATATTGATTTAGATCAATTGAACATAAGGGTAAATTCGAAAAAAGTTAGTTAACCATTACATTCATTCAGAACAAAATTGAAGAAACCATTTTGTAGTTTTTTAATATTGCGCTTTGTTGGAACGTCCGATTGGGTAATTGAGACACCATTTGTCCGATCCACCAGATCAGTAGGTAGAATAGAATGCACACAACACAATTGGGGTGAAAATTATCTAAGTATTTAGGTACAATGTTTACTTATCCCAGATGTTGGTACCTCATAAAATATTTATAGCCCTGTTGACCGTTCTTTGGCGGTCCCTTTGGAATATTCGTTGAATCAAAACTTCTTCGGAAAAATTCTAACCATTGCAGAACATTTTTTTTAATGTTAAACCTGGTTGAATTCTATGATTCCTCTGTCCGAGATGATTGGGCTCCATATGCAAGAAAAGGAGGCCGAGAAAAGTCAAGTAACTTGTAACTTGATGCGATATAAAGCAAAGCAACACTGGATTATGTTTCTCCCCTTCAATTCGAATAAGAGAGCAAATATTCTGGATTTTATGTTTCTCGAAATTTATTCATAATACAAGATGTTCAAGAATTGAAAAATACCCACGATGAAGGGAAGACATTTTCTCAGGAGCGATGAAAGCTTTATATGAATTGATATAGTTAATATATATACACGGTGTCCGAAAATGATGAGCAAAAAATCCAGGAGTGATTTCTATACCAAAATAAATGGTATTTCTTCCTATAAAATTTTTTCAAAATTGATTTTGAACAAAGTTATAGGGTGTTGAAATGAAATTTTATTCACACGTTTTTTTTTTGACTATTATTTAGAATGACATATTTTTGTGGCAACTATAGTACATGTATACAAAGAATTTCATGTTTGAGGTTGAAAGTAAACCAAAAAGATTTCTTATTCATCGCATACATCGCATGCTATTTTTTCTCGGAATCGGTTAGATTTATCGAAACAAAAGAAGTATTCGTTTGTGTGAAAAAGTCTAAAAAAAAATATTTGTTCCAAATTTGTATACAGTGTAGCACAAAAAAGATGGGACCATCCAAAGAAAAGTATAGGCTCTTTTTTGGCGCCCTCTACAAAATGAGAAGAAATGATTTGCAAATTCGTTTTGCTCATTATGTAAAAGCCATAAATACGAAATTTCGTCGAAATATCATCAACGTGACAAAACGTAAATCTAAAACTGTGAGTAAAATTTTAGTTTAACACCCTTTGACTTCGTAAAAATCAATTTTCGAAAACATTTTATATGAAGCGGTACCATTTATTTTGAGTCTAGAAATCACCCCCAAATTTTTAACTCATCATTTCCGAACACCCCGTATATATTCTTTTGATTCAGCGAGCTAAAATAATACAATACATATTGAAACAAAAAGGTTCCTAGCAGAGGTTGGTGCAAAACCTTACAGATTTGCTGTACTATTAAATGAGGAAAGAGAAAAAATCTCAGCTGAAAAAAACTCTCACCTCTCCTGTGAAAAAAAAACTACTAAAAATATTAAACATCAGAGAAATCTTGAAAGACATCAGCGTGATCCAAGAGAACATCTTCATGTTATCCGTCTATGGGCTCAGATAAACAGATTCTTCACAAAACGACTCTCAATTCTCAATCTGAAATGAAAAAAGACAAAAGCAGAAAAGAAACCAATTATTCAGAATAAATTAAATTATTTTTATAATAACCTCAAATTTCAGTTGATAAATACTGAGGATAAAAAAATCTTTCTTCAATGCAGAATTTGGAAACTACTTCTCGAGTTTACCTTTATTATTCTATACTATACATATATAAATCATCTTTTATCTCGTAAGAACTAACAATATCTCAGATTTCGACTAAAACTAGACCCCTGTACGCAACAACCTGCCGATCGAGATATTTCGTACATTCGAAACCAGTTCCTTATCTTTCGAACATTTACGGCTTTTCGCACTGTGTGAATTTGTGAGTGAAATCTATAACTTCACATCTACATACTATGAATCATGGTTTTAATTAGATTATAATAGATTAGAACTGCGTCTCCTTCACGATGGCACACCTATCTTTTTAATTCTTTTCATATCGCTACCTGATAATTAAATGAAAATTAATTTGTTCATATGCATAACCGAAGTAACTGGCATTTGTTTCATGGACGGGATAACAGGAGAAAACTGATTTATTGAAGTGAGAATTTGGATCGGAATTCGTAGGAGTATTGAGAAATCCAGTTCTTCATTTTCTACGGCGATTATCGTAGATCGTGCATCTTTAAATTACTGTTCGTTGCGTTCTTAGAAGAAGATATATATTAGTGGAAGATAATATGAGGATGATAGGATCTCTGGAAAAATAATGATGGACATTTCAAAATTAGAAGTGTTACGTCCACTTCCTGAATTTTTAAACATTCAAATCTCAAAACCCGATTTGTTTGCTGAAACCTGTAACTGATTCCAACCCTCATTCAATAGAGGTAGTAAACATGACCTCTTCATTTTCCTCCTAATGGACATGTTCCGTGTCAAAGACATCCTCATAAGCTTTACAAATTTTAAACAAAGTAAAATTCACTCAGTCAGTACAATCCTACAATCTAGGATCTAGAGGAAAACAAAATATTTATGTATTGAAGAAATTTTTGGATGTGATCGTAAGGAAACAATGCAAATTTGCGGTATTGGTTTGAAAATATAATTGAAAAAAAGGTTTTTTCTGTGCATTTCTACAAATTGGCATTCAACATTCTTTGCGGCTATAAATTAAATTGTGTTCAGTTATTACCCTCTCAGACGCATCTATTTTCAACACTAAATGTAAACTGTTCATATTTCTTCTTAAGCGAGGTGGTTATTAATTCGTCTGTATGTCTTTAAATTTTTTTTAGTTTGTTACCTCAGAACTTTCGACTAGGTTAATATTTTTTCTATTTGAAAGCCGCTGCTTGCATCTCATATTAGGCATATACCTCCGGTACTTAATGTGTTGGAAAACAGCATATGAGCAGCATGGTTAATAGGTCTACCTATTTTCAGGCAGTTCGTGATTCACTTAAAATAAAAAAATAAAAAAGAATTAAAAAAAATTTCAAGACAAACAAAGATGCACTGAAAAGTAAAAAATTACCTGATATTACCTAATATTATGTTGTGTATATTTCTTGAAATGTAGTTTATTTTGATTATTATTTATTATTAAAAGTCGGCAGACCGGGAATGAGGTCGTGAACCTGGTACAGGCAAATTGCCTTATCCTGGAATGATAGATAATGATGATGATTAAAAGTTAATCGAACTATGACGATATATAATGTGCTCACAATTATATTTATTTTTGAAGTCGGTGTCAACCAAGATAGTTACCTATTTTCCTTTTTGTGAGATGAAATAGTTGTTTATACTATAAGGGATTTAAGTATGTAACATATGCTGAATATATTTTTGAATTTTCATTTTCATTACATTCGATAGCCAATCTTATTAAATTATGGCATCCGTGGCAGCCGTGATCCGTTGCTAAAGCAACATGAGCAGTTTTCATTTTATAAAAAACGTCAAGTTAAGAATTCGTAGTTTGAAGAAGTCAATAACAATAACATTAACAATAATTTTATCAATCAGTTTTAACGGCAATATTACAATACAATGTTAGTGTGCTGATCTCCCGACATAAATTTGGGCATTCAATATCCTAGAAACTATGAACAATCACAAAATTGGTTAATTCTCGAGTACAGAGGATACATGGAGACTATGAAAGAAAAGCAGAAACGATAAGAAAACTGCACTCAGAATTTGAATATTTCCTTGAATGCTGATGGATTATCAGGAATGAATGTTTTTAGTTTTTTTTTTGTAAAGTTTTCTGTCATTCTGTCTACGGGTAAATGTTTGTATATTAACGGTTGCAAAAGAAGTGAAAATCTGTGATTTATTTTCCTATGAAACAAAGGAAACAAAAAATTTTTATTAATAATACCTATAGTGCAGTAGCCGTATTCTATAGTTGGAAATATATCCTCTACTTTCAAGAGGAATTTCAAAGAGCAAAAGCAATAAGTTACGGAAGTTCATCAGTCATATAATTCACTATTTGGGAAAAGTCGCGGTTTACTGAGAAGAATTTTTAATACAATATTCTGGATGATCTTTAAGCTATGAATAGAACTGTCGTACCTATGTTCCACCCCACACGACAATACAGTACCTAAGGATAGATTCAACAAAAGCAACATATAATAGCAATAAAAGTTTTGTGTCAAGTATTCCTCTGAATAGAATTTATGAAATAATTTTCTTATTTTTCTACACAAAAAACTGACATGCTGATTCCGTTTCAGATTTTGATCAATAACTGCTCCCAAATATTACACGCTCTCTCTCCTTTCTATGTACAATCCAGACAATATTCCAAAACATGGCATTCTTGTGAGTGAACATTCAATTTGTCAAATTCGGGTGGTTGGTCCAAGGTTATTGGAGAAAATGTAACAAAGTATGTTTTTGAAGTATTCAGATCTAAAAGGCTTCCGTTCAGCCATGCACTCACTCATTAGTTCAATTTCCCTATTAGTATTCCTACGAACATCCAACTAGATTCGACCCCGAAAAATTAAAACCGACAATCCTCAACTGCAGTTTGAATTTCGTTAAAAGAACTGGAACAAGAACTGTACCCTGTGTCACCCCGGTGTCAAGTCTCAAATAGGAACTTTTTGGGATGTTCAGCAGAAACGACATTGGAAAACTTATGTCTCTTTTTCGACCTAGGCAGAATTCTTTCCAGTTTTCGTTTTCCGGGAAAGATAAGTCGTAATTCCGGTTGGACACTTAGTATCATAGTCGTAGTAAATAGTGGTTGAGATCTGTTCAAGAATAACTATCTTCAATGAATATTACCTATTTGTCGTTTTCATCAAGTATCAGTTCAGGACTAACTCCAGGTAAATAATAATAATTTTAAGAACACAAATGAGTTCTTATTGCAATCGAAAAGCTGAAGAGGGTGATTTTTTAGTTTTCTATATGTGGAAATAATATATTCTCCTTCTTTTCATTTCATCATCAGCTCCTTTAGCTTAATTCTTTGATCCTCATTACAGTCTTAACCTTCAAGTACGAAATATAGCAAGCGATGAGTCTTCTGAGAATAACAGAATGAGAGTAAGTCTGAAGTAATGACTATCGATGTAGCATTCGTTTCAATGAAATAGAGCGTATCGGAAACGTGAAAAGCGTTACCATAAAAGCGAGATGTACATCGTACAAATCCACCAATGGATGCTTCGCTGGTGAATTATCGAAAGAAATGACCTTTCACAAGAAATCACAGAAGGCACGCCTATGTGTGAATGCAGAATAAACAATTCCACACTTGACTGGGTCGCATATATGCGGCATTAAACGAACCCCTGACGGAGCCATAACTTGCGAACTGCGAGACTCCACTTGTTTCGCCTAGCCACCTGAGATGCTCTTCTCTGTGCCTCTTTCATCGGATAAGACTGGATCCAATTTATTTCGTAATCGTTGGGATGAAACGATCGGTGCTATTAAAGTGATGAAGTTTTCTTCGCGAACCGTTTCGGTTGAAGATTTCGAGTAATGTGAACGGACGAGCCTGCTTTTGGTGCAATATTGCCAATAATGTGTTTTTGGTGTCGTTTCATGAATGGGTAATTTTAATATTTACTGGGGTTATTACCAACTCTTTTGTTTGTAATAGATTAAGAGGGTAATTTGGCCAATACCAAAGTGGGAAAAATTACGAATTATCTACCTTCTATCATACTTTCCAGCACAAGAGTGAAAGATGCTCTGGGAAGAAAAAACAAAATGAAAAACAAGACAAGAACGAAAAACGATTGAAACTTGAAATAAAAACAAATTGTATGAATAAATAAAACAAAGCAAAAGGCTAACCGATAGTTATTCGATCCTTCAGTTACAGACAGTCACGCCGTGATATAAAGGCGAGCAAGCGGGGCTCTTGCCCTGAGCGCCATCTTAAAGGGGCGCCAAAGTCAACCCGAGATTTGAAATAATTAATACCCTAGTGCTTAAATCGAAACAGTAGAATGAATACATGATGAACCATTACAATCCCAAAGATCTTGAAAATTAATGAAGGATTAATTAACATAATTTTTTCATTCGAGGGTCTTCATCTCAATGAAAAGTGGACTTATCAAGATCTGCAAAGAGGAAATTGAAGCTCAATCAACGAAGTATCGGAAGTGTTTTAGCAAACAAATTTTCCTACGTCGTAGTCTAAAAAACGAAACTTCAAAAATTTTGAAAATTCTTTCGTTTTGTTTTTCTATTATCACTCAAAAACTACAGACGCTACAAAATTTCAAAGTAATAATCCAGAAACAAAATCGAAAATTGCTCTAGAAATCTGTATTTCATTTTGATCCCCCAATTCATTTCAGTACTCTAGATTAACTGCTCCTATCAAATGAACCATTAAGAAAACAACCTGCAATTTATTTAATTTCATTTTTGATTATGCGTTAACCTAGTATCAAGAACATCACTTCAGGAAGATGTGAAATTCTGATGTTAGATCTTCTTTCTTATGAGGATTCTTTGCGAACGCATCATAATAATTTGATGCATTTTTATTACTACACTACTGAATAAGAATTTAATTAAACTAGGAGTGATACCGGCAGAAGAAAAATGTATAATTTTTGGAAGATTTTGCAGGATAATTCTGAAGTAATTTTTATTTTCAGTCTGCCAATCAGGATTCAAAATTTTCATTTCTAGGTGGACTTCAAAAAATTTCAACTGTGGGTTTTTACTTTCAAACGACGATACGTATTTTGCTCTCTTCGCGAATTGAAATGAAGAGAAGGCGATTCTTTTTATTTTTTTATCAGTCGTCTCAAGTAGGCATATTCGAAATGACGCCTTTTATGCCTGACTGAAATTTGAGACAGATTAGTGTTCTTCATTTACTTGATAATACTCATAGTAGGAGGATATGGTGGTTCAAAAGTCTGGATACGGGAAATTCCTTTCGCTCGTGGAAAATTTAAATTACGATACTGAGGTCTTCATTGATTTCGCCCCTGGAGTCGAATGGGCTGATAATATTTCCGGACCAAGAAGCCCGCATATGAGGTATGAGACCGAACTTCGAATTTCAAATGCAAACCCATCTTTTTCATTGCCGATTCGGATTAAGCGGGAAATTTTTCATCCGAATTAGTTGAAACCAAAAATTTTTTCGTCCTTATTTGGGGCCTATTTGCGGGGACGTGCATTTTAATCAGGATGCAAAAATTCATATTACGATACTGAGGTTCTAAGTAATTTTTGAATCCATCAGATTTTGGGTAAAGAGGCTTATCCGAGATGAGAGGTCCAACTTTGCAATTTCAAATGTAAACCTTACTTTTCAATTTCAGATTTGGATTCAGCGGGAGATTTTACATCCGAATTGGTTGAACAGAAAATTTCTCGTCCATTTTCAGGTTCAATCGATTCCTTGAGAAAAATTAATGAGGACCTCACTATTAGAATATAAATTTTCGCATCCAGGTATATATGATCCTGCGGATTTTTGAACAAAAAATGCTTCATAGGGCCCAAATATGGTTAAGAAAATTTTTGGTTTCAACCAATTCTGTTGAAAATTTTTTCCGCTTAATCCGAATCTGCAATAAAAAAGACTGGTTTGCATTCGAAATGTCGGAATTAGGCATCATATCTCGTATAAGACCCTCTTGGTCCAAAAATCTGATGGGCCAATTCGAGCTCACATTAACTGGATCAAATTTTTGGGTCGAAAATAAAATAAATGTTGAAACAAAAACTACCTGAGCTGAGGTGAAAAAAAAAATAGGGTATCATAACATTCTTCGTATGATACTATAGAATCATACGATACTATCATCACTAGTATCATACGATACTATAGAGCCAGGGGAAAAAAACCTCAGCCGAAAAAACCTGTATCCCCGTAAAAAAAATAACATATAATATTAAATATCAGGGAAATCTTGAAAGACATTAGTGGGATCATCGTCATGTTATCCGTCCGATGACATGTTATGAGCTCAAATATCAATTCGAAAAACAAAAACAGTAAAAAACTCTACATGTAATCCGGATAACATTGTCTTGAATTTTTCTTACATGCGAGAGCTGTGTTGCCTTGGAAGCAGAAATTAATAGTAATAAATATCAAAGACACGCTACTTGTCTTTGAAACGAAATTTATTCATTAAACTTCTACTCAGAGCTGGAGCGGCGAAATTTTAATCTGCCGGGGCGGCAAAAGGTCTGGCGGCGGCCCTGGGTATATCTCTTGTATCAGCGACAAAATCTGATATCATTTCTCCAGCCTCATAATAAAAGATCTGTGAGCCTATGAACTGAAGATGTTATTTATTTCGATAATTACTATTTCGAATTTATCGAAATGTTTCAAAAGTACGCTTACAAAGTTTTCGGGATCCAAAGACAAGGGGGCCCGTACACAAATGTGTTATGTGGCCTCAGTCCTAAAAAGGGAACACTGTCAGATTATTTATATTTCAGAACCCCCGTGCATAAAATTTGATGCAACAATTTTCTGGGATATTGGAACAAAACGATTCTGGGAGCCGAATTCAGAGGTGTGTAACTCCAAAATGTAAAATTTTCTTCAAAAATCTCATGTTATATTTTGTTGCATATATTCCGGGACACCTTAATTGACAATAAGCAGACAGTAAATAATTTGTGGAATTATTCTCGTGTTTTCGTATAGAATGTTTAACCGTTCATGTGTTCAATTTTGAGGTAAATCTGCGTCTTTAACGATCATCCGGCGGAGCTTCTCATAATTGGCAGACATTGAAGTCCATCTCGTGAATTCTTCGAGGTATTTAATTCAAACTCAGTGGCCATGTAGTCATTAACATAAGACACGTTTGAATCTTTGTCAGACCAGGTTCGATCCCATATACACTTTGAAATTCGAAGGAATTTCTTGATGTTGGCCGCAAAAGCGGCAGTACTTTTTGATGGTATATGGACAAGTTTACGTCAATTAAGTAGACGGATGTTGTTCAAGAGCAGGGAGCCTGAAATGAATTCAAATTAAGGGTAAGCATGCAGAATACCAAGGTCCAATCAGATGACAACTTGAAAAAGGAAAGATCCTCATCACAATATAGTGGAATTCTTTCATATCTCGAGTCCTCCTGTTGAAAAAAGAATAAATGCCATCACAGTTGATTTAGTTGTTCGATTTGGTTCTTCATGCAGTGAATTGCAACTTCAACTACAGTCTTTCCTTGAAAAGTTCTTTTCCAAAAATCAAGCTCTAGAGTGGATATTACAAAACTGAATGAGCTGGAAATAAAAGGAAAGTACAGCCAAATATTGATGAAGAGATTTCAAAATTGGGGTTGGAAAACTGCACTGATGTACAGTTACAGTGGAAACGTTTACAGGATACCTTCAATTCAATTGAAAAGGAAGAGATAGGATCAAAGAAGACTGACAGAATAAAGGATTGGATGACAGAGGACATAATGGATATGATTGAAGAACGAAGATCATATAAGAACAGAAATGCTCAGAAGTATAGGGAAATTAATGGTATTATTAGAGGGAAAATAAGGCAAGCTAAACAGGTGTGGTTGAGGGGAAAATGCGGAGATATGGAGGAGCTACAGAGAAAGAACGTCCATGGCGCAATGCATAGGAAGATTCGAGAGGTTACCGGGAGGTTTAGAAAACGTTACGCAGTTCCGATGGTTGATGACAGCAATAGATATATTCTTGATCCTGACGAAATCAAAAAACACTGGGAAACATATATAGAGCAGTTATTCGAAAGTACTGATGCAAGGGACTATGAGGTAGGCAGGGAACTAGAGACTGCACCAGAAATACTTGAAGCAGAAGTAATAAGAGCCATCAAGAACTGTAAAACAGGAAAAAATCCAGGTCCCGGCGAAGTTCACATAGAGTTAATGAAGCTGCTGGATGAGAATAATATAGAAACCCTTGTGAAGCTTTTCAATAACATTAACAGGACTGGTGAAATACCTGAAAGCTGGCTCGAATTCCAAAAAAAACGAACGGGATAGATGCCACGAGTACAGGTTGATCAGTTTGATGAGTCAAATCCTCAAACTATTCCTAAAAATCATTCGTGCGAGAATATTCAGGAGGTGTGAACAAGAAATCAGTCGCTCACAGTTCGGTTTCCGTGAAAGCCTGGGAACCATAGAAGCATTGTACAGCATTACAGTCCTTTTCCAGAAATGCAGGGACCGTCAAAAGAATGTAGAGCTAATGAAAATATTAGAAAAAAAAAGGTTAGACCAACAAGATATCCAAATAATAAAAAATTTGTATTGGCGCCAGCGAGGAGTACGTCAGGGATGTGAAAGCATTGCAGTCGTTGAAAACTTTCAATACCTCGGACCGTGGATAAATAATAACTTAGATCCAGAAATAGAAATAAGAGCTAGGATTGAAAAAACAAGATCTACCTTCAACAGCATGAAGCATCTTTTATGTGATTCCACACTTAATTTCGGGTTGAGATATCGCTTCGTGAAATGCTACATACACGCTGTGCTGCTTTATGGGTGTGAGGTGTGGACACTAAAAGCGAGTACAATGAATAGAATTTAAGCGTTCGAAATGTGGCTACTATGCAGAATGCAGAAGATACCAATTGCGAGGTGTTGAGAAGGACACAGAGAGAAAGGGAGCTGTTAAAGATTGTGAAGAGGAGAAAGACCGCCTATCTTGGTCATGTGATGTGGAGTAACAGATGCGGCCTCCTTAAACTGATAATGGAGGGTAAAATCGAAGGTCGCCGAGGCGTTGGAAGAAGAAAATACTCTTGGCTGAAAAATATTCGCGATTCGACTGGTATGAACGAGTCAGATTTGTCGATTTTGTGTCCAACCTTCATTGAATGGAGATGGTTCCTTGGGGAGAAGAAGCTCTAGAGTTGTGAATGAAACAACATCAAATATCAACACAAGTAAGAAGAGAGGATGTTCTGGAGACAGCAGAGGAAGCAAGAAACAGCATATTATTGATTCAGTTATCTGAAATCAGGCTTTCTTCCTGAAATATTTACGCTGCGTACATCGATTATCAGAAGGTATTCGACACCATACATCAGGAGTGGCTCATATTGATCATGAAAATCTACAAGGAGTCAGTTAATTCTTGGGAAATTGCTGTGTCATTATGTCATCATGGCAACTGCAACAGCCAACCCCAAAGGAGTTCCATCACAAATGGCCTGATTCCAATAAGGCGAGGAATTTTTCAAGGGGACTCAATCAGCCCTTTATGGTTTTGTATCGTGTTGAATTATTTGTATAATCGAATTAATTCTACAGATTACGATGACTTAGCTGCATAACAAAGAAAAATGAGAACGATGCGGACCAAGGCTCATTACCACCATCCGAAGTGCTCTAAGAGAGAACAGAACATCCAAAATCTATAGTCTGTTCAAATGAAGAAATAGCAAGGTGAACAATTGGGCGCAATAGAATGAGGATAGTTCACACATTCCTACAGTTCCAACTCGATACTGTTCTCCGAAATATATACACACAACACCTTCACGTAAAATATTCGAATTTTTGACGAGAATCCCGATAAAACTGGAAGTTAAATACTGACACTTGTGGATTCAATTGATTTCGTCATTACTTTTCAGTACTTCGAGTACGATCCTGGCAGTCTGTTCAAGACAGGGGCGGCCTTGGCCATTGCGAGGCCCCGGGCGGGAAGTCTTCCCGAGGCCCTTTTTCCTTCGTGAAAAGTATATGATGCGGAAGTAAGTCCGGTTGTTCTGTATAGGTTATTGTCATATTTTATAAAGATATGATATTTGAGTTTTAATTGAAATATAATAATATAATATAATATATAAATATATTATAACTTTGGAAGATTTACAAAATTAACAAATACAGAAATGAATTTAAAACTCATGTTTGCGGCTTTTCCTAGCACTGAAATCTTTAATTGAAGTATCTTAATCGATAGAATGAGCTACGTCATTTTCTATTGATAGAATAGCAAGGGCTGAAAGCCGATTTTGTGTCATCGAATTCCTTAAATATGTTTTCATGATTTTGAGTCTAGAAAAACTTTGTTTATGAATAAATCATCCAGCACCTGTCAAGCTCTTCTTTTGATTGCTCGTCCCTTTTTTGAACTACCCGACTCGAATTTTCTACCGGCATCTCGATCACGCGAACTCATTTCGAAAATCTTGTTGAATTTCGCACAGAGTGTCAGAAATAATTTTTAAGTAACACACAGTTTTTTCACACTTCTTCGGTTCTTCACTATGAAAATGACCCGTTTGTTCATTCTGTTCTAATGAACCAAACCAATTGAACCACAAGTCTTAGACTTTGGATCTACAGCGGGGGTTGAAAAAGAGACAGGTAGTGGAATTCCCACAGATGGTGATAATAAATGATGAAAGTACTATTACGTATTCTGAAAAGAAATTCTCGGTTTCGAAGGGAATACCATGAAAATATAACTGTTTATTTTTATGATTCAGATGAACAGAATAGAAAGTTTCTTGAGAAATGGCGCCATCTTGTATGCATATTTCTTTTGGAAACAGTGGTTTTTTACGATATTTTTATAGAAAATTTCTCTGCAAAATCCACCATATATGATAGAGGAGCCACTAATTATAAGTTTGATTGAGGGCGTAAACGTGAAGTCCCAGTTGTAACAAGTCCTAAAGCTCAGAGCAGTTCGTGGTAGTGTTGTGCAACTTGGATACTTTTGAGTTTCGGATATACTGAATGAAGTATTATGTATTGGATAAATTCATTGGATAGTTGGTATCCAAATTAATACTTACAAGAGCCACACTGAAAAGAACGGATTGAGAAACTAACGAATTGTATTAATTTCTCAATTCAATGACAAGAAAAATTTTAAGTTATTCGAAAAATGTGAAATGACCTCTTAATGTAAATGAAGAACCGAAAACAATGAAAGTTTTCCATCACAAAAAATAGAATATAACAAAACTGAACGCAATATTCTTATCTCTAATCACTAGGTTTGAAAAAAAAAACAGATTTCGCTCTCCTTCCGTAATTCATTCATGAGACGATAATTCAACGAATATTTCAAAGGGACCGCCAAAGAGCAGTCAACAGGGCTATAAATTTTTATGAGGTTCCAACATCTGGGATAAGTAAACATTGTACCTAAATACTTAGATAATTTTCACCCTAATTGTGTTGTGTGCATTCTTTTCTACCTACTGATCTGGTGGATCGGACATCTGGTGCCTCAATTACCCATTCGGACGTTCCAACAAAGCGCAATATTCAATAACTACAAAATATTTTCTTCAATTTTGTTCTAAATGAATGTATTGGTAAACTAACTTTTTTCGTATTTACCTTATTTTCAAACCTTTATAAATAATAAGGGATCTAAATCAATATCAAAATTTGCTTGGGTTGTTGCGCGCGAGGCCCCACCAAGAGCGAGGCCCCGGGCGATTGCCCCGTTCTCCACCCCCTAAAGCCGCCACTGGTTCAAGATGACGAAAGGATAGGATTTATGACCGTTTGGATAATAGTAGAGTTATCTAAGCGCAAACTATACAACTTTGGTTCTTTACCTCGCTCCTCACATTATGAATTTAACTGATCGCATGTTTTAGGATATTAAGCAACATCGGGCTTAACCTGAAGACCATTTCGTATGAACTCTATCGAGTAGTCTGTGATGCTGATTGCCCAACTCCGCTACAAAATTATCATATAGATAACCAAGAATACACCAAGAAAATGAACTGTACAAATTGATCTGCAAACCTCTTCATGGGAGACATCATAAAAAGGTTATCAGGATGATGTAAACATATCGCAGACAGAGGGTTTCATCATGGCTATTCAGGTCGAAGTAATACCAACAAAGAACTACTCAAAATATATCGTCATGATTTTACAGGGGCCGATGTGAGGGTAGATATCAAATATTCGCGGAAATCGACTATAAGAAAAGAGATGACGCTGTCAATACAATCACTACACTCAAATCCACTAAGCTTGCCCACACTTCAAAGTCTGTTTTAGAAAATGGTGCTACAAACTCTTTGAGGCATTTCCTGGAGATAGAAAATAAACGCTCAAGACACCAGACCTCATCGTACACAAAGATTAAAAAGAGCAATACTCATTGATGTGGCTATCCCGAATAACAGTTATTCACAAGATATACACGCCGAAATCCAAACACAGAGAACTTGAAGAACAACTAAGGAGACAGTGGAAATTGAGGTCCCTATCGTTATATCTTCAACAGGTCTGATACATAAAAAACTTTCAGAAAATTTGGGACATCTTCAACTCGTTGAGATCATCTACAAGATTATTCGGAAAGCTGCCTGGAACCACAAGAACGGTACGAAGGTCCATTGGAAATGCGAAAAAAACTGGAAAGTATAACCGTCGCCAGCGACAGGGACAACACCACCAGGAATCCAAGGAGCTAACTTCGGCATCCTGTAAATGGGCTCCAATGAAGCCAAGTCCTGCTAGTATCCGAGATATCAAGGATGAATGAATTTTTTCTTGAAAGAAGATTGAGAGGCATTTTAATCGTAATCGTTATCCTGATGATTATCCTAATCCTAATCATAATCCTCATCCCTATCCATATATCAATCCCAATCATAATCATAATCATAATCATAATCATAATCGTAATCGTAATCGTAATCGTGATCGTGATCGTGATCGTAATCGTAATCGTAATCGTAATCGTAATCGTAATCGTAATCGTAATCGTAATTGTACCTGTAATCGTAATCGTAATCGTAACCGTAATCGTAATCGTGAACGTAATCGTAACGTAATCGTAATCGTAATCGTAATCGTAGTCGTAGTCGTAGTCGTAGTCGTAGTCGTAATCGTAATCGTAATCGTAATCGTAATCGTAATCGTAATCGTAATCGTAATCGTAATCGTAATCGTAATCGTAATCGTAATCGTAATCGTAATCGTAATCGTAATCGTAATCGTAATCGTAATCATAATCATAATCATAATCATAATCATAATCATAATCATAATCATAATCATAATCATAATCATAATCATAATCATAATCATAATCATAATCATAATCATAATCATAATCATAATCATAATCATAATCATAATCATAATCATAATCATGATCATACTCATAATAATATTCATAATCATAATCATTATCATGATCATCATCAATAACAAGAATATTCCGATACCACGAGTGAAGAAATTTCATAGATATCAGCTTAATTCATTACTATTATCTTGAGTATAAATTTTATAAGTTCAAAATATATATTCTTCAAACTGCATAAAATGAATGATATTCAAGATAATTTCGTCGGAGCTTATGCAGCAGTTTCGTCCAACCACCCACTTTCTCCCGAACTATTCGTCGATTTTGTTAATATTTATTGCTCAAATTTGCAAGTATTAGTTAACGCAGTAGCTGGATTATATTTAGATCGGATCAGATATTTTCGATATTATTCTGAATATGTATTAAAATTTAATTCACGCTTACCAAGTAAGGAGGATATCTAGGTCATCACACAACTCGACGCCATGCGTCAAACGGTTCTAAACTCCTCTAGTGATCTTATCTGTTTGCTGTAGTATCATGGTCGGAACCCTTCATGTTCAAAATGGACTCTTCTGTTGAATTGTTGCTGTCGGTATATCAGAGCAAACAGAAAAGTTTTTTGCATCCATCTAGAAGGAGTCTTTGTTTCTTCTGAACCTGACCAAATACAGGCAACACATAGGGAAATTCCACAAAAATAGCAGCACCGTAAAGATGCAATCAAAATCAAGGAAGTGTTTACCAAAAGGAGAGGTAATTGCCCCGTTTTAATTATAAGCAAGGCACTCACGATGTCGTGTCTGGTCTAAGGCTGCCATTGCGCTGTAAATATCAGGAGCGCGCATGGAACTACGTGTTTGTACAACCGCCGCATATAATTGCAGATCGCCGTTTTATCTATTACTGCCACCCACTCCGCCCTCAGAACTAGAAGAGCCCAGATTCTATAATTGCATTAAGAATGATTGAGTAGGCATTGAAATTGCGAGTTTCTGTATGCACCCTTCCAAGGGGTAATGGGGGTAATTAACCCCCATGAGTATCGAAAACCTGAAAAAAAAGGTGAAAAATGGTCTTATAGAAAATAAAAAAACCAACTTCTGAAGCTTGAAGACTTTTGTTTTAGAATTTATTAATTTTCATCTACGCACATGGAAAACTTTTCTCGAGCTTGATCGATGCAAACCTATTTATTCATTTGTTTTTCAAGACTTTCAGATCGGTATAACCATTTGTCTTCGAGATATCCAGTTTTGAATGCAAAATGATCCTTTATCACTCAACTGCTGATATCTCCGGAACCACTTGTCGCCTTGGGAGCAGAAAGACGTTTTTTTTTTAACAGAAAATTTCCTACCAAAATCTTTTTTTTTTTTAATTTAAAAGACAATTTTTTCACATGTCACATAAACGTGGAAAAAGAGCAAAAAAATGGAATTTTACAGTTTTTTGTTTAATGTATCTTCGTCGATATTGGCGGAAAAGCTTAGGTTATGAAAAAATTTTTCAGCCTGATGTTCCACGAATTCCCTCCTTAATCGGCAGATCGATAGGTTCAGCAGTTTTCTTGAACCGATTAATTCAAATTTTGGAAAAATTAAGGAAACGAGGTTTTTGTCAAAATTTAAGGACAAAAACCTTGTTTATGTGACAGATGAAAAAAAAAATGTTTTATTGAACAAAACATATTATCGTAGAAAATTTTCTGTAGAAAAAGAAATCGCTTTTCGGCTCGCTAGGCGACCAGTATTTCCGGAGATATCGGCAGTTGAGTGAAAAAAGATCCTTTTGCATTCAAAACTGAATATTTCGAGAGTCGTAAAAGCTAATTAGAGCTGAATGAACAAGTTTCGTAATCTTTTCAAAATTTTTTCCTCGTGCTTTATCCGATGATTCCATGACCACCAGTACTCTGAAAAATTATTGTTAACCAATAATTTCAGAAACTAGAGTTTTCAAGCTTCACAAGTTGGTTTTTTATTTTCTATACGACCATTTTTCTCTGAGATACAGCCTGTTGAAAATAGGAGTTCGAACTGAATAAAGGTTCTACATATATATTTTAATAGATATGTTGAAAGGGTGAGATTCCATAAAAAACTGAAGCACTCTTCAAATCGGTAAACTTAAAAAAAGCATGGTACCCTACGCGCATGAGAAAGGCAACATCTGAAAGTGACATAAGCCAATCTATTTGTTGATTTCATCAAGAGTGCATATGAACAGTCTACTGGTAATATGATTAATGTCGAGCATTTCCCCAATAAATTTTACTCTTGCTATATATCTTCGATATCAATAGACAGAAAAAGTTCTCGAGTCTTTGAAAAAATTCGTTGAAATTAATCATTTCTTCTTAATTCGTAAACGGAGGCTTCTTTGTGCAGGGCCTTGCTCAGATGGCTTAAATCCTAGGTTTCAAACAGATCTCACAGAATGGCTTCAGATCCTATATGTACGCAATACTTCTGGAGTACCATAGTGGTCCCACTTAGGGCCAATGATTTACCTCAACGATCTTTCTATAGCATTCGGTATTTCTTTTATATGCAGATGATTTGAACTTTTTCAGAATGTTTGAGAGTGTTACTTGCTTCGGAACGATGTGCAGCGATGACTTCAATACTGTTAAGGTAATTTCCTGTTCTTGAATTTCGAAAAATGTTGTAATAATTGTGATATCACATTTACTCGTACGAACAAATTGTAAAGTTAGGTACATGTCCGATTTCGGAGTTACTTTTCATTCTTACTTCCTTACTTTACCTTCTATTCGACAGGCATATTGATGAAGTTATCAGAACATTCTTGGTTCTATTCTGCGAAACACTGTTTCCTCGAGGGATAACAAGTCATTAATTGTTTCAGGTGAAAACCTAAAAATAGCCAATGATATCAATTATTTCATTCTACTCTTTTGTATCCAGTAGACTAAGCTTTGCCGTATGCCGGTGGACAATAATACCAGCACTGTAGGAGTGGGTGTCTTTTCGAAGGATTTCAATCTGAATATTAAAAAAAGGATGCCAGGCCACTGGAATGAAGGAATAGCCGAGATGGCCGCGATCGGATTTGCCCTTCACTACATTACTACTAACGGGGCCAGAAGGGTCCTGGAGGTCACTGACTCCTGGTCTTGTCTGCAAAAGATGAAAAACTGGAAGAACACATCCAATTTAGATGTGTTGTCGGTGAATGTTAAGAGGATGCAATTCGTAAATGCATTGAAAGTATGCCACGTCGTATGGTAGAAGTGATGAGAAAGCGAGGTGGAAATACACACTATTAATTTTCAGATGTTTGTTTATGTTTACTAGTCGATAAGGTATTGTAATATTTCAAATTGTTATAAAAATTGAAAAAATGCAACACTTTCTTTGAAAATGTGTATTTCTTTTTTAAAGCAGATACTGACATTAATCGAAAAACATTTTGTTAAGAAAGGGTCACACTTCAAATTAAAACTTAATAATATCAAATTTTCTGCCTTGATTTCACCACATCTTAGAAATGAAGGGTATAAAACATGGTTTTGTTTCACCCGGTATAACGGATAAACTACAGGTATTTTCGCAAAGTAAATTTCAGAATAATGTAAAAAGACCCAATACTATACCTGATGAAAATTTCAACAAAATCGAGGAACCACGAAAAAGGGTGTTGAATTTTACAAAAATTTTGCCTGTCCGGAATTTATTGACGGGGGGGAGTATATTAAATTTCAGAATCAGAGAAGAAGTTTAAAATTATCCATCGAAAATCGCCATCTTTTTATTAATATTCCTCATGAAAATGCACAGAAGTGATGAAACCTGGCTGCCAGTCTTGGACTGGTCCCGAGTAAGACATTTGCGGAGTGGCAGCGTTGGGCCATTAAACATCAGACACATCAACACATGCTCCCCTCCTCCCATCAGTAGATAGTATAGCTATAAATAACGGCTCTGGATTCAACAAGGTAACTGTTGACCTGTTGCTAGCGGTCGCTAATTCTACGGTTGAGTTACAATCTCAGACCAAGAATCTTCTGAAGGTGCTTACCGCAGATGTAGGCGAAACGTTCCACAGAATAATTCCTAAAGGCCAACAACCCCGGAAGATTATTGTAATATCATTTTATCCGGTTTATTATTTGTAATGTCACATATATGTGTCACTTGATTATTTCATCATGATCAAAAAGAACCTCATTATAAAAACACTGAGGCCAAAAATAAAATGAACTCTAATCCCATTTCATTAATAATGTTCTAGGAATTTTCTTCTTGAATTTTTATTTACTAATAAATATCAGACAAATTCTGAAAAAATTCATTGAAGATAAGAAACTATGTTAAATATTATCTTATCATGCAGTTAGTGGAAGGAACTGTGTATTGTATAAAAGAAATATCTACTATGAAAATAATGCAACCCATAGAGATAAGCCTCTACTGGTGGTACAAGTTTATCAAGAATACAATTCAATATTTCCAGATGACACCATATGAGGAACCTCACGATCCTGTCTTCAGCAACTGCAATAATTCATAATTCACTGTCCAGACCACCATGGATTTTACCATGAAGTAGGAATTGCAACGTTTGTTCTATTAATTGAACGAATAATTCAGTACAATGGCAGTTGCTAAGGCCGAGTTTCATCATCCAGCATCCACCATACCTGATATGGTTGTTGGAATTATGAATGGCGTCCTGCTGAGATGCACGCTGACGCTAATTAAACATTCAATTATCAGGTCAGAAAATGTGAAAACAATTGACTGTTTCTACATCTTCATCCATTTTGAATATTACTGCAGAATTGGGGAATTATCATGTTCCAATGGTAAGTCGTGGAATTAGGTCTCATCGAAATCGAAACGAAAATTATAAAAGTGAAGTAATTTTACAGAATGATTTTCCAAGAGATGAAAAACTTAGAAGCAGTATAAAATGAAAATGTATCGATTCAAATATAATAAAGGAGGTCCTTGCATTTTTAAGATTTCTTGAAGGATTTTTCTCCTAATCACTGGAATAAAAATCAATTTTCAAATTCTTTTCTATCAATAATCTTATTGTATAAGAAATAACCTCACTAAAAAATTTAAGTTTTGTGAGGGTAACAACTAAGGGTATGGAAGAAAATATTTCGTTTCATGGCCGAAAAATACTTGCTCACAATTATTTTTTTTTTCTTATTTTGATTCAATATAGAAAAAATAGCCCAATTTTCAATCGAAAAATCTCATGTCAAAATACCTGATTTTTAAAAAACGTCGGAGATCTTTTTGTTCGTAAAGCTTTTCACTTGAAAAAAATTTCATTACTATGGTAATTATTTTCAGAGAACGGAAAGACCGCAAAGTCTTTCATCAATTTTTACTACATTGACTCTTTAGAAAAGGCATTTATTTTGACGTGAGATTTTTCGATTGAAAATATATGCATGTATGCTGTATTTTTGATATTAAGTAATAGGCTAAGCAAATTAGCTTCAAAAAATGGTGGAAATAGTTGGTGGAGTTTGGGAAACTGTTTTGATCAAATATTTAGACTTCTAATAAGAGTAGTTTCAGTTTTGCTCAAATTTTCCAGTGGGACGTATGTCTTGACGTTCGAAAAACCTCGGAATTGTCAGTATTTTTTAGGTTTTTCTCAAATGGCTCCTACACTAAGCACTTTATCAAAAACTTCGCCATATTAAATTTGGCTTTCAAAAAGGTTTATGACATTATATTTTGAACAAGTAGTTTCATAGAAATCATACGTCGAAATATGGGAAATTTTTACAGTTTTCGAAAAAACACATTTTTTTACCATGAAACGTAAGATATCTATGAAACTACGAGCTTAAGAACGAAATATCATAGAATAAGAGTTGGAGATCATCATATGATGATAAATACGTAACCCCACATCTCTGTACCACAATGTTAAATCGCGTAGTATCTCATCCTGCTGAGGATGCTCATTAGTTATTCGTAGCTAGTGCTGTTGAAGTTGCTCAACCGTCTCATGTGTGAATATTATTGGGGAGGACACTGACCTTCTTGTAATCTTGACTGTTTCAGCCCTTATGTGTACCAACATTTTTTTACTAGGGCCTGGCAAAGGCAAGTAAGATGATATTGTCTATTTTCCCTTGCACTACAGGTTCTCCTCTGGTTAGCAAAACAACGTAGTATTCCTTCATGCTTCTAATGGCTGCGAAACTACGTCATCATTTTTCGGTAAAGAAAAAAAGAAATTCCTAAAGACGTTGGATATCAACTGAAACCTGATAAAAGCAGCAGAATGAGGTCGATAAGGTCGACGAGGCAGAGAAGAAATGCATAGCTGCCCTTTATAGAAATGATTTCAAGCAATTAAATGTATTGCGGTACGAGATATTCGAAAAATTATGAATCAAAACTTCATTTAATCTTGCCTTTTTGCCTACGAACTGAAGCAGCTGCTCGACAGCACTCGCGAAGGACGTATTTACATAAATACATACTCATTGGGCTGAATCTGTATTTTCCTTGTCAGCATCATATTTTGTTCTCTTTTTATTACTGAAGCAATGTTCATTAATTTTAGGGTTTTAAGGGTTCACACCTCTCCCTTTACTTATATATTAATCATAATAATAATGATAATAATAATAATAATAATAACAATATGTAATATGTTGTTCTTCGCTAGTAATGAGTGGTATTGTTAGATAGTTATTGTAATTAATTTAGTTGATTTTCAACATCTTTAAAAATTCAAGTTGTCCTTTACCGAAAAATGATGACCTATTTTTGCAGCAAATGAAATCATGAAGGAATAAATGTTGTTTTTCGAAACAGAGGAAAACTTGTAGTGCAAGGGAGAATAGACAATATCGTCTTGGTTGCCTTTGCCAAGCTTTAGTAAAAAACTGTTCATACACTTATTGGCTTGAGCAGTCAAAATAACAAGAAAGTCAGTGTCCTCCTCAACAATTACCACACACTCATGGGACTGCTGAGCAATTTCAACAGCACTAGCTACCGTTAAATGATCAGCATCGTCAGCAGGATAAGGTACTGCGCCATTTTACATTGTGGTTTAGAGGGGTGGTGTTACGTTTTTACCACAATATGATGGTCTACAACTCTCATATTATGAAATTTCGTTCTTAAGCTCGTAGTTCCATAGATAGTTTACGTTTTGTATGTGTTTTTACAAAAAGTGTAGAATTTCCCATATTTCGACGTATGATTTCTATAAAACTGCTTGCTCAAAAAACAATGTCATAGTATTTTCTGAAAGCATAATTTAATTCTGAGCCCTTTTGAATATAAAAAAATTTTTGATAGAGTGCTTAGTTTCGGAGCAATTCGAGAAAAACCTAAAATAGCCTGAAAATTTCGAGGTTTCTCGAACTTCACAACATACGCTCCACTGAGAAATTTTTTCAAAACTCAAACTACTTATATTGGAGGCCTTAATGAATGATTAAAACAGTTTGCCGAACTCCACCAATCATTTTCAAGCAAAAGTCTAATTTGCATGGCCTATAAATGTAGGGTAAAAAAATGAATATTCTGAATGAAAAAAATGACAATGTGTTTTGTACATGAAAAAGTAACTTTTCACATAATTTCAGGAAGAAAAAATTTTTGGTGGAAAATGAAAATTGAAACGAAAAACGAGGTTATTTGTACATTTCACATGAAAATTTTTCATAGGATTTTTAGTTTTGCCGCCGGAAATTGGGACAAACCGTTTTTTACCCTCAGAAACTCACCCCTTTGAATTTCTGTTTTCATTTTTGTTATCTTCTCTACCTTCTCCAAGGGGTTTCATTCTAATATTATTTTTTTTTTCTTCTGAAAATTTGTAAATTATTCGGAAGTAAATACCAGCACTGCTTGTAAGTTTCGATCTATTCTAAAAAAAGTAAATTGAATGAGAAAATACGGAAAACTTTCATGTTTCGAAAAGTTTTACCACGAAAACAATTATGGAAGGGATTGATATTTTCAATCTCTAATAATTGTGTCAGTGCACCATAATATGAAGATAGACATAATAATCATAAGTATTCAGTGGTTTCAATATGGTCATAATCGCCTTTAATTTCATTAGAAGAAGGAAATTTTTAACCTCAAAACATCTTGGTTACCAGATTTTTCCTTCAGTTGAAATTGGCTCAAAATAATATTTATAAACTCCACCCTATGAAAGGTATTAAAACAATAGATTAATATTTTCTGCGATTGAATTTTTTTCCAGTTTTTTTTATTGAAATGGACACGAAGTTTTCCGAGAAGATTATCTACAGATACAAGGATATTCAAAATATCGGGATTTATTGAAGGTTGACATTTTCATTGAAGTAGTCAGCTGGTACTTCCAGATTTTTAATGAATCATAACTAATAGCTTTGAAGAAAATAATAAAATAAAACTTTATATCAAGAGCTATTCGATACCATGTTTTGAGTATTTTTTTCTAGATGAAGATAATTCAACATCAGACTCAATTTGAGATCATCATTCATCTACTGTTTTCTCTATCGACATAATTAATATGGATAAAGAAGTGTAATCACTCAAGAATTCCTTGATAGCTCGTTCCTCATTTTCGGCAATAATTCAATCGAATATTTCTTTACAACACCGACAGATACAATTCTGTACACCGATTCAGAAGCAAAGGTAGCATTTATTCCGGAATTAATGGTCATCTCAATCATGTACAACGTGTGAAAGAGAGCAGGAAAATAATCGTCAATTAGTTGAACGCCCAACCTGAGTAATAGTAAATAATTGGGAAGCGTATTTTTCATCGGCAAATTAGATGGGCGCAACAATCTCGAAAAATGATTTCGAAAATTGTTGTAGAAAAACTGTTACATCCGAATGTGCTACTATTTAACGAATGTGTTATTACAGATCGATTCGAGGAGTGATAAGGATCTTCGATTGTATCATGTTGTTCACCTCTCAAAACACAAAAATTGATCTGCCCAGAAAAATAAGTCTTAGATGAACTCATTGCACACAGCATGATAATTGCTTCCGCTTTGGTTTCTTCAACTCATCTGATTATTAGGACCGAAAACATTTTTACAAGTCATAAAATCGTGCAAAAAAGGATTGTACAGGGTACACAAAATTTGGTATAGTCTAAGATCCCAAAGCTGTATGACGTAACTTATTTTCACATGACTGATTTTCATGTATGTTTTGTAGAATATTATGTCTAAAATAGTATCATGAGTGTCAGACATTCCATGGGCAAAAACTTTTGTCAGACGCTTTAAAGTTCCAAAAAAATGAATGAAATTATTTTCACATTTCTGATTTTCAAATATGTTATTGGGGTAACTATCAAATTATATTTCATAACTTGGACAAATCGTAGTGAATAAATATCCCCTCATTATTATTATTATGATGAACAGGGGTCGTTGCGGCTTCGTTCAGCCTTCCGGGAACTTCGACCGCAAGGATCTTTTGTTCTTTACCCAACTCGTTCATTTAAATCCCAAGGAGGCCATCCCCTCAACACAAATGTTATTCAGCTGAATAGTTTTTGTGTTTACGGGATGTTTAGTAACTACAATTTGTCAAACTTATGAAATATAATGTGATAGTTACCTCAGTGATATATTTAAAAATTAGAAATGTTAAAATAAGTTCATTCATTTTTTTTGGAGCTTTGAAGCGTCTGACAAAAGTTTTGGCCCATGGACACTCATGATACTATTTTAGAAATAATATTCTACGAAACATATATAAAAATCAGACATGTGAAAATTAGTTACGTCATACAGCTCTGGGATCTTGGACCAGTAGGATATAATGCCAACTCTTGAACCTGAAAAAATGGATGGAAATTATTTGAGCATTCATTTTCGGAAACGCTCTTAAAAATCAAATCTTCTTGCTCTTAAAAATGTGAATCTTCAGTAATATCTAAAAATAGATGAGGCCCAGTCGAAGATTTTTTAATTTCATAGAAACACTGAGTTTCTATTCACGAAATCAAATAAGACACTACTTTTTCCTTCAAACGACGTTTCGCAACTATTTTTTTGCTTCTTCAGGCTCTATAATAAAAATACATGATAAAATAAAAACATAGCTTTAGATTGAGAGTTCTTAATATCCTGTCAATTTTGATTATTACTCGATGTGTAATGGTCCCTATACACGATCCGGCGGCCTGCAGTCCAAGGACTGTCGATTTGAACTGACAGTCAAGGTCTGTAGCGCACTACACACGATACAGTTAAATGGTAAGACCTGATTGCTCTACACACGGCAGTTTTTCGAACGATTTGCCGAAACTGTCGGCCGGGACTTATCGATTATCTGTGCATGTGTAGTGATAACAAAACTGTAGATCTACGTTCCTGCAGTCCCGGACTGCAGTTAGTCGGTGCGTGTATATGTACTTTAATTCAAATGATTGAAAAGGTGTAAATAAACAGATCGGTTTGTGGCGTCTGCGAACATATGAATGACATTGTGTTACTCACTCCCTAAATAATGGTCGCATTCAGCGGACGAAGAGCAAAACGCTACTGTTATCTATCGGTATCGATAGCGGTAGGGAACATGTTGGACGTTCGCTGTCAACCCCATTTATTTTCTGTCAATTATTACTTTACAGAGAAAGGAAAATCATTCTCCTCCTCAAGCAAGAACCGAATAAGGTTCTTGTTGTTGTTAGCTTCCTCGTGGAGTTTGTTGAAACATTCGAGAAATATGTCATGGGATTCCTCGGGTGTTGCCGCAATGAAGTCATCCACATAAGCTGATTTCGTAAGTGCATACCTCGATAGCCTAAAATTCTACGTTATGACATAGCCAGTTGATCTTCTTCGTGTTCCTTCAAATTATTTTTTTCATGAGCAACCCACCCTCATGAATGACAAGGCAAGAGTTGCGCCCTGTAACGGTTTAATTTTCGCTGCGCAGATCGATGACTTTGAGAACCCTCTATATATTGCTGAGGACGGCAAACAGTACCTGCGCGCACCAGCCGTAGATTTCTATTAGCAAGCATCCGTTTTTCCGTTTCAGAGCATTATCTTGATTTGACGTTGGAAGGCTACTTTCGAGTTTCGAGTATAGTTCAAGTATTTGAACCTCTAGGTCTAGGTGATTGATATACCTTATCGGTAAGTACCTGATATGTTGATCGGACAAATGTTTCTCTGATTTGATTATTTATTTATTTGTTTTAAGAGGCTCAAATAAATGAAAATCAATTTTAAAACACATTTTTTTGTTACACGTAGCTTGTCGTTTGATATCTGAAAATGGCTGGTGAATGGAAATGCTTTTTCAGATGCTCTTAATTGCCTTCTTAATTATTCTAGCTATTATTCGATTCATGTTTTACATGAATCAGTATTTCTTCATGACTATTTTAACAAGAATTCGATTCATTAAATAACCTTCGACGTTTCGCACTTTTTGAGTTTCTCTGATGTTTTTTTTCATCGAATAATATATACCAGTGTGTTCTCTCTGATCATGTGGATATTTTTTTCTTCTCTTAAATTCTGATTATTTGAATTATTATTGTCAGAGATCCTTGGAAATTGCGAGACATCATCAATTCAGATATGTACTGATGAATTTGTTTTTAACAGCAGCTTTGGAGAGAGACACGCTTAACAAACTTTTTGAAGGTAATCCAAATTAACGTACTCTGTGTACAGAGACAAATCTAACGAATCTTTTTGGAGAGAGACAAACTTAACGGGTTTTTCATTGGAGAGATTAAGACCAATACTCTTCTGAAGAAATCACCACAAATACTTTCCTGGAGAGATTACTACAATCGTCCGTTTTGCGAAGAAATAGAACAACCTTCAGAGTTAAGGATCTGATTTCAACATCTAGGTACGATCGAATCGAACCTGAACATCTAGGACTGCTAACTGATCCTGTCATTGGATGAATTCTAACGTGAAATGGAATCTTTCCGAAACTTATCTTAAGTTTCGTACAGAAGTGGATATCACATGTGATTCATAGTTTTAGAAAACTTATAATTATTGTTCAATTTGTATATTAACTTGACCACTCAATTCTATATGTATATATTGTATAATAGTAATTGTCATAAGACTGGAATAAAATCTCACTGTTCAGATAAGATTATCATTGTCCAAAGAAGAAGCGTTCATAGAAGGATTTATCTAAACTTTTCTAAACAGAACTGTAAGGTGGTCTCATGCTCTTTAACTATCCGGAACCTCCGAGAGTAACTTTGACATAATTAGCACCCTCGTAGGACTTTAACCTTACAATCCTGACAACGGTTACAAAACGATAATTTTCTAACGCGAGTCTTTTTGCCATTCTTAACTACTTCGATTGCCTGGCAGTAACTTAAAATAACTTCATGAACCGAGTTTTTCATGACAAACAAAAACGTTGATAGTGTCATCTTTGCCTTCTTTGATTATGGTTCCAAAAAGTTGCCAAAAAACGAAGTTTGCAGAGTTACTCCTTCTGGTTTTAACGCGCATATATTTTGTTGCGCATATATTAAAAGATTATATGAATTTATTGATATAACTCGAATATTTTCATTATAGTTCGGCCGCTTGACGGTTATTACAAAACTAAAGATCTCACTTTTATTTGTAGAAATGGTTGTTCTTTTTATGATCACTTCAAACGATTATATTTCCTCTTAAATATGAGCCATTAAGATGTTGGCGTCTGTGGCGGTCTTTCGTTAATAAAAATATCTCCACTCCAAACTACTCTTGACGAATGGTCCCATCTTGGTTGCCTACGTGCTGAAGTTGTAAACTGCCCATCATTGGTCACATATATTCAGCTCAGCGAACTCACGACCAATTACACCACAATTATTAACTTGTAAATCTACCCTTCATCCATTTCAATCGTTATTTTATTCTCAATCGGGCACTTTTTCTTTTGCTTCATTTCTGATGAAAACGTAGCGATTTCGAGGTATATTCGTAGTTAAAAAAAATTTCTATTTTGCGCCAATTAAATTCTCCGTGAAACTCGATTCTGATGGTTCAGATGATGTGAATTCTGGATTGAGTTTCTTGGGACATGTTACTAACTTTTATTGATGCATCATTCGAGGAAAATGAGAAACTAATTAATTCATGGTTTAATCCAGATAATAAACCATACTTTCTTACCTTCAATAGATTCTTGTATGAAAGTTCACAATATTACCTCTAAATTATCTCTAAATTAAAATTATCTCTGAATTGATTTAACTAGTAAGGTGTAGGTATAATATATTTTCGGTGTAGAGTATTTCTGAACTGATAAAATCCCCAGAAGAGGATCTAATGAGGTCAGGATGTTCGTTCTATCTGAGATGGTGATATTCCATTTCAAGCTAATATTTAATAACTTCATTATTTCCTTACCTGTATATTGACATATACAATTCACATTTAACCGATCTGCAGCATTAATTATCTGAAATTCGGTGATCTATTCGGTGGTCGAAATAATTTATAATGCATTGTTAAGAATAAGAATTGTCGTTTATACTTGTGTGATTAATCGGGTACCACGCAAAATCGGAATGACGTTAACAGTGATGAAATATCTTCTTCATTCATGGTGAATGTAACAACATATCAGATTGAATGGTATATTGAAGTGGCCTCCTCGTTCTCCAGACCTAACACACCTCGTTTTTATGTTAATTCGATCATCATGAGAAAAAGGTAAGAATGACAGTTTCTCACATAGCCTATTAAAAAAACGAGCATATCAATGAATTCCACTGAGTGAAATCTGGCTTTGGTCGTGAAATTCAAATTTTATTCAACAACGGTGAAACTACTGGTTTTAAAAGCATGAAATATTCGGCACACTCTAGCTAGTTTTTGACAATCAATCGATCGAAATTACGAAATTATGTGGTAGTCATTTGAAAAAAATGAGATTTCATAGTTTTATTAAGGCTCACTTTGAAGCCCTGTTTTGCTCACCCTGTATTAAATTTCCCCATAACATATACAACAAACAGTATCACCGTACTTTATTTCATTCCACTGTTGCAAAAAAAGAAAACATTTTACAATGAGTTATTTTGAAGATAAGAAAACACTAGAACCGAACTACTTAAGCAGAATCTACATTCTGCTTAAAAATATTCTACAATTAAAGCTCATGTACTATGAAACAAAAATACAAAATCTTGAAATTGTATTACAATTTCTTCGCGGAAAAGTTGTAATGAAACATTAAAAAATCACCCTGTATAGTTATAGTTAGAGAAGTGTTACAGCCCATTGCGTCCTCAAGGTCTATTGTACCTTCTGACAGAGCTTTTATCACCACGGCCTTTACAGCTCGCCTTCCATGATTTTGTTCCATAGATTGGGAGAGAAAACCCTAAAGAAGTTTAAAAATCGAGAAGATTCCTCCCACAATATATTTCAATCGATAGGCAGAAAATGTCTGTTGTTAATTTTTCTTGTAGGATAAGGTATGCTTTTTTCAGAGTATCTTGCATCTCCTGAAGATGACAGACACTCGAACTGGCGAAACGTCAAGAACAAATGAACGACGAGTACCGAAATGCTCGAAAAACATGTGACACGATAATGAGTGTTCCAAGGATAGTATATACATTTATATACCATCATTCCCATGGCAAACAAAAAAGTATCGAAGACCTCAATATAACAACAGTTAGGTATCCCTTCTATGCATATGAGCTCACATTTTAGCACGTTTCCCATTATCAAAAGCTTTATCTAAAAAACAGTAGAACTCACACTGAAGAACGTTATATTAAATATGCATTAGGGAAATAGAAATGTAACGAATCAATTTGTGGTCGTTCTCATGTTACCCACCTATTTCCATCAGTTGATAATGCCGACTTCGTGGGATGGAATTGTGTGGCACACCGCATATTTACCGACTTCATTGCTCTTAAGAACGCAATTTAAAAATTCAATGGGTTGTGGTAGAAGTTTTTCAGCTGGATTCTCCATCCGGAACCTATACTTTCTAGACGATTTAATCATTGAAGATTATAGAATAGTCGGTTTGTTAGTACAAGTAAATTTTTTGTATAAATGGTTGAGTGCGATCAATAGGAACTACAGGAGATAGAATGAAAGAAGTTATCGTCTCCGCAATAGATGGACCACCGAAGTACCATTTTATTATTTGAATTTCCTCTTTAACCGTAAACATTTTCATTTACACGAATCTGATTTATTTTCAAAGCGTCTAGCAATCACATTGGATTCAACTAATATACATTGCAATTCGCGGCAGCAGAGATCACTTCCTCCTGCCGAGACTTGCCATTCCAACAGTCCAGTGTTAAGTCCCTTATTTCTTATCGAATCGCAATTAGATTTCGATTCTTACACTGTTCTACTAGACTTGGAGCGCATTCGAATTTAACATTCATATATCTATGTTTTCTTAACAATTTTCTTTATCTGTAGTATGGAACATGTAGAATGAGCAGACATATTATTTACCTGGACGGAATATTGAATTACTAAGTTAAAACAGGTATGTCGAAATCAGTAGGTAACTTCAACTTGTTTGATAATGGAAAAAACTTTATATCAGCATAGGCGCTATTTTATTGTGAACACGTAGATATAGGTTTGTCTGCAAAAAATTTGGTCCTAATAGAGGTTTGCGACTTCTAAAGATTGAAATTTCGACACTTGACTAAACGAGCGACATTTTTTTCAGAAAATGATTAAAAAAATTCTGTTCCGAATGTTCTCAGACAACCTATTTTTTAGTTTGCATTATAGGAAATTTATTATGGGATTATGGTTTCATTCTATCATCAATTCCGAAGGTCGATGTAGGTTCGGATCTTAGAATATGAGGAAAAAACGGAAATCGACTGCAACATAACCTTTGCCGAACAAAATGATGCTATAATCGTAGGATGAATACTGCAAGACACATAAACCGTAATCCAAAAGACCAAAAATGTGTCTCATAGTTTCAAGAATCATGAAACAAGATACTTTTCACAACAAGAAACGGACGCTATGAAATAAAGAAATACACATAATTGAATGTTCGGTAATTAGAAAAAAAGGAAGCACTCACCACTTTGATGACATTCATCATATTGGAATGTTTTTTCACCAACACAAATATAATACCTTATATAAAGTTATAAATCTCATTGAATAACCGTGGGTTTTTGAATTTCAAAGTATTCTTCGCATAATACCCATATATGAAGTGTTAACTTCGATTGTCTATTTCCGGTTTGAACAGAAGGCTCACAAACAATTTTTCTGCCTGAAGGAGCACGTGTCGAAACCATTGCATGCCACGTAGAAATTTGAGACACAAGATAAAATGATCGAGAAGATTCGAGATGAATAGATCAATATTTTCGGAAAACATACATGATTTTCTTCTCGAAATCAAAAACATAAAATATTGAAATATTCCTTTCCAATGTACGAAACAATATTTCATCCCAAAATGAATGAAGGAGGGGGGCACTATTTGTAATTTAGACTCACCTAATATTTTTTATGTTTCGTGTACCTTTAGCGAATGTTTTGTCCAAAGTTTTTCTGGAGATTTAATTTCACAACTTACAACTCTAGAATATTCTGTACAAAACACATCAGTCCAAGATCCCAGAGCTATCTGAAGTAACTTATTTTCACATAACTGATTCTTATATATGTTTTGTAGAAAATTATTTCTAAAATAGTAACATAAGTGTCAGACACTTTCCATGGGCCCAACCTTTTGTCAGACTCTTTAAAGTTCCAAAAAAAAATTAATGAACTGATTTTCACATTTCTGATTTTTAAATACGTTATTCAGGTAACTATCAAATTATAATAATAATAATAATAATATTTATTCATTTCATCACAGTTATTGATTAGGTACAATGAAGGGGAAATACGTCATACAAAAAAAAGGAAGAAACATAATTTTTAGATATTTATAGAGCAGCAGTAGTCAAAAAATTCTTGAATAGTATAAGGTTCGCATTGCAAAATCAGTTTTCGAGTTCTATTTTTGAAGATTTTCTCGTTCTGGGCACTGTGATAAGATGATGGTAGGCTGTCATAAAGCTTAAGAGACATAAACTCTACTTGATTCTGGCATAAAGTGAGACGACACTTGGGCAATAAATATCTATCCATTCTTCTTGTTTTGTTGCGATTCTCAAAATCTATGAAAAGTTCTTTATGTTGACGAACAAACGTTAAACATTTATAAATATACAATCTAGACATCGTCATTAAACTGTGCTCCTTGAAAACACAACGGCAAGTCCCTGTTTTCTTAATTCCATAGATTGATCGAATTGCCCATTTTTGATCTAGAAATATTCTGTGTGATGAAGAACTGCCACCCCAGAAAATGATACCATATGATAACAGAGATTCGAAGTTTGCAGAATTATTACCTTGAGAACTGGCGTATTCAAGTGATACTTTAAAACGTTCAGTGAGTATATCACCGAGTGCAGACGTTTGCTAAGCGCGGTTTCACACGATCAGGGTGTTTGTCCGTCGGGTAATCGCCCGTCCGGGCGGCACCCGGAAGCTCTCTTCACACGGGAACTGCGAAAATCCGGATTACTAGGTGCTAGGTACGAGTAGGTACTTCAGTTTGCCTCTGATTTCTATGGACAGTAGACGCAAACATATTTTGATTGCTTTATTGAAACATCGGCGAAAAAAACAACGAAATAGGCAAATTTGGGTTCACCCTTTGCACTCAAATTTATACGAAATTTTCCCTCAACTTGGCAGAAATATTTCTCTACGCTTCAGTTTTTTTAATTCGATTGTTGTAATCCTCCGCTCCTTTATCCGAGATTTCGGGTTTCTCCTGTACTAGAGTTATCAGGATTTCGGAATATATTTCATCTAGTCTAGAACAATCAGACGACTAAACATCCGGATCGTGTGAACGCACTCATGGCACACTGTAGTCCGCTAGGGCATGGTCCGGGCGATTTCCCGTCCGGGCTCCGTGAGTTCTAGCGGGAACATCCGGGCGTTTTGTATGCCCGGACGGCGATTCACCCGTGTCCGGAAAGTGTGAAAGAACCTATGCTAAACTGCGTATTTCTACTTGTCCGGTTGACGGGCGAAAACCCGGACGGACATACACCCGGACCGTGTGAAACCGAGCTAAGCGCGGTCCGTCCGGGTAATCGCCCGTCCGGGCGGCACCCGGAAGCTCTCTTCACACGGGCAACTGCGAAAATCCGGATTACTAGGTGCTAGGTACGAGTAGGTACTTCAGTTTGCAGATATCTATTGAAATATTTTCTGGGAGGTCTCTGCATTTTCCTGAAAACTTGATATGGGTTTTCTCTCCCAGTCACTGAAAGAAGAAACAATTAGAGAAAAATTTTTATAATATAAGAAAGGCCCCCTACGTAAAAATTTGAGACTGGGAGAGAAAACATATTAAGTTTTCAGGAAAAACTTCTGTTTGCCTCTGATTTCGATGGACAGTAGAAGCAAACATTTTTTGATCGCTTTATTAAAACATCGGCAAAAAAAACAACGAAATAGGCTAATTTGGGTTCACCCTTTGCACTCGTGTCCGAAAGTGTGAAAGAACCTATGCTAAACTGCGTATTTCTACTTGTCCGGTTGACGGGCGAAAACTCGGACGGACAAACACCCGGACCGCTTAGCGCGGTTTCACACGGTCCGGGTATTTGTCCGTCCGGGTAATCGCCCGTCCGGGCGGCACCCGGAAGCTCTCTTCACACGGGAACTGCGAAAATCCGGATTACTAGGTGCTAGGTACGAGTAGGTACTTCAGTTTGCCTCTGATATCTATGGACAGAAGACGCAAACATATTTTGATTGCTTTATTGAAACATCGGCGAAAAAAACAACGAAATAGGCAAATTTGGGTTCACCCTTTGCACTCAAATTTATACGAAATTTTCACTAAACTTGGCACAAATATTTCTCTACGCTTCAGTGTTTTTTAATTCGATTGTTGTAATCCTCCGCTCCTTTATCCGAGATTTCGTGTTTCTCCTGTACTAGAGTTATCAGGATTTCGGAATATATTTCTTCCAGTCTAGAACAATCAGACGAGTAAACATCCGGATCGTGTGAACGCACTCATGGCACACTGTAGTCCGCTAGGGCATGGTCCGGGCGATTGCCCGTCCGGGCTCCGTGAGTTCTAGCGGGAACATCCGGGCGTTTTGTATGCCCGGACGGCGATTCACCCGTGTCCGGAAAGTGTGAAAGAACCTATGCTAAACTGCGTATTTCTACTTGTCCGGTTGACGGGCGAAAACCCGGACGGACATACACCCGGACCGTGTGAAACCGCGCTAAGCGCGGTTTCACACGGTCAGGGTGTTTGTCCGTCCGGGTAATCGCCCGTCCGGGCGGCACCCGGAAGCTCTCTTCACACGGGAACTCCGAAAATCCGGATTACTAGGTGCTAGGTACGAGTAGGTACTTCAGTTTGCCTCTGATTTCTATGGACAGTAGACGCAAACATATTTTGATCGCTTTATTAAAACATCGGCGAAAAAAACAACGAAATAGGCTAATTTGGGTCCACTCATTGCACTCAAATTTTCAAAATTTTCCCTCAACTGGGCACAAATATTTCTCCACGCTTCAGTTTTTTTAATTCGATTTTGCAATCCTCCTCTCCTTTGTCCCAGATTTCGGGTTTCTCCCGAACTAGAGTTATCAGGATTTCGGAATCTATTTCTTCTAGTCTAGAACAATCAGACGACTAAACATCCGGATCGTGTGAACGCACTCATGGCACACTGTAGTCCGCTAGGGCATGGTCCGGGCGATTGCCCGTCCGGGCTCCGTGAGTTCTAGCGGGAACATCCGGGCGTTTTGTATGCCCGGACGGCGATTCACCCGTGTCCGGAAAGTGTGAAAGAACCTATGCTAAACTGCGTATTTCTACTTGTCCGGTTGACTGGCGAAAACCCGGACGGACATACACCCGGACCGTGTGAAACCGCGCTAAGGGTACCGCAGTGGGTTTCCCACTTCATGTCGTTATCAATATAGATTCCCAGGAATTTTGTAGACGAGTGTGCAACTATCTCTTTATTTTCCATATTAATTGCCCTGGGAGGTGTGAGATTTGATTTCCTTGTTCGGTAAAACATTGCCTCTGTTTTGTCTATATTTAATTTGATTTTATTTGCTTCACACCATTGATTTATCTTCTTCAGTTGTACTCGAGCAGTGGATATCACGTTTTCTATAGTATTTCCAAAAGCAGTGAAGTTGAAATCATCTGCATATAATAAAACACTCAGGATATCGAGAAAAGCCGGTAGATCATTCATATAGATGAGAAACAAGAGAGGTCCTAATATACTGCCCTGCGGGATCCCAGGCATAGAGAATTGTATAACGCAAAGAACTAACCACGAGTATTTCTTAAATATTCTTGTTACATTATACGGGTGTGAAATTAGCAACCCTCACATTATTTCATATCAAAGCTTTTTTGTAAAATCAAAATATACTTCAGAATCCTTGTTAGATTCAAAATTTTTTTTATTTTATAATTTTTTCCGAAAACCAATAGCTAACAGTAAACATCCAACACTAAATATGGAAAAGACGAAATTCGTAATGTTTAGTAGTTCAACCCATACGCTACCGAAGTACGACAAACTGAAAATTTGTAAACAGGATGAAGAAACAGAAATATACGTAATGAATTATATAAAATATTCAGGAATTTATATAGATAACCATCTCCACTGGAATATACAAGGAACGAAGCTATCACAAAAACTAAGAGCATTGGTTTCGAAAATAAAATTTTGTAGAACTTTTTGCGATATCCCCCGAATGAAATTAGTTTACAATGCTCTTGTACAGAGGCATTTGCTTTATGGAAATATAGCGTTGAGTGAAATGTATTCTTGTCATTTAAAGAAGGTTGAAATCGCCCAGAAATAGATAATTAAAATAATTTTCAGTAGAGGTTATCGTTATCCAACTGATCAACTGTACAATGAAAGCGGACTTTTTGATTTGAGGCAATTGTACTTTCAGTCCCTCGGTTTATATCAATTTAAATGTAAAAAGAATTGGCTTAAGATCGAACACATTCACAGCACAAGATATAAGAATAACGATATAATGGTACCAAAGATGAACAAAACCATAGGTCAACGTTGCTTTATTTTCTTAGTTCCTCGTGTGATGAATAGGTTACCTATACTGATTAAGAATGCAGAAAATAAAAGAAAGTTCAAAATTCTATTAACAAAATTTTTGAGGGGAACGGTCGTAAAATTATAAAGAACTCAATAGATATAAAAAATGAATAAGGATGTTGGTAACATAGTTGGTACAAATTATGATATTGTGTGATTTATTATGTTGTTTATGGTAGGTAGCTAGTTTATAATATAGATTAATTTAAGTCCACACGCGGAAATAATTGCTTTGTGAAATTTTAGGTTTATGTTGATTTATCTAAAATGGAATTGTAAATTATTGTATTTGATTGTGGTGGTACTAATAAACATATTTGATTGATTGATAAAGAGAAAAAAAACATATTTCAATGGATTAAGTGGGAAACAGTGAAGACGTGAAATGTGGAAGAATTCTTAATAAATGCTGTAAAAGACCACCCCGAGAGAAAGTAAATGAACGTTTCAAGGATTGCAGTAGCTTTGCTGGAATTTCAGAAAAAAAGAATAATTCTGAATTGAAGTCACAACATCTTAAGGGTGATATTTCGAAAAAGGGTGGGCTGAGGAAAAGTATATATGCAACGTTATTACTTGGTTCTGAATAAGAAAATCCAACTTTCCTCAGCGCTTCTCTTCTATTCACGATAGTTTGAGTTCTCTGTGGTGACATCTAAAAGGAAATTTCATGAAGAAATAATAACTCAATCAGAAGTTTCTAACATAATTTTTTATTGCTAAATATACTTGTGTTATCAAAACATGTCTTAATTAGCATACCTATTTGTTATGAATTGAATAAGACAAATTCCCCGAAATAGATATAAAGGAGGATAATTATATTTTTTCAATAAAAAACCCTGTATATTCTACATCATTCATTTTCAAATAGCATACCCAATGAACTGTCAAATTTTTGGATGGCTTAACGGATATCGTTTCGAAGACATTTCACGTATGTAATCCGGATACAAAAATGATCATATGTAGTTGCTCTTCAACGTTAGAAGGATTCTTTTTTTAGGAACTATTATTGAATTTCACTTTCCTGGATTAAAAATTTCCAGAGATAACTATGCAATAAGAACCCCGCTCTCACCTTAAATGAAAAGTTCAAATAATTATAGCAGATTGAAAAACAAAATGTCATTTCATATCAGAGATCTATAAGTACAGTCTCATACAGTGCCACTATGACTTACCAGAAATTTTTGGGTCTATCGAGAAAAAGTTCGAATTTCATATCCTTATTCGTCAATAATTTATTTTCTCTTCAATACTAACTATACAAAATGAAAAATTGGTCGAACTAAAAAAATTCGAATTCATTTGAGCCTTCGCTCAATAAACGATTCAGAGTAAGAGATAAATCATACAATAGTCGAAATTTTGTAAACTCTCATTTCTACAACATAATTGATCAAATATAATAATTGTGAAATTAGAGTAATGAAATTATCGTGAGAACCGAAAGCGAAATTACAAACAGATACGACTTAGTTTTACCAATATATTCCAATTAATGATTAAGAGTCATAAAAATATCTTTCGAAACGGACTTGATCTCTTTTCTTCCTATCATCCCATTGTTTTCGACATTCTATACTTAACGGGTTATTTTTTATATCAAGAATTTCCGTGATATTTACATCGATATTCTGTATATAATTCTCATCAAGCTTCAAATATCTCAAGTTCAAATCCCCAAGTAGCCACTTTTCGAAACTTCTCAATCGATTTCTTCCCAATTTCAAGGCCTCCATCTTTCTTATATCGCCGAAGAAGTCAGGCTCAATCTCTTCGATCAAATTATTCTCGAGAAAGAGAAACCATAGAGAAGTTACCTCTGGTAACGACTTATTCTTCAATGTGGTTAATAAGTTGTTATTGAAATTGATGTAATAGTACTCTCCGTAGGTTTTTTTTCTGAATTCCTGGAAGTAGTCGAAGGCACCTCTTGGTAGTTCCTCGATGAAATTCGAAGAGAAATCGACATGTCGAACTGGTGAACTAAAAAACCAGGTGCTATCCCAGATGGTCAGTCGATTGTTGTTCAAGATTATCATTTCCAGGGATTTCATGTTGGAAAAAGCTTCCATGGAAATTTCATGAATTTTGTTGTTGTTGAGGTATAATCTGGTGATTTCCAGATCAGTAAACACGCCATACTTGATATCTCGGATCTCGTTTTCCGAAAGATCCAACTCAAAAATTTTGGAGTTCGTGGAGAGGAACTCTGGTCGCACATCCACCACACCACAACCGTTCAGTTTGAGTTTACTCACTTTTTTCACCTCACTGAATGAATTTCGGAACAACACTGGAATCCTCTGTTTCTTGAACAAAATAACCTTCACCCTGCTATCTGCATCTTTCAGGAAACTTATCGCACTTGTAGCTTGTTGTATGAAAATTTTGCGCCAAGGATTTGTTTGGTTGACGACCTTTATATGAACTGTCACATTTCGAAATGTATACTGTGGGGATTGTCGCGAATGGCATTGAAGAAAAATTGTTACTAATAATATCACAAATATCATTAGTTTTGAATCACGCATCTTTGATGAAGTTGGTTCGATAAATAATAACAATGTTTATCATTTGTGATTATTCTGATGACCTATGAATCGTGTGACGTCACTGTTATCAAAGCTGTACTCGTGAAGGATTAGTCATGATTTCATTATGCACTGATATCTGGTATTATATGCGTATGCGACGTTAACTCGAAAGATAGATGAACACTAGCTATCAAGATGGCAATCATTGAGTGGGATGATACTCAAAGAATTGATCAAACAGCTTGATTTTCGTACCGCATTACATGAATCTCTCATAATGGTCGATCAGATGTTCCATTGCGAACTGAAAAATGCCAAAATCTTCAAAACAATAGTCGGAACAAACATATTTCTTACAATAAAATAAAAAATAAAAATCTTTTCGACTGAGAGCGAGATCTCTTTATGTTTTCTAAATTACCTTATTAAATCAGCCAAAAAACTTTTTCTAGATTGAAATGTGTCTCTGGTTATTATGAAACCTAAGTTAAACAGGAAAATCAGAGTAGAGGAAGTGTGTCTAAGGGGGCATAGCTGATGAGATGTCATTCAAGGTGTTTCTCACTTGACTTTTGAAATTTGGGATCGATTGAATGCACATACTCCAGAATAAGACGTGACGTCGTTAAACGTCTTTGGAGTTCCAGTAATTTCTGCAGTAATATTTGGTCAGCGATAGCGAGAGAACTTTTTCGTCTGAAAATTTGCACCATCGAAAGTTTGAATTTTCTTCATGTCATCTGAATTACAATTATGTGATATTCAAGTGGCCCAATGATGTCTTGGAACCCTAACCGTAGACTGCGTTGAATGCGGAGGAAAGAGCCAAATTATAACATGAATCTGGTACTGAAAAAGTCATAAGTAAAACATGAAAGCGGTGCAGGGATAGATTTTTTGTACAACTGCCATTTTTAACATAAGTGTTAAAAATATTTTTCGCACTCCATTTCTTCTGATGAAATCACATGGGAAAAATTCAGCAATTGCAAATTTTCATTATTAATATTTAACAATCATTACTTATGAACATTAATATTAATCGTAAGACTAGAAAAATTACTTACATTAAGGTCTTGTGACGTTAGGGAGCTTCGCAACACATTATTAGAATCCTCAGTACTCCTCATCACCATCAGTACTTGTAGAATCCGGAAATACAATATTGGATGATGATGATCCAAAATCTGTTGAGGTTAGGAGAATTTTTTCAGCAATGACATTTCTATATCAGCACCTCAGAGGTAAAGTGTGTTAAGTCACATTTTTTTAGACACGAACTATCTACAATATTGGATTCACATTAGTAAATTCTAGCTATGACCCCCTAGGTATATCAAGTCGCCAAATAATGGCAGTAAACATTCTTTGAAACGATAATCAAAATGAAAAATCTCTCTTTTATCCAATTTTGAAATTGTGACTTAACACACTTTACCTCTGGGGTGCTGATATGCAATAGAATGATCAACATATCCCTCGGCTACCGTCGTAGACTTCCATACACCATGTTTTTTTATATCCGTAATATTTGCTCCTGATTCTACTAGCAATGATGCGAAGGATGTTCGAAAACAGTGTCCTGTATATTGCTTTGGTTCTGGCAGTTTGAGGAATTCGGCAACAAAAAATGGAATTTTTCCCAAATATATTAATCCCAACTAGATTGGCAGTGCATTTATTATTCATGAATTTCTGGAAAAACGACGATGTTTGATGACAGAAGGACGCAGTGCAAAGTACTTATAAAAATAGTCTACATACTTCCCACTAATACTGAAAGAACGACTGACTTTCGTTTTTGTATTTGGAAGTTGTATAACCAATGATTTATTTGTTATTTCGATGACTTCCACTGATAAATCCACATCCACTGAAGTTCCCTTCTACATTTTTCAATTTACACCTGGCCAGAAATTGTTATATGTTATATCCTACTGCTGAATAGATTTTTTAGGTAGGAGTTCCAGATTTGCTCTCTCTTCTTGCAGACTCTTCAATCTCTAGAAGAACAACCAAATCGTCACTTCTATTAATAATTGTACTCTCGACAAACATATTAAGCAGTTAAAAATCCAAGACGAAAATTGGACAGGAACGAAATTCAAATGATAGCGTCTTTTCTCATTTGTTAGTTATCCTAACGTTGGCAACGTTTGCCATTTACAACAACCTTTTGATTATTTGAATATTAAAATGCATTTTAAAGTTTATTGTCATTGCAAATTCGCTCATTTCATTATCAAAATAGGGCAGTTGTACAAAGAACATTTTATGGAATTTGTGTCAAAAGTGAATTTATTCTGTTCGTGAAATTGTTCAATTCGCTCCGCTCATTTCACAAACTTTTTCACTCACTAAATGAAAAGTCACTTTTAACACTTATATCATGAATAACTTTTCTCTATTTCAGTATCGTAAAACGTTCCTTACAGCACTAAAAGTAGTGCTGTAACTAAGCGTACTCTTGCGGTCCCAGGAGAAGCATTTGTGCTTTCCTTTGAGGTTTTTTTTAAGACACTCCATCACAAATATACACGGACATGGTCTGAGACTGTAGAATGGAGAGGTCTCACTTCCCAGGGCTTTGGGGATCCTCCGTTTAGGTTCGTATAACTCAATACTCTCCCTTTTGATTAGTAGTACCATGGATATGACTCTTTGTCAAACCAATTTTTGAAATTTAATGCGCTAAGGTATTTATCAAGGTATTTCGACATCGAAAATATACACATCTGATGGTTTTGCACAGAGGTTTAAGTCATGTTGATTCAATATCCCCATATTACCAACTCAGGAGCTTCCGTTTAGGGATTTTCTAATTGCTTTCAGCAGGCTTTATTTTCTCACATGTAGATTCCAGGAAAGTAGATCAGGTATGACCTCAAGCGCTGCTGAAAGAGTGGTAAACATACCACTACACGCCCTCCGTTGCATATGCTAGGTGACAAAAGCGCGTACTACCAATGTATACAGCCATATAACTATTTTCGGTTTCATGCCCTATGTTTTTCCAATAATCTTTTTTAGGACACAATGTCTCTGGAAAGTGAAAAGAGTCTAATCAATGTGTTTCTTCCAAATGAGTTTGCTGTCTACGAGAACATCTAGATATATGCACCCACTAACGAGGTTCAGAGTCTGGACCGGAGCTTTGATGTTAGATTCTTTCTTCTTGAGAACGAAATCAGTGTTGTCTCTGAGAGATTGATAGTAATTCCTTTTCCATCACACCACTCCCCATACTGAATATTGAGGGCTAGTGACATTCGGCTACTTATTAAGCCAACATGCTCGATTGGTTCGAATTGACGTAAGGTTTTTTGATCGCACAATCAAAGTTTTGTGAAACCCACCTCTAATATTTTTACTGAATTCAAAAATTGCTCTGTTCAGGATGTATTATCCTTCTCAAGGGAATCAATATAATTTGACAATTTCCTTCATGTTCGCCCACTCGGCATTTTATGTTTTTACTTATTCGGTATATGTAAACATCCTGAAAGTGGGTCTTACAAAACTATTATTGTCGATAAAAAATTGTCAAGTTGATTAGAGCCACCGATAGTTGAAGTTTCAAATCAAGTGATTCGATTGCTTTCAATTTTCGTGATCCTTATCAATCGAGCAATCAAAGTTTCGTGAAACCCACCTTAAGTGTTGTTTCTCTTGTTCGTGGACATAGTAGAAGCTGATCGATTTAATGAAAAAACTATCGAAGAAGTGAGAAAAGTACAAAATCCATCTACCTACTCCAGTATCACTAGCAGTACCAACACGGTAAATTCTCAAAACGACAAGATAATACAAAATAAAGCCCTTTATCATTATGAATCAAATATTTATTCTTATATTTCTACCTTCGATTTAATATCAATCAATTCTATCGTTACAAATACTAACTCGAGCACAGACAATTTATTTCTATAATATCAACTCCTTCACAGGACGACGCAAACTACATCTCGTTGCTCGAAATATGATCAACAATTCTCAGCTTATTCAAAATAATCAGAAGTATGATCAAAAATTTAGTAAAAGTTAAAAAAAAATTGACAAAGTTTTAAATACCGTCTTCTGACAATGGTGTCATCACTTCAGCGATAATGTGCTACACGAAAATAAAGATAATTTCAAAGTCAACAAAGTATTTGCAACACTATTCATTGTTAATTCACTTTTGGAGGTTGCAAACAAACTACAACTTAAACCTTTTCTGACCTGAATGACCAGAACTGGACTGTTAATTGGGAAATATTTCACATTTTGAATGAAGGAAAGGAATGCATAATTGCATTCACAAGATAATCCTTAGAAGCTCATGAATGAACATAGTTGAACGCGTTAACTTTTCATGCTACAATGATTATTTATTGAATATTAAGTTTCGGAGATTAGCGTTTCTGTAATGAGTTTCATTACAGCACTACTTTTAGTACTGTAATGAACCCATTACGATACTGAAATAGAGAAAAGTTTTTTAATAGTGTCCATAAGACAACAGGCACGATATCAACTTTTCACAAATTGTCATTATTTGTCATGAAAAAATATTTTTTTGTGGTATACGCAAAGAAACCGAAATATTTAAGAACTTATGATCTTAAAAACCAGCATAATTTATAACTTCTATTAATTCGAATTTTCTCTGATCTGATAAATTTTGAAATGCAGAAAACAGTTATTCAGTGACAATTTTGTAAGTATTTTATGAAAGAATGTCAACTTAATTTTTTTCAAGAAGAGGAAGAGTCGCCTCCTGGAAACAGATTGGGCGAATGTTTTCGACAATTGTGTTAATTTCATAATGTGAGAAAGTCAGTTTTAAATTTAATCAGATTTGTTGGGTGATCTCTCAAAATTAATAATCATTAGTTACTGAAGTTACTGAAAACCGTCATTGATGTGAAGTACCATGATGTATTCAACCATGCCATTAATCTCGAATTATTGAATATTATGCATGAGTAGAACCTGACCATCGATGTAATTCTTATATGTGTTAATTCCATCTACAACATCTACATCCTCTAATTTCCAAGAATTTGAGCTGAAATTCATTGAATTTCTATAAAACGTAAGCTGATCGAAGGATTCGAAATAGCGGTGCAAACAGAATAGGTAAATGAGTTAAGTTATACTTCAAGATAGGCACGACTTAAGAGTCACTGGTACAAATGGCCGTATGATAATAATAATAATAGTAATAGAGTATTACTCTAACAGATGGGTCGGAATTTGGTGTACTCGCACTACAGGAGACATACAAATATTCAGGTGTTCAGCAGTGCCTCACTACTGACATAAAAACAACTAAAATGGAAGTAGAAGAAAATTTTAGTAAACGACTCAGAACTATTCTGAAAACAAAGTTATATTCAGGGAGCCTCGCCTCTGCAATAAATGCCTGGGTCATTCCAGTGATTTCACATACTTTTGGAGTGATAAGATGGACAAAAACAGACCTAGAGCGCATGGATCGAACAATAAGAACTGCTATGACTAAATACAGAAATCATCACCCGAATTCATCGAGCAATCGTATGAATCTGCCTAGAAAAATGGGTGGACGTGGACTCCTGAATCTGGAACTTCTACATGCAAACCAACTACATAAACTCTACACTTACCTATCGACATCTGATGATCCTCTTCATAGAGCCGTTGCTTTGGTTGATGCAAATTTCTCCCCTCTGAACTTAGCAAGTCACATTCCTCCTGAAAAACAAAAAACTATAAACTCAATGGAACAGGAATGGAAGAATAAAGTCAGCCAAGATGTGGACACTCAGCTGTCAACTACTTACCTCAGACAGGGATATCTCATGCCGGAGACCGAAGGATTTATCCACGCGATCCAGGATCAAGTTATTTCCACTAGGGGCTACCGTAAGCATGTATTGAGACAAGAAGTAGTAAATGATAAATGCCGACTTTGCAACTCTACATTGGAAACAATACAACACCTCACATCAGCCTGTACTTATCTTGCGCCAAAAGACTATTTAGACAGACACAACAAAGTGGCAGGAATTCTACACCAAGAAATCTGCAAGAACGAAGAACTTGTGAAAGAAATTGAACCATTCTACAGGTACAAAGCAGTGGATTTTTTAGAAAACGAGAAAGCCAAGGTTTACTGGGATATGGGAATAATAACTGACAGAGAAATCAGACATAATAAGCCCGATATTTTGGTCCTGAATAAGAAGGAGAACACAGCCCTGATTATGGACGTCTCTATACCCCCTGACGAGAATGTGAGAAAGGCAAGACAAAAAAAGATGAGCAAATACCTCGATTTGGCAGATGAAATTAAAAAAAATCCATAGTCTTGCAAGGGTGAATATTGTACCAGTAATTGTATCTGCTAACGGCCTCATAGATAAAGAACTGCCTAGGGCTCTGAAATGATAGGAGGAAATTAACAAAATGTGATATCATCAAATAACAAGGCTTTAATGAACCGAATCTATGGAAATTAAATTAAAACAAGTAAAGGAGCAAAAGAGAGTGAATCCTCGAAAATTAAACACATCTATTCGCTGAGAATGAAAGATCTTGTCCTCAGCACACTGCAAACTACCGAAACAAAATTACGGATTTCCTCTATTGTCACGTTCTGCAAAAACAGTGCGATCTCATGGATACTACTGAATCGGTAAATGGGATTGAGAGGTCTGAGCGGAGGGCATTCGCACAGTAGTTGAATCAGAGTCTGCTGGCAGTACAGATTGCACACGAGACAAATATCCCCAAAAGATACATTGTGGTACACATTTTTCCTGTATATTCTCAGATTATTCCTTGATCCTAATCTCACCTGAGCAAGAACTCTCACAAAATCAAAATGCAGTTTGAAACTGAGATACGCAACTGCCAGCTCCCCATAACAAAAAGAGGATACGCAGATTCTCTAGTGCGACATATATCCTTCTGGAAACAAAGTGATCTAAATGTCGCCTTGAATTCCTTTCTTCGCTTGATCAACTCTGTTGACGTTAAATTGCAGATATTCACAGGAAAATTGACAGAATTCAAGAAATCATTAACCTGCTCACACCAGTTGTATCTAGCATCCACAACAATATAAGAATCATACTGTTCTTATGTCCATACCACCTAAATTATAAAAAATAATTCCCACCTTCAATGATCAAAAAAGGAAAAAAACGTTCCAGGATATTATTAAGCACATATATTTATATTCCTAATGGTTAATTACTTTTGCGACGTGAATTCCCGATTTCTTATGAAAACAAAATGAAAATTCAGATAATGCACGTGTTTTTTCTTGTTTCCTCCTTCATTGTGAAATATGCTCCTATTCTTCTGGGACTTCATACAAGGTGTGAATCACTAGTTACGAAAAAATTTCAGACGTTATTCATCTTATCATAAGATGAAAACACAGAAAATTTTTGAGTGCTCGCAATAATTGTCTGCTCAATTTAGTTGTGTCAATTCTTGAGTTTCTGAGGAAGATGATAAAAACTTGTTTTCAGATACTGAAGGAGGCTTCATCTAAGCAGAAAATCATAAAAAAACATCCTTTTTCGTGACAAATAATCACCTCCTGAATCATATTCTTCCACATCTTGTGTAGGTAATACGATCAACTGAAAAATTTTGTCATTCGAAAGAAGTCACTGTCTTTTATGAAATTTGCAGAAGCAAAAAAGGAAGGTAAAATTAATGAATCAGTAATTTCTGAAATGAAAACAAATAGATTTCAAACTGTTCTTCCGGTCTTTTCAAGTTCAAGCTTATAATTCAAACCAACAATAAAAATTTAATTTAAGTGTATTAATCGGCCATTTAAGTTTTTTTCAAAGAAAAAATCATGTTGGAATTTAGTCCATGAAAATATACTTCAATATTTCGAGAAAGTGACTGTGAAATTGTGCAATCTAATGAAGTTGACTTATGTTGCAGAGATAGAAAACAAACCAGCTCAGCAGATCACCATACACAGCAACTGTAGAAAGTTTGGATATGAGCAAGTTGTGATCAATTCTGTCAAACCCTTCACTATGAGATTCCCGATAAAGTTGTTGTGATAGGTTTATTTCAAGGGCTTTCTAACCTGAACCAGCCCTGCAAACTTCTCCCAGACCTCACGACGCATTCGACGAATAGTTTCTATCATTGCACGAGACGGCGTGAGCAACTGTAGCAAATGAAGGAGAAATCTAAAATTGACAGGCGAGGGCAAAACTCACAGAATGCAAAACCTTCCGCTCTCGAGGTCGCAGGTCAGCAGGGCATGTCTCTTACGTCTGTCTTTGTCTCATTCTTTATGTGGTCACGAAGCACGACCACAGAAATTCGAGAATCGGCTCCACCAGATTCAGTGATGCAAGACAGTAATTAGTTGGTTTATTATCGCGGAAACGTTGAAAAGTAATTTGGCGAAGCTGGGGCAGGTCGTTGAGAAGAGGTTAATGAGTGATTGGTTCGAGATGACCCCAAGTTAATACCACGATAAGATTTTCGAAGAGAAGATGAATAACTAGGAGTATTTCGACGGAGAACCAATAACGCATTTTCATGCGCTTCGAACTTATTCACTCCCACAGGGTCTGCGCTTCTTTTATGTGCTCGAAGAACAAGAACACTTTATTCTAAGCGAAACAGAAAAATGCTTAGATTCTGCCTGTAAAAACCTTTCCTCATACGAGAATAAAATTTTTTCTTTTATAGTATTGTGCTATGCTTCTGCTGGGCTCAACCTAATTAAATAATTTTTCACAAGGAAAAAGGTTGTGTTCACTTTTTTCCGTATTTTTTTTTTTCGGAAATTGTTTATAATTTTTGTCAAAATTTCATAGCATGTTTTTCGAATGTTTGCGTTAGCAGAAAACCATAGGCTGAATACATCAATTTCGTGATTTTGTAGAAGTCTGAATTTATTTCCGGAAAATATTATTGGCACAAATCTACACAAATTTTTTTCTGAAACAAAGATAAACTCAAAATAGTAATGAATTGGTTGAGGCTTTTGTGGCCATCGTTCAATGTAACCTGTTCTTTCGAGCATTTCGGCCGTGGATTAGTTGTCGAGAACTAATCCACGACGAATTTCTACAAGAAGCAATCTGAAATGGTAAAACACCAAAGGATTCCCAGGATGACCGTCTATTTACTCATAAAACTTGTCTCTCCACTGGAAATAGATGGAAGTTCGACATATTTCAAAGTGTTCTTTTATGTCTTTTAGAAATATCTCAGTCGAACTGAAAAGAGTCTAAGACGAAAGTTTGCGTTTTTTCCACATAAGATTAACATACTCGTTAAGACTTTAGCTAAATCGTATGTTAATAGGTCGATGGTACCAACAACTGGTCTCAATCCTTGTGAATTTTCGGAAGTTCCTATATGCTGCCCTTGTTCGAACTAGTAACTATACTGGTACAATATGATATGTCCTCGATGACCCCAGCTCTTGTAGTAATTATCCCCCGCCAATGAATTGCACATTCTGATTTATTTCCAATTAGATCTGAGCATAAAACTGAATTGTCTCTGGAATGAATGTAAATGTAACAATTCTCTTAAATACCTGCTTTAAACGATTTTTTCCTTTTTACTGTTCCCAGTTTTATTTGTTGTTTGTCGCCAATTACCCAGAAGGTTCTCATTAAAAAACCCACATTTAGTCACTCCGAAGGGCACTTTGACATTTGAAATTTTTTCGTATCACTTGTCAAAAGCTTAATAAGACCCTTTCACATTTGCATGTATTCGAGCGGGAAGTCAATTTTCTGAGGGGACGATTAAAATAGATGTATTTGTACTTGAATTGTGAAATCAGTCTTCTGTTGAGTTTCGAAGTGAGAGGTTTTCTGTGTGTAGATAAGATAGTGTTTCAAGGACGGTAATGTCGATAAACAAGAGTAGAAGTTGCCAAAATCTCTACTAACAAATATTGTTATGTTTGAGGACAATTTATAGTGAAACCACAAGCTAGGCCATCTGCTGAAGGTGTTGAAAAAGCCTACTTGGTATGTTTTGGTATCATCATTCGAGATCAAGAATAGCAGTAGTCTCCCTGTGTGCAGGGTGTAGCGTATCATTGGAGCAGTGGATGAATGATTGAATGGTTCGGCGAGAACCCACTAATCCTCATAATGTAGATGTACCAATGACGATCGCACCTTCCGACCTCTTGTAAACCCCAAAAATCTTATTCTGTTTTCTCTTCACATTAAACTTGGGTTGATGAAAACTTTCTGAACGCTATGAATAAAGATAATGATGGATTCAAATATTTTAAAGAAGTATTTCCCGAGTTAAGTGATGCCAAATTAAAGAAGGCAACTTTATTCGGCCACAAATCAGAAAATTGCTGGACGACGTTCATACTGCAGAGAAGCTCACTAGGCGCAGGAACTCAAAGAATGAGTCATTTGTTGGTGTTGTGAAAGAATTTTTGGTTAACAATATAGATGAAAACTACCAACAGTTAATAAAATTTTAGATGCCTACAAATCGCGTCGTGTCCAAATGTCATTAAAAATTCATTTTCTTCATTCACATCTGTCATTTCTTCTTGAAAATTTAGGAGTCCTTAGGAGAAGGATAAAACATTCTATCAAGATAATAGGACAATGAAAATTCGTTATCAAGGACGATGGGATCCAGCCATGATGTGTGATTACTTCTGGTTTTTGAAGGAGGAAGATATAATGACCCTGATAAAGGGAAAAATGAGATTTAATTAGTATTTTTATTCAACATCATTATTGTGTCTGTTTTTCATGAATGTAAAGTACATTTATTTAGTGTAAAAGTAAATACAGTGTGTCCCACTGGGAGTGCCCATCAGAACAATAATTCGATCAAATACTAATTTCGTGTGAAGGTATAAGCCAAGTGGACATCAATGCCTCCGCTTTCGCTGGAAATGGTATCAAATTTCTTATTTCAGATCGATGGAACACCCTGTATATTATGACTTATTCGGATCTTCGAATGCCACATCCATTTTATGTATCATCTCCTATAGCTATCTGAAGCCATTTCACAGTTATTCACTGTTTTTTCAAAAAAATTACAAATTGAGGTTTGTAGAGCACTGAGAATTCAATGAAAGCGCAACGCACAATCTCAAATCTGTTTTTTGAAATGGGTTACCGAAAAAATATTCGACATCACTCTGTAGAAAAGATAACGTTTCAATATACTGGGAGGTAAAATGAGAGTGTCAAAGTTGGAATTCAAAAACAGCCTCACATATCAATTTGTGAGGAAAAACTAAGTAGAGTCTTTCAAGGTTTCAAGGGTTCCCTATATCCAAAATATACCATTTTCGAGATATTCAGAAATAACTGTTAGCTGCAAGCATAAGATAATATGATCTATGTTCGCCCTTTCATAAAAAAACCACGTGACTTTATTCACAATATTTTTTCATACTTCTGTTGTTGACAGTTCTCAAAAATCAGTTCCTCGTTCCAAATGAACGACCACTAGTTTTTTCACTGCTCATAATGAAAATAACGAGTTATATTTCGGAAAATATGACATACCTATCGAAAGCTCAAAATGAAATGCAAAACGTAAAAAAGAAGGCATGAAACTTCTTGAAATTTTATTCAGATAAATCAGAATAGAAAATTGAATTACAACACATTTTCAAAATTTCGTCCACTCACCATGCAAACATTTTTCTCAATTTATCGAAATTTTTTTTGGTGGATTTACTTATTTATTCTCGGAAATAATTCTGTCAATACATCGTACGATCAATTCTTGAGGTGGAACAAACCTGAAATATTACGAATAAACCCATAGAGATTCTCTCGAAAGGGCGAAAATAGATGATATTTGAAACCTCACATTATTATATCATGCTCGTAGCTAAAACTTATTTCTGAATATCTCGAAAATGGTATATTTTAGACATGGAGAACCTTTAAAAAACTCCACTTATTTTTTATTCAAAAATTGATATGCGAGTGCAAAAAATACGGTTTCTGCTTGGAAAAATCGAATTTTTGGCTTTTTTCAATTCAAACTTCGACACTCAAACGGTTATTCCTGAATATCTTGAAAATGGTTCATTTTTGATATAGGGAACCCTTTAAAGAAAAAAGGGTTTTCATTTGAAAAAATCGAGTGTTTGGCTTTTTTTGAATTGGAACTTTAACACTCTCATTTTACCTTCCAGTATATTAAAACATTATTTTTATACAAAGTGACGTCGATTATCTTTTCAGGGGCACTATGTATAGTCGATATATAGGATTTGAAAAATCTTAAATAATCTTTTTCTTTACATATCACATAATATTATTGTAACATAAAATGTGGTTCTATGAATAAAACGACCTTTTATAGATTTAATATTATTTTTCGAAATCTTTGTTACATACCTACTAATCTAATATTCCATTCATACGGATTTTTGACATATATTGGACGAACGAAGAACGAAGTTAAAGTTCAAATATATCTATATCAGTATTACATAAATCTTTATTTCCCAGAACACAAAATCACACTCTGCAAGAATAAATTTTTTTGGGGCAATCACTAGTGAAAAAACAAGTTAATTAACTAGATATCTTGCCCCTCTCTCATTCACCTTTCCATTCCATTTGATCAATCCACGCTTATCATGAGAAACGCTAGGCGAAACCTTCCTCTATAAGCCGTTCTTCTATTCGTTCTATTATTATTGAAGATCTCTATTCTCGATCTATCGTTGGGCGCCACTCCCACATTGTTCCGTAGATCATGGGTGCGCTAAGACTGATTGTGTTTTCCTGATGCATTGAAAATTTGCTGCGTTGTTACGGGGGAACCGAGAATATATCCCCCATTCTGGAAGATTCGCATAGTATATGACTTCTGACGGTGTTTTTTTGAATTTTCAAATTTTAGAATTGAGATAATATTTCTGGTCTCATCTGTTTGATAAGAAACTGGTCATATACTGCATAAGAATAAAGAGGAGAGTTGTTCTCGTCGAATTGAGATGCCTGATTTTGACCAAGCCTACAAAGTCGAGAATGAATACATTATGGCTACCGACAGGCTCTAAAAACCAGCGAAAGCCGTAACCAAGTATTTCTCATTTTAGTTCTTCTTTCATCAGCATCAGGCTATGGTTTATGCGGCTGTTAAGTTTTTGATAAACTTGACATTTAATCAAATATATTTTCAGGGTGCTGATTTATTAAGAACTACATATTCATATAAGTATATAAATCGAACTACAAACATATGTACAAAAAAGATGGGTAATAACCATTACATTAAGATCCTAACATCTCCCTTATTTCATTACAAAAATTAAAGTTTCACTTCGGATAATTCAAGATCAAAATTTATTATAACATCTCCAATATCCTCATATTTTGCCAATTTTATACATCTATCAAATATACAATCATACACAATAATACAGAAGTGAAATCTTCAATATTCAACAAAGTTGAATTTTTTATATTTCTGCCACTAGATCTGGTGCAGGCACTGATGATATCCTTTTGTATATTTGTTGTATTACCTATGACTTCAGTGTAACTCGTATTTTTACAATTTTCCACATCATTTCACTTTTCGATTTTTATAATATTCTCTCCATTATTATTTCGATTTGAACGTAAGAATCTTCTATTCCGTCTCTGATAAATATTGTCTATTTCTTACAAATACTTTTTTGCTTATTTCTAATTCAGGAAGTGATTTAGCTTTTCTGTTATAATATTTCTTCATTGATCGTCTTTTCTTAAGAACATTCTTCATTTTATTTTTATCATTAACTTCAGGCGTAATTTTTAAAGAAAAGGTAAAATTCCTCTCACATGCCTGCTGTTCATAAGAACTTCTAACATTATTCGATAACATATTCTAGTAAGGCTAAATCATTCCAGACGAGAAAAGCTCTGTTCTCCATATTTTTGCATTTTATTTTGTACTTTTTTGATGTTGCCTTTATTGGTCTAACAGTAAGCCAGTTAAATAGGCTCGATCTCTTTCGGAAAGCTGGTATCAGGTTCATTTATACACTGCGCAAAAAAATTAATGAACATTCTGAAAATTTCAATTTTAATGAAAGTTATCTCTACATTGACTTTATAACTTATTTGTTATGTCCTCTCGGGAAGGTTTTGAACGAAACAAGACACATTAAATGGAAGAAAAATTCAGGATTTCACCGAATCTTATGTGAAAGAAGAGAAATGAACAATTTTCAAAATACTGAAATACTGATAAGAGATTTAATACTTGGTATTTCCACCCCTTGCGTTAATTACAGCTCGGCAACGACGGTTCATACTCAAAATGAGTGATCTTAAAATGTTCTGATCTAATCCTTCCCAGATTTCTCCGAGTTGGATTCCCAAGTCATTAAGAGTAGCTGGATGATTTTCTGAACTTGTCAGCCTTCCATTGAGGTTGTCCCAAACCAAACGGATTGAGATCTAGACTTCTTGCTGGCCATTCCATTCGAGAGACTTCAACCTCTTCAAGGTACTCCTGAACGATGCGCTCACGATGGGGTCTGGCATTATCGTCCATAAAAATGAAATTTTCACCAATGTATGAGGCAAATGGCACTACATGCTCTTCAAGAATGTTCCTTATATGCTTATCAGCATTTATAGCTCCATTATCAACGAGCACTACGCTGTGCGTGCAGTCAAAGATATTCCACCCCATACCATAATCGATCCTTCCCCGAAACCAGTAGTATTCTCGCGACACGAGGCCTTAAATCATATTCTCTGAGGCGATTTCTTATTGTCTGAGTGCTAATTTGCACCCCATGAGTTTGCTCAAGCTGATTTTGAAGGAGACGAGCGGTTGCAAACCGTTGTCTCAACGAAGAAACTCTCAAGTATTCTTGAATGGCAGTTGTTACCCGTGGTCAACTCTGTCCTGGTCTTCGGAAATTCATACCTGTCTCCCTAAATCGCTGCAACATTCTGGACACACTTGTATGGGAAACTCCAAACCTTTCTGCAATTCTTGTGTACGTCCACCCTTCTTCTCGCAAAACTACCGCTTGGGCACATTCCTCTCGGGTCAAATTGAGTGTTTCGCGTGGCATAGCGATCGAGTGTAGAAAATCAAACGAAAAAAAAAAAACTATTGATCACTAGAATTGATCGAGACCAACTGATTTTAGAATGGAGCCAATACATTCAAAATCTGATAATATCATCTTTTTTTATTCGTACTGGGAAAAAACATCTGTATTGAAGAAAAACGTTGAAAGTGGATAACATATGCCTGCATAATTCTGATAAAAATAATTATCATTGAGAACACCTTCAGTTGTAGAATAAATTTGAGATTTCCATAATGTGCGTTAATTTTTTTGCGCAGTGTAGTTAAAGGAAATACGACTACGTTCATAGTTATCGGTCAAAGTCGCATTCGGCATTTGTTACTCATGGGCCATGAGGTCTTAAAATGTAGCAAAACAGCTTATCTGAGTTATCTGCACTGTAGTATTCGACCGCTGAAAGCTGTGAACCTTCAGACTTGAGTGCTCGAAAATCAAATTTTGAGAATACCTGCTCATTCGACCAATTATGTAAGTGGCAGTTTTTCTTCATTAAATTTTTAAATTTTTGAAACCACACGCATTCCAGTGAAAATATCTCGGCAGCCGACTTTCGCAACTTGATTTCTTTCAATTTGTTATGTCGCAAATATCTTTTTCTTTTCCCTTCCAATCTGTTTTCCCATTCCCTAGAAAGAGTTACCAGCTAAGATTATGTTTTCAAATCATTTCAAGAAGTCTTCATATAATTATGTCAGTTGTTTTTTTTTTAATTTTAATTTAGGGTTGGTAAGAAGACTTCGCTCCGCGATATGTATACCCGTTGCATATTGTAGAATATCAGCAGCAATAAGAACTTCAAATGAGAAACAATAACAATAATAATAATAACAATATTATTCCTGAAATCAAATGATAAAGTGACAATCAAGAATATAGAAATACGGTGTATTTACCAGGGCAACTCTCTATCTCGAAAACAGGAGACACCTGCAAGAACGAGAAAGGAAGAAATCAACACCTACTGTATGTTGACGACCTAAAATTAATTGTTAAATCAGATGAGGAACTGCTAGAACAAATACATAATGTGAAAAACTTTAGTTATAATTAAAAAATGGATACAACAATAAAAGCAGTAGACCAACACGAACCCTACGAATACATTGTCATTGAAGAGCATGACGGAATACAACACAAAAGAAAGAAACAACAATATATCGGCCATAAACTCTCTAGCGTAGCCGTCATCCAGTTCAGCTTTGGAATCATCAAATGGACCCTGGCGGAATTGGAAAAAATGGACACTGAAACCAGGACACAACAGAACATACATGGAGCATTACACCCGAGAGCAGATGTCAATAGATTGTATATACATACCTAGAAAAGACGGCTGACGCGGAATCAGTATGGAAAGCAGTCACACTATAGCAATAGAAGACCCCAACAACTACCGTAAGATAAAAAAAATACAAATATTTGCGCATGGTATACAGACAAAATCAAAAACACATTGAAAAACAAGAACAAAAAAACAACTGCAAGGACAAAATTGAAGATACCAACTTCGCAGAAACTGCAACAAAGAGAGTTGAAGGAATCAAGGAAGAGCTGAAAGAACACATGTGGTATCAGGATGCCCGATACTGGCAAAGAAGGTATACCTGGATCGACACAACTTTGTAGCAGCACATTTATACTACAACATCTGCAAAGCGTACAACATAACAGTTGGAGCACACTCCTGACCCAGTGGTGAAGAACCAGGACGTCACCATCATCTGGGACACACAGATCCAAACTGACCATTGCATCAAAGCCAACAAGCCAGATATCATAATCAAAGACAAGAAACGAAGAACATGTCAGCTCATAGACGTCGCCATTTCATCTGACTATAATATAACTCAAAAGGAAGCTGGAAAATACCTAAAGTTCAAGGACCTCAAAATTGAAGTGCAAAGACTATGGAATCTGAAATCAACCATCATCAAACCAATTGTTATAGGAGCAACAGAATTGGACTCGGTCAAAACATGTGAAGCTATCCAGCAAATTCCAGGGGAACGCAACCTGATATCACTCCAGAAGTCTGTTGTGCTAAGCACGGCACATATCATTAGAAAAGTGGTCTACAGAAAAGAGCACGGGGAAAGGAGCACGGGTGTGGGCACGGTGTGCCTCGGTGACCCACTCAATAAAACACCAAATAATAGATACAGATATTTTTTCAGAGCGACCGAAGAAACAGCAAATGTATTGTTGTATATCTTATTCAACGAAGCAATTCGAATAACATCATATATAATTGACACTCATTCGATATCACACACCTCGCAGTCGTGCTCCGCCACTGATTCCCATTAAATGATAAAGTCTGTTAATCAGCCAGATTCGATTTCGTCTTGTACAGATTTCATTTCTGTTGATATACTCGAATTTCTAGCAGTATTATGAGAAGCTCGTGGAAAATGTTGCATTTGAACAAGGTTATTAGTCTAAAGCATTCGAACTGTCCACAGAATCCTCGGGTTACCGATAATTTCAATCATCCTCTGGGATCTCCTACGAGTAAATCTTTCGCAGAATTAGTTATACTCGAATTAATCAAACGAGTTGTTGATAATCTTGAGTTTTACATTCCCCTGATAAAACTATAAGTACACGACTTGTTATTGTTAGTGCCGAAAGACAAAATAGAGACGAAATTGAATGTATTCAGCTCGTTCCACGAGAAAATTATGTTTGGCACAATAGTCCAAGATCCCAGAGCTGTATGACGGAACTTATTTTCATATGATTGATTTTCATGTGACTGATGTTTTGTAGAATATTATTTCTAAAATAGTATCATAAGTGTCGGACACTTTCCATGAGCCAAAACTTTCGTCAGATGCTTTAAAGCTCCAAAAGAAATGAATTTTCACATTTCTGATTTTTAAATATGTTATTGAGGTAACTATCAAATTATATTTCATGAGTTGGAGAAATAGTAGTGACTAAACATCCTCTATACACAAATATTATTCAGCTGAACAGTTTTTTTGTTGAGGGGATGTTTAGTCACAACTGTCAACCAGTCAGTACTGACAACCACAAAATGAAAAATATAACTGAAAACAACTCTGTAATGAGTTTCATTACAGCACTACTTTCAGTACTGTTATAAACTCATTACGATACTGAAATAGAGAAATAACTAATAATATATATAAATATATGATTATTGTGAAATGGGAACCATATATTCATTAGTTGCATTCAAGACTCCTGTGCTACTTATTTGTTGTAGTTTGATCCTACTCTTGATGCTTTTTTGTTTCTAGTATATTTTGACTTGTTTTCACCTTAATTTCGTTTGATAAATATTCTGGAAATAAACAATATCCATTCGATCGCCTTCTGGAATTTGCATTTTTATTCCAATAAATAACTGTTATTATTATTATTACAATATCTATCTATCTATCACGATATTCTTTTAGTACCGTATTTCCTTCTGAATATTATATTTTTTGATGAAATATTTTTATTATTATTTGTTAAAATGTATCATAAGTATGATTTTTTGTCCAAACGATTATGTCCATTACCAAGCACCACAGGAGGGGTGATGATACCTCCTTGAGGCCATACCCATGCAAATAGGTCACACTGTAATATATGATTCTCTTTTCAACTTAGAATAGCCAACTTTCTACTTCTGCGTTGGTCGCTCTCGATAACATCACTGAATTACTGAATCTTATTCAATCATATTAATATAATGCTCCACAAGAGTTAGGGACATCGTTTTCAATCGTTTTGATTGTATGCGATCTTCGAGAAAATAATTTAAAAGTCAATAACCACTTGAATCAATCCAATAAAAATCAGTATGAGACATTTCGTCAATCTAGTCGCCTTTTTTCTAAAGTTTGGTTCTTTGCACATCCTTCATGAATATTCTCATCTCGAAATGGAGTCAGTTTATCAACGACGTCGATTTGAAACGAGTTTTCTGAAAATGCCAAAAAGTACATTAACAAACGCTGAGGCTAATAGGGCTATCGAAATGCTACAGGATGGTCTAACTCAGGTTGTTGTAGCGGAAAGACTCCAAGTCAGCTAAAGTGTGATATATCGACTTAAAAATAGGTTCAGGGAGACAGGTTCCGTGTTGAAATGATTAAGGCTTGGTGAGCGACGAAAAACAACACCTGCTCAGGATCGTTTCACCACCGTTTCGGCTAGAAGAAAGCCAACATCTACGAGTAGAATGCTACGGAATACTCTTTAAAATGCAGATGGGGTCCAAGTGTCAATCGAAACCATCACACGACCTCTGTGAGAGGTTGGTGTCCTTTTCACTGATGAATCCAGATATCGACGATTTTCAGATTCTCGAAGAATAAGGGTATGGAAAATCCCACGCATACCCCGTAATCGTCGTAAGAAGTCGGAGTGGGTAGTGTTATTGTATGGGCCGGGATATGTTTCAACGGGCGCATAGATCTACACATTTGTCCAGGCAATACAACGGCCTTACACTATAGCTGTTATTGATGCCCGTGGAGGTCATACATTGTATTGATAGGCTCGAAATGCTTGAATTCCCAGGGAATGAAATTTCGTTTTATTATTTGATTTTTCTTTGTCACCCTGAATACGCCGCAGACCTACAGACTAAAAATAATTTAATTTCCTGCAACTTGAAATCTTATTTATATGAATTTTCATCAGAAAATCTCATTCGAACTATATTTTTTTTTTGCAATTTAAGTCAATATCCCTTACTCGTGTGGAGCATTTTATTATCAGGAATCTGTATTCTGAAGTTATTATACTAGTAATGACTGTCCCCCAGGTTATGATGAAAATCATAATATATAAAACTCAGTCGGCCATATTGTTCGTTACACCATTTATAACTCAAGATTGGATGAACTGTTTTTTATGAAAGTTTTTTGTTGGATTTTTCTACGGCAAGGTTAACATACAATACCATAAAACCCTGAAAAATTTGATGAATAAGAAAAAAATATAGGAAATAATTTTCTTTCTTGCGAATAACTACAATAGATGTCGCTCCGGTTAACAGCGGTAGAGCTCTTTCTTCTGATTTCAAATACACCTTATTGAGAGTATCTCTGGCAGTTTTCTATAAATATAGATATTTTCTTCCAAATCAAAGGCAGTTGTGGAATGCCACACGAGACTGATGCGATTTTCTCATATCAAAGGAACCGTGGATAATGACACCTGATATTTATATTATTTATTTATTAACTGAAAGTTCAATTAGGGATTCAAATGACCCCTATTTACTTCTAGACAGAGTCAATATCTTTTTTAAAGTTTTTGAACATTTTCCTCAACATTTATGGAATATATTGAGGTTCTCAATTTCTTTTTCCATTCTGAATTTGATTTCTTCAATATTTTGCGGACGGGCATTTTATATTTCAAATATCCCCATAAAAAAGTGTTCAATGATGTTAAGAAGGTACTATTAGGAGACCATAGAATGGAACTTTGATATAAATAAATCACAGCATTCTCAAGTGGCATTCTACAGCTGCCTTAGATTTAGACAAAAAAAAAACAATAATTTTCATAAACTGTCGAAAAAAAACCTCAATGAAGTATGTATGAATATTTGAAATCAGAAGAAAGAGCTCTACCGATTAGGAAAATAAAATACAGGGTGTGCCATTTGAAAAACAACAATTCACATAGAATTTTTAGATTAACGGTGCCTTAATGCAATTCTTAGTACTGAATTCTGAATGCCCATAAAATATACTGCAAATTTGCCCATTTGAACTTTTGTGTACTACCAATATTAACTGAGATAGCTATTGAGTTATATATAAACAATCACCCTGTACATACCTATTTCATTGCAATTAAATTTTTTGTATATTTTGTACTTTTGTATTTTTTTTGTATTTCACCTAATATAATTTTAAACAAAACAACTTTATTCATCTCTAAGGCGGAACAATGTTTGCCGGGCCAGCTAGCTTATCTAATTGCCAATTGCCACAATTAGTTCCACCACCAGATCCCTTTCGCTCTTTAGTTTCTGGGATAGTAAATGATTCTAAACTGTTCTTGGCGAACATTCAAAAGCTGTTTCAAGACGACAACGTTTGGCGCAACACATACTGTACAGGACTATTTTATGTCCACTTTCAAGGTATTATACCATAATAGTTAATTATAATATTACAGATGCTTTTTTTGAGGCAGTACGAAGTCTGCCGGGTCAGCTAGTAAGTTATAAAAATTTGAAATGAGCGACCCTCCAGAGGGGACTCAGTAAAAATATAACTTAATTCATTTATTTTTTATTTATTTAGTCATTTATTCATTTTATTTTTTATTTATTTCATATCTCTACAATTAATAGATGAAAAAAATTCAAATATGCAATTCTACAGCCCCTAGTCCACCTGTCCGTCAACCCAATCAGTTTCACGAAGAATATTCTGGAGAATCCAAGACGTGCCCAAATCTCTTCCTCCACTCCAACCATCTCTTCTTAGTTTGAGATTCTAAAGGATTTAAATCCAGATTCACCATGGGAATGTAGTCGGTGTTGATAAAGAAGAGATAATTGGCTTTCAAATTCACGAAGCCCACTTCAGTAAACTTGAACAAGTTCCTGTCCAAATACATCAAAATATTATAACTCAAATCGAAATGATCAATACTTTGAACGTTATCAAAAGTCCCCACTTGTATAGTTTGCAAGCGATTGTGGCTCAGATCAAAATGCACCAATTTTTTTAATTTTGGCAAACTGCTCCTATCGATAGTGTAAATAGTATTGTGACTGAATAGAAGATGATGAATAATTCTCTGGTTGTCTTGCAGATCTAAATCGTCAAGGAATCTGAAAGAATCTTCTGGAAGTCTCTCCAGTAAATTGTGCCGCATATTGATTCCTTTTACTGGAGTTCCTTGAAACCAACGCCAATTCCAATTTCTTATTCTGTTGTAGCTTAGATCAATTAAGTACAAATGCTCCAAGTCTTTGAAAGCTGCTTCCTCAATTTTGAAAATAAAATTATGCGAAAGGAATAGAAAACGAACATCTACATGTGTGAAGACGTGGGATCTAATTACTCTGATTCGATTCGAGGAAATATTCAAGGCATGTACCAAACCCAAGTTACGGAAAGCTCCTTCTTCTATTCCTTGGATTTCATTGGAAGAAAAGTCAAAAACTGCTATGTTTGGTATATCTGTCACAGATCCCCTATAAAGCATTGGTATATCCTGATTATTAACACGAATTGTGTCGGTGTTGTTGCTGATTATAAAATCTCGTAGATTTCTTGCTTCTTGGATAAACAAGGTGAGGTTGGTTTTGTACATTTGTGAAATCAGTCGTATTTTCACGTTCTTGAACGTTATATCTTCATTTTCTTCTTCGAATAAGAAACCGAAACAACTTATTATAAGAGTAGCCACTAAGCACAAGGAAGTAATTCGAAAACGCATCTTATTGAACTATCACGGTCTAGCTTCTGATTACTAATTTGTTTTCATCGTTTTCATGTTGATAGATAGGAATTGAGCCATAAGACATTTATCGAAACTTCCAGAATTTATTTGGAACGTATGATAATACTTGGATGAGAAGCTATTAAATTTTATCGTGAACTGATTTGAATCCCAGCGAAATTCTTGACTCAGTTATTTCGTACGTTCTGTCACCAAAACAAATATACTCTACTTTACTCAATCTTAAAATTTCAAATCTCGATTTAATTTTGACATTGTTGCAGTGAATAACATCTCTAAAGACGGTGGTTCTGATCGAATTCATCCAGAATTCATCAAATATCAGAGCATAAAAACCGGGTCTTGGTTATTATGATTATGAAATGATAATATTGAACATTGCAATTTTGCCACCGAACTTCCAAAAGCAAAAATAGTAGCCGTTTTAAAAACTGAAAAAAAATATATTGATTTAAGTAAAACTGTCCTATAAGTGTATTGTGTGTTAATTGGAAATTTTTATAATGGCTTATAATATTTAGAATTCAATCAGCTATAGAAAAATTTTGAGGAAGGATTCAGGAAGCGTAGACATTATTGTATCAGCCCAATGAATGAAGGTTCAATGAAAACTTGAAAACAAGCATTCGTTGATTTATTAACTGAATTTCAAAAAGAGGGGGTGGTTCGTCTATTTTTTTTTTTACGTTTGTCACCTCGAAACTTTCGACTGAGTGAACCAATATTGATGCTTTTTATTTAATTTTTCAGCTACTCTTACTTGCAGTGGTGTTCCATTTCCATTTGGTCCACCTCTGATGATTAGCGAATCCGTATAATTTAAAAATTTGCTGGAATCTGACGATTCTTGCCTTGCCTTGATTAAAGTGAAATTAGTGGTGAATGATGACTTGAATAATTATGAAATAAAATACATATAGTTATTTTATTTCTACATCGAATGAATTAAAAAAATTTGTCCCTTCAAATATGTGGCCTTACAGTCAGGTAAGAGATTTGAAATACGTAGCCTGTTTGATGATAAACTTTATTTTCTGTAATACTACGAATATATATTCCTTCAGTTATAAGTAGTTCGGAAACCGAAATGAGATTCATTTCCTAATTTTTTGTGCCTTGAAATGCATTTTTTATTCTGTTCTGATCTATGAAAAGATTTTACCTATACAATAAATTTTTTTATGTAATTCAAATATATATCATCACCAAATGATATCGTGCATAAGTTCTATCATTCATGTTTTTCATAGTAATCATTTCAGGTAAATCAACAAATGAGTATTCGTATAGTATAACGAACTTTGAATGACCGCTGACTTTCTCCTTATCCAATAATTCGAATAACATAAAAGTCCAGTTAAGCTCAAGAAGTTCCGCCACGACCATATTTCACAGTTGAACTGTCGATTCAGGAACAAGAATTATTTATAACATTATTACACGGTTCATCGAAGCTCTCCTACTGCTGAGATCTTGTGAAGATACTGTGAGATAAGGTCATTATTCCCTCATTTCTGCAGGAAATTCCAAAGAGAGCATACTCAATGACCAATGAGGAAGTAATACTGGAATGCCAGCTTCTTCAGACAAGATATAAGATGTTGAATTCATTGAGCCGAAATTCTAAACACTAAATAATTCACAACGTTTAAAAACGTTCTTGCTTCAAGGTGTTCGTCGTCGAGTTGGGGAATTATGTTACTCTGATGGGGAGTCACAACCCCCAAAACCGCTATGCATCTATTTTCTACTCGGCGACGCCACTATCTCAGTGTTTACTCTCAGTCTGGATCTGAGCCAGTCTACGATCGCAGTTCTGAAATTAATTTTTCTGAATTGTGATAGGTTTCATGTTAGTTTTAATGGTATACTTTTCCATAAAGCGTGAACTCATGTCGCATAATGAGCAATGTTGAAATCGCTCAAATTTCAATTTAGGCCTACAACTAAAAAAAAATAGAAGAATGCACTTGATGTCATTAGGAGTTTCTTGAGAAAAGAAATTCGGAATGTGCCATTCATTTTCCTCTTTCTCTCACGGTTCAAACGTTGTAGTTCAATTTTACTGTCTTTTCACAAGGAAAACATATTGCGCAATGATATTTTCCAAAAGACTTTTTCAAACAATTGATATACTTTGATATACTATTGATACACTTCCGATTTTATTATATATCGACAATTTCAAAAAAACACTTTTTGGTCAACATAATTCAAGCATGCTCTCATTAACTTCCGTAGAAACTGTGATATTGTTATCATTAAATAACCTCCGTTTTCAAATACTGTTAATTTTCTAATTAAGTAGAGAAAGCATAGAAAAATCAAAAATTTCGAGAAACACTCCTGGAGTCTGTTCAACTCTAATTAATGTGTTCTTAATCAATTTGATAGTTCGCAATTGTGAAATATCAAGTTCTCTGACCTCCTCAATTAAAAGTATAACATTGCTATATATTTTTAAAATTGACTAAGAGAATTCTTATGAAAAATATCATAGCACACTGTGCTTTCCATTAACAAATTTTTTTTATTGCTCTAGAATTCGAAGTGGCATTGAAATTTCGAAAGCACCGGTAAAAAGTACTGAAAAATAAGCCTAAAGATGTTTTTATTTCGAATGCGTAGTCACCAGGGACGGGCCCAAGTTGGCAAATTTTCAAAGCAGTTGGAAGATTTTCAAGAGAGTTGTAAAAATTTCAAAACAGTTGGAAAAATTTCAGAGCGGTTGGAAAAATTTCAAAGCAGTTGGAAAAAATTTCAAAAGAGTTGAAAAAATTCCAAAGTAGTTCGCAAAATTTCAAAGCATTGGAAAAAAATTCCAAAACAGCTGGGAAAAGTTCAAAGCAGTTGGTAGAATTTCAAAGCAGTTGAAATACATAATTCCGAGAGAGTTATGAAATACGAAGGACTCTGAATTAGAAATATCAAGTTTGCAATCAGTACGGGACATAGCCGGCAATGAATGGTATTAAACCCAATATTTTCACCATCAATTTTTGGAAAAGATGCGGCCTCAAGAAGTAGGTACCCAGTTGTAAATTTTTCAGTTACGTCGCATGGACTGTGTCATAAAAAAACAATCTGGTATCATACATTTAAACTGTTACTTTCAGATAAGCAGAATCATCATTAAGTACGCGCTTCGTACATTGTGTTATACTTTTGCGAATAAACAATATGTGTAAATAAATTTAAATAATGAACCAAAAAAAAGATTTAAAGGGAAGTTTGGGTTAATTTGTGCCTTAAAAAAAATTTTAAAAATATGAAGAAAAAATGCACGAAGGAAAACAAGTGTGAGAGAAAATTATGGGTAGTGACAACAGAATATCGGAAGTCACAACAACAATCTTTCAAAACACCAAATATATCCTCAATTCTAATCACTTATTGCAATAAACGCTGCAAAAGAGTTCAAAATCGCCAACTCAAATTGGGAAGTTTTGTTCAAAATTGTTCCTTCAATATGAGTGATTAGGTAAAAACCGTTTCCCTACCAAATCGGGAATCTGTTGTTTTTTAAGAAGTATCTTGATTTATGACACACACTTTGACACACATTTTCTGTGTAAACTAGGGAGTTATTTTGCTTTTCTTTGTTTCATAAAATCTGTAAGCAAAAGTAAGGCTCATTTTTTATCAAACGGAATATATTTTCTGAAAATTTTGTTCCTATTATACTGTGAAATGGACCCATGTTAGGGATGAGCAGTTTCAATATTTTGAATCTCATCAAAGTGGTAAGTAATTAACTTTGATTTTTCATCTACCCAACATTCAATCATGCATACTTCTTTATTTTATGAAATCTGCTTTTTTGTGAAAAATATTTTGTTTTATGATGCTTGAAATTTTGAGATACACCAAATAATGAAACTGAATTAAATTAAAGAATGAAACGAAAAGTGTGTTTCAAAGGTACTTCGAAGTACTCCTCACAAAAAAAAACGATTCCCTAAAATCTATTTAATTGAATGTTCGGTGGATGGAAAAAAAGTAAATTACTCCTCACTCTGTTGAAATTCATCATTTTGAATTTTTTTTACCGAAACAAATATTATACCAAAATATATATAACGGATTCCTGTCAATTCAATGTAAAGTTGGAAAACTGTACACTAGCATATTGTCATTGAGAAGAAGAATTAGAAAGGGCTAATGAACTTGTGTGCTATTTGCCGTATATTTGAAAATCTGATAAAATTCCTGTGTGAAACTAACTCTGAGATAATTGGTGTCTGCAAAAACAATATGACGTAATCGAATTGATAATACCAAATACTGAATAGCATTACGTGAGTCGGAGATCCCACCCAATTTTTTCTCGCTGACCTCGGAACTTATTTAGTGCTCACCGATTCCTATCATCATGTTCATGATTGGTGTGGCCGTACCCAGTTGAAAAGAGATCGAAGAAAGTGCCGACCCAAGACCAGATAGCTGGATCGTGTTCACTGTTTAGACCGATTTGATTTCTGGGAGTTTTTCAGATCACGATCGGGTAGTTAAGGTAGTTCTCCACTCGTTACGATAGCGAAATATCGCCACTCTTTTTGATTTATACGATGTTCGGACGGCGTTATGTGTTTTATCGGAAAAATGCGAGAGCTGTAGATGGGAGATAGCTGTGTTCGTGTCAAATTTAAAGCTTGGGAAGAAAATCTGAATCAGTCCAACTCTTGGGATTCATGAAGTTATGTTGGTGGGTACCTACAGAAAGAAATGAGATCAAAACATTAATTGTCGTTGGAATATACTCAGAGGAGATTCGAAATTCAATGAACATCGGAATCATTTGTGAGGTGAACTGTTGGTAACCATATAAAAGAATTGTTAACTGATAAAAATTATCATTGTATGCCTTGTAAAATATTAAATGACTGATCTGATCAAGATCTCAAAATTTGAGGCAATAATGTATATAATAATGGTCAAAACAGTATTTCAACTTCTTTAATCATAAAAATATGACTTGATTAATTGGGAAATTCATGTTGTTAGGATTAGCGGAAGGAGCACAATACGTTGATCGAACAAACCGTTTTGATACCCAAGCTATTTCTCCGAGTGGTGTTGGGAAGTACACGTTTTAAAATTGAGTTTGTAAGAGGCGCCTGACTTTTATAATCAAGCGGTACAGTGTACCACTTCAAATGAGGCGAGGCGTTCCGGGCGTTCTGCTACTTAATGTGTCACTGTGTCGCTTACAAATATATATATATATATATATATATATATATATATATATATATATTCTTATGAAAAAGAGAGCTAAAATAATACAATAAATGTTGAAACAAAAAGTACCTAAGCTGAGGTAAAAAAAGAACGGGGTATCATAACATTCTTTGTATGATACTATAGAATCATACGATACTATCATCACTAGTATCATACGATTTTATACAGCCAGGGGAAAAAACCTCAGCCGAAAAAACCTGCCTCCCCGTGAACAAAATAACATAAAATATCAAATATCAGGAAAATCTTGAAACACATCAGTGTGATCATCTTCATGTTATCCGTCGATGGGCTCGGATACACAGATTCTTCCCAAAACGACTCGTAATTCTTAATCTGAAATGAAAAAAGACAAAAGCATAAAAGAAACCGATTATTCAGAATAAATCGAATGCATTTTGGAAATGCATTTGCAACTTTAAAAAAACATCAACATTAAGATTTCTTGGCCAAATAATGTTCGGAGGTTTATGAATATTTATGACAGAAATGTCACAAAATTTGAAAGAAATGATAAAAAAACTCCATCAATTTCCCCTTTCCGAATCTGTTGAAAGTTACGAAACTGACAATTTTTCAAAATAACAAGCTTAACTTGAGAAAAAACAATTAATACATAACTTTCAACTGTCCTCTTTCACGAGGATTTTTTTTTCTGTTGCCGTGTGGGTTTCTTGCAGAAGAATCTCTTTGATACCATGTTCATCAGCTAATTTGGAGACGTAATAACACTTTCCTTTCGAAATTCCTTCGATATTCAAATTCAAAATCCACAAATTGTTGCTCTCTGGTCGTGAGGGTTTTTTCAAACCAGATACGACCTTCCAGGTGATGATTTTTCGGCACTTCAGATGTTTGAAGACCGCTACGGGACCCCAATGAAAGGCAATCATCTCCCATAGATAAACCAAACATGTTATAACACAAGAAAACAGAATATTTTTCAGGACCGAAAACTACGACATATTCCGAGAATTGTCATTCGCTTACAAATGAGCCGATGCAAAAGGAAGATAACGTCGTCAGACGTTAAAGTTGAAGTTGAAGCGATAGGGAAGGCACAAATTTAGAATGCGAATTCATTGCAGTGGCGGCTGCTCAATAGGTGCACATGTGCACGTGTACCCCCAACTAATATCTTCATCTGAAGGAATTTACTTTTGTTTTATTTTTCATTTCCCATTTCCCATGTATTTCAGACTCCAGACGGCGGGCTATCTTGACAACTACTTCGAACGCCAAAGCAAATATACGCGTAGCTTAGACACTAGATGGCCGTACACTGCTCTCTCCAACTGATCCTTGATTAGAGCATTAGCTACCCTTCGCGCCCCACACGTCCTGTAACTGTCCACAGCATTCAGCTGACATAGGTACACATCCAAGATGTGTACATCATACCATCGTACGCCGTGTAGCCATGCGGGAGGGCTTCTGTTTCCGTGTTTGATTCATTCGCGAAATTATAGCCGAAAATTTGGAGGATTCGATTTGCATCAGCGTACAATATTAGAAATCAATTCGTTTTTCTTCGCTGAAATTGTAATCATGCCTATGACAACTGCAGAAGCAGAACGTTGCTTCTCCACTTTAAAGCGCATTTAAACTTTTTTGAGAAGAACTATAGGCCAGGATAGATTAACTGCTCTCGCAATGTTATCGATTGTGAAACAAGTTATTCAAGATCTGTCAAACTTTAATGAATTGGTTATTGAAGAATTCATATCGAGAAAGAACAGGCGACTTGCATTCCAATACAAAACGTATTTGTGAAAATTAGTACTATGTGTAATTACGTTATCAATTACCTTACTAGTTAGACAATGAAAGCAGCAAAAGGTGAAACTTTTTCAAGAAGATGTGCGTCTGGTTAAAGAGTTAGGATTTTTCAAACAATTTTCAGTTTAAGTCAATTTTGTTTGTTTATGATGTGACTATTCAGTATAAAAACAAGAACATACAATTTCGGATTTTTGCGCTAATCCCTATTCTAAATATTATCCCAAGATGAACGAATTGCTCTAAGTAGTACCTGCCGATAAGTGCACTCCCAAAATAAAAATCCACGCGCCGCCACTGATTCATTGTATGAATTGAAAATAAAAGGACGGTGAGCGGGTGAAATGGAAGGTCGCGTAATATTTCCTCGAATCATTTTTCACCTAAACCTATACTGAAGGTATAAAGTATATAGATAGTTATACGAACTAATTGAAACTCACCATGATAATATATTCTCATGCAACCAAAATGTTTGAAGTACATTATAAACAGTTTGTATCTTCGTTTGAGGAAGAATTTTTCTAAGTTTGGAGAACCCAACATCCTTGGAATATTAAAATGGGGTGGTTTCCGGAACATTTTTCTAAAATACAGGCTTCCATAAAATACAGGTATTTTTTGAGACTGCGAGGTATTCTTATCTAATTTGAGATACCTAATTATTTGACTATATTTTCTTTTTCAATGAATAAAAAATATTCCCATTCTAGTACAAACTCTCTGTATATTCGGTCGGTTAGAGCGGTCAAAGAAACCTCCTCAAAAAAAAACCCTAACAAGACACACTTGTGAAAAGGAAAGAGCTACTATCAACATGAAAGCAATTAAATATGTGTTTCTCTATTTCAGTATCGTAATGGGTTCATTACAGTACTAAAAGTGGTGCTGTAAAGAAACTCATTACAGCATTGTTTTCAGTTATATTTTTCGTTTTATGGTTGTCAGTACTGACCTCCGATCGAATTTAGTTTCGAATCAAAATAATTCAAATTCCGTGATCTGTCAAATTTCGTATGTCACACCAACTGCCAAGATGCAATACAAAAGTCACTAATCTGAATTTTCATTTGAATTTCGAGAATATATCATAAAAATTGACTGAAATAGAGAAAATACCGTCTAATACTCGTTGCTGAAGGCAATTCCAACACTCATGCTATCGAAAACTCGCTCCTTCGTCGCTCGTTTTCGAACTTCGCATTCATGTTGGAATAGGAGCTCATTCTGCAACTTGTTTTAGAATATACTATTTTAGTACTTCAGTTGCGGCGTTCGGCAAAACATCATTGCATCTCCTCATCTGCTACCTGGGTCGGTCTCGGGTATCGCCTCTTTCGGCTCATCCGTAATCGCAATTCGTAATTCCGTACCGTTCTCCTCGATCGCCTCATCGATGTGTAGCAGCTAATGGAACATTCTAATTGAGGTGGTACAGTTTTTTAAAGTGATCCACTCGTCGTGAACGGGAATTCTGAGCCGCCTCTTGTAAAGCCTTGGTTTCCTCGAAAGCGGTACCGACAAATTCCGACCCCAATAATAAGGTTGCGGTGGGAAAATCACGTTTCTTGATTGCAGCAGTCAAATGTGCAAAGCCTTGGTTTTTTCGAAATCGGTTTTCTGATATGGAAACAATCGAAATCACCATACTTCACCACCGCAATCATTGACGAACTGTTTCTTGCCGTAATGCCACTATGCTGAAATATAACGTTGCGCTAACCGTCAACGCATCCTTAAAAACTACTGCTGATGTTATGCATGGTATAGTTTTTTACGACGTCATTTGCCGGTCGTAATTTGTCGGTACCGCTTTCGAGGAAACCAAGGCTTAATAGTCCAATTAGGCCACAATAATCCAATTTCTGCGAGTTAACGTGTTATAAGTATATACTTTTGGTAATAGTGCGGTTACCCCTACTCATCCTCACTGTCAATTTCTTAACACGGTCATACATCCTCGCTAACCATACTTGGTTACTTGGGAATCATGTTTTAGCTAGGATGTTAATGAGTTTCCTGTATTATCATGTTCAAAAATAATAATCTGAAAACAGAATTATATCTAGACATTAAGCGTTAGGATAGTTCAAAAAGTGAAGCAAGAAAAAAATTTGGAAAGAGTGTGTGAAAACAATACTAACAATATTCTGCATAATTTTTGGTATCCTTCCACTTCTAGCTGATCTGGTGTTAGAAATTAATCAAATGAATGAATCAAGAAACTTCGTAAGTAATAATTAGCACCCTTCAATCTACAAGATGCAAAATACAGCAACTTTCGTATTTGGTGAGAATGCGCTTCTACTGTCCTTGTTTCAACAACGACTTTAATGATGACGTATATAAGGCTACGTCATAACACCTTCCCCTCTATTACCGCTGATACGAACGGTATCAGAAAATCGTAACCGTTTGTAACGTGGTAACTCGCAAAAATTTGACTTATTTCCGAGTCTCCTGCACATTATACGGGAAATCTGGCTGCCGGTAGTGGTTGCGTTCACTGTCATGAATCTATTATGGCCACTAATTTTCATCCTTGCTTACCCTGTACTAGACGCTAATTTCAATAATTTCAATGTTGAGAACCTATTGGAGAGTAGCATCAATCCTAAAATTTTTATATGTATCTATCTATGCACTAATCATAAGAATTCAATATCTCTATGAGCTACAAGATATCATATCTCTATGCACCGAACGCCGCTATATTCGCTAATGTCAGTAGCAAGAAGAAAACTCTTTGTGAAAGTATGTCATTTACGCTAGTAGATGAGTCACATTTTTTCCGACATATTCATATTTTCAATGTTTGCCGAATGTGATGATAATTTTGGGTGATTTTTATGAAAAAGAGGATATACTAATCATCTTATAAAGGAGCAAACCTATATTATGCTGCATTAAATGTCAAAAAACAATTAGTAGGTAAAATTTGAAAAATTATATATGGCTAACCGAAAAAACAAATCGCTGACCGCTTTCCCGTTCCCCAATTTATGTGGACGGGTAGCTAGAAGAATCAATTTGATTGCAAGTTTCGAATCACACAAATTAATGGATACTAAAATTGTTTTTGAAAGCCAAAATACCAAATATCTTAGGCAGTTTGAAATAAATTATTTATTGAAAAGAAATAAATATACGGGAACGGAATTTCAATAGAATAGATGAACAGGTGAGCAGATTGACAGCAAATTTCTTAGAGATAGTAACAACTGAAGCAATTATCATCGAATTATCATGGAAGTTCAGAAAGCTGAGTTAACCTAATAAATTGTAAAAGAAAAAACACACATTCAAAACGAAATAAGGATAATAAAAAAATTAAATAATTATACCTCAACTTACTACGCGTTGCGGAATTATTGTAAGCTCATGCATTTAACTCAGCGTAAGCTATGACTTCCGATGGTGCCTCAGTTGCCTCAGCTCATTTCTGTATCGGACTTCGTTCGGCCCAGCCATACAATGTTTTATTCAACAATTGAAAGAAATCCTGTTTCATGAAATATTCATTAATAAGCTTTGTGATTAAATCAAATCGTCTCAGTACCTCATAAATGTCAAAATGGCTTGACAGTGACTTTTTTACATTTTGGTTAGAGTAGGTTTTTATTCGGTTGGTGCCTCATGATCCATTAGTTAACAATTACTCAAATGAATTGAAAAAGGAGAAAACCGTTTAGAATTACGGTGCTGAAGAAATCCTAACGAAAGCGGAAGAAGCAGCGATGCAGATTTGCTCAGAGATGCTTACGACAAGTAGTTCAAAATTTTGAGTCTTCTATGAATTGACGGAAAATAAAAGTAATGGATAAAAATTATCCCCACCTCGAAATATAGCAAACTAACGAGTATTTCGGGTCAACCTATCAATTTGTGTAAAAAATACATGTCTTTGAGACCAACAACTTCTAGTTCTAGCCGCTTCTTGTCTTTTTACGAAAACGAGAGTTGTACCAACCATGTGTGTGGAAGATACCTTCAAGAATTGCAGTATTTGAAATTTGCCAGCGCTCTACACCGGTAACCATAGGCGGATATAGATGGGGTCCAGAGGGGGTACCCCCCCCCAAGGGCGCCGGCAGGATTTTATTCAGGGGGGTGCAGAAAGATTGTTTCCACCAACACCCCCCCCCCCGCGTAACTTTTTTTACGAAAAATAACGAATTACAATCAGTGGTGTGTTTATTTAATTAAAATACACTGAGAGAACAGTTTATTTGATAAATAATATAAGTCAAAATAAAAAATATTGTTAGGAATCTAGAAAGATCTCGAAAACTCGACCAGGAAGTGATAACGTCACGTTATTTCTTCGAAAAAAATGATAAAGTGTAAACTGATAATTTCTCTGGAATGTTCCTTTTGATATTCATTCTCTGAAGGAACATGATTCATCGTTAAGTAGGTCATGTTCTAGAGTGAATTTTTTTTTTCAAAAGCCAGGGGGGTGCATGTGCACCTCCTTGCACCCCCCTCCCGGCGCCCATGCCCCCCCCCCCCCCAGAGTTTCCGGTGCCCCCTTCAGAACGAATAAAAATGTATCTAGAAATCACTGAATTCAATCATTTCTTCAAACCTACCTAACAATTTTCTGAGGGTGACACACAAACAAAAACAAATTCTCGAAAATACGTGCTGTAAAGTGGCGTTCAACAAAGGTTTTCCAAAAAAAAAAAAACAGAGAACTGTAAAAATGAATATGCTTCGAGCTATATTCAGCCATTGTATTTAACTTCATATCATTATTTGGAATTACTTCTTTCCTTCGTATAATTCTACCACCTTCTCCGATTGACAATATGATTTTCTCTTGATGTTGTTTTCGAAATGTTTTCTTCTTGTGTGTTATAAATTTACCTGGGTAGGGTATCGTTTGCATTATTATTTTTCTAATTTGAATTCGTTGAGTTTAAGCTCGGCATGGCTCATGGCTTATCTATATCCATCTCTCGAATGAAGCAAGGCGTTTCTCAGCTGGTAAATGATTCCATTCGCTCCTTAGAACATAACCGCTGGAGTAACACACCGTATCCGACTTCCTGCAACGCGGAATTTTGTATCGATAAATCTAAGTCCTCTCCGAAGATTAAAGTTATTAATTACAGAGCAAGGGGATCATTAAAGCGGTTAGGATTACAATCAATCATTCGCATTTGATTTCGAAGGAAAAATTCGCACGAATCCATCAGACCGAATCAATTTTATGTATATCGAGATTCGAAAGCGACCGATTCTTGAAGATTTTCCCATTCAAATGAACGAATTGGCTCCGCCAGTTGAATTCAAATGGGTGTTACTCTTTCAGGATGTTGGCGCTGCCATGTGATTGAACGGAGAAAACGGTTTATTGATCACGATTGGCATTCGGAACGATGAAGTGAAACAAAAACGAGAGAGAAGTTAGTTCAGAGAGATACATGGGACTTTGTTCATCGATCTCCATTGATATTTTACCGTTTTGGCCAAAACTTATGCCGATCGTTTCATGGGAATCGGTAAAGTTCGAAAAAAGGAGGATCTTTTATGTTGTTCAGAAAGTCGTTGCTTGATGACATTCTTCTTCAATGTCAATGTGACAATCTCAAAAATCAGTCACGATAATATATATGATGAAAGGTATTTAATAACTTATTCTATGATTGTTCATCCATGTGAGATCGAAATAATTTATCTTTAGTAAGGTACTATAGCAATCCGAGAAATCTTCACCTGAATGACTGACCTCGGTTTGGCCATCTGTTCAAATGACCATTTTTTCATCTAGGCTGAATCAGAACAAATATTCGAATGAAGTATTATTCTTGACCTAGGAAATTCATTGTGAAAATATATTTGAATGTACCGGGTGTCACAGTATACCTGTCCCAATGAATTATCTCAGCAATTTCGAAAAATAAAAATTTGAAAATTTCATGTTGTTCAATTCAATTTATTACAGGCCGCCTTAAAATCTTTTGCGAATGCGCATGAGTAAATGTCAAAATAAGGGAAACTTTATTTAAGTTAGGCCTCTATTTGCGTTTCGATAACTCTCTAATGTTGGATTTCTTCCTTCTTCAGAATTTCGCATAACGATTACCGTAGGCAGCTTGAGGGTATCAACTTTAAATTTACCTACTCAATATTTTTTTCTTGAGGAATATCCATAACTTCAGTGGAGAAGAAACAGAAATGATCTCTCGTTTTTTTTTTATTTCGCATAATGGCATTTTGCTCTTTTTTCACTGCAACGGTAGATAGGTACAGGTGGAATATTTTTTTAATCAAATTCGATATCTCGAAGACAAATAGTCGTTTCCGAGTCCCATAAGAAGCAAATTAAACCAGAATAAATAGAATGTGAGCCATGTGTTAGTGTTAGTGTAGTTTATAAAAATATTCCCTGCCTATAGAGCAAAAAACATTTTTTTGAAATTTTTTCTTCATGCTTTATCCGAAGATTGCATGGCTACCGGTACTCACGAAAATTTTCAACCAATAAATTCAAAAAGAAGGGTCTTCACGCTTCGAAAGCTTATTTTCTGTACTACCATTTTCCACTGAAATACAGCCTGTTGAATTTCACAAAAAAATTTTGAAACTTTCTTGGTTCCTTTAATTTATGCGAGAAGATTATATTTCAACAATAGATACTAGAGTTTAAAAGAAACGCTGTTTTCGCATACCATTTCATTCGATTCAGCGTGGATATGAAGATATAGGCATTTTCAACTTTCATAACGAGCTATGACACCCCTGGATAGGGGAATCTGAGGCAAAACGGAGTACCGCCATTTTACGTGAATTTTATTCGAATAAACCCCCCAAATCTTAGACGCATTTTCTCCATTACTAATACCTTTCCCCACAATCGAAGCAGTACTAATCGGGTGGACGTGAGTTTGGTTTTTTCCGCCATTGTTTTATAAACGCCTTATGTTATGAAAGTGGATCATATATTTTCTTAAGGTAGGTACATTTTTCGAAAAGTTATTGATGTTTTGTTTCAATATCTATATTGCCCTCACATAGATACTTTATCAAGCTCATCCTTATACACTAATTGTTTTTTCTTGTTTTATTCAAGCAGGTAAAAATGGGGTTTTGATAATTGGACAAAACGGGGTCCCGTTACAACCCATCTTTGGGGACCATGTTGTGCCCCATACAAAGTATTGAGATTTATTATGTTTTTATATTGGTTTCAGAAAATAAATAAAAAAGACAAAATATGTTATTTCACCTACACGTACCCAATACACGAAGCCAGACACAATACCCCATTTTAGGCCTGTTTTCAGAATAATAGATACAAAAACTGCGTACAGATTTTTATATAGTTCGTTATTCAGTTGGTCGAAGTCAAAAGAAATCTTTTTTAGCTAGCTAAATTCGAAATGGCTATGTTGAGTTACTATGTTTTGCACAAAAACCAGGATCTTGAAGTTAGGTACCTCATATCGCCCCGGATTCCCATACATTTCAATACAGTCGCATTCATCCAAATTAACCAATGTTTTCAATTTGTCTGATATAGATTTTTTTAAATAAATAATTACTCGAAAAATGAGCGTTTCACAAAGAATACTTTTTTTTAATGCCAAATATTCATTGAAAAGTTGGGTCCCTTGAATTTCTGGTACAATTATGGAATGTAATGGTGATTATGAGAAAAATTAAAGATGAGTGGAATTTTGTGTTTGTACAATATTCATCAATAAAAACATATAACTCGAAATTGATGTCATTACATGAAATCATTCAAGAGATATATTCGAATATTATTACATTTCTCATGGATTCTCAACAGACTTACAGCATCAATGAACTATGTTATTTTATGTCATTGTAATGTTATAGCAACAAAGGGTCAGAAATGTGGTTTTTCGAATAGGTGACTAATGAATGGTTTTGAAGAATGATATTAGAGTAAGATTAGAAAAATTCCGTATTCTCGAAGGAACAAGGAAAGAAAAACAAGGGAGAAATTGGAATTGAACTTTCTGAGAAATAAATGTGCTATTTCTGCATTACGATTATCGAATAGTACAATCTTCAATCAAACCTGGAATGTAAGGTAAGTCAAAGGTCGGGAGTCAATCATAAATCTATCGCAGGTGTGCGTCAGTTCGAAATTTCTTCTAAAATAAAACTGCTACGTGTCTATACTGAATAATTCCCAGTTGTAATTAGCTGTACTATTTCTTGTGCATCCAGTGGAGCCTGTTCATACGTGTGGGCAATTAATCAAAGATACTTGTGAATATTTACGTTCACTTTGATTCGTGATACAAGAATCGTAGGAACTGATAGATGGCGTGAAAGAGACACTTATAAAAAATTCTGAAACGGGAATCAGCATGACTACGTTGTTTGAGAGCTTGCCGCATTTAATATTGATTTACGGAGGAGTGTTTTACCGTGCGGTGAATCGAAGACTTTCCACATTTCTATGGAGAAGTTTTGAAGGAGCCTCGTCATTCACTAGGTAACTTTTTGGTGATTTGATGACAAAATGTACAGGGTGGTCAGATTTCGATGATTTAGTACTACATCTCCTAAATTAAAAGGTAATAAAAAGAAGTAATATACATGTTCTCTTTTTCTAGAATCAGTCGCTAAGGTGCCTAGTTTCCCTGCTACAATTATATAATAAAAAGTTTAGGCTTTTACCACCAGACATAATGACATTGAGATTCTTCCGGGCTTATTGGCCCGTGGTCTTTTAGGAATTATTTCACCTCATTTTTCGCCTACATCTGCGGTAGGCATCTTCAGAGGATTCTTCGTCTGAGATTGTGGCATGACCGCTGAATTTCTAACAGTGATGCAGATTGTCACTCATATAAAGGCGGTCACAAGGTAATTGATTCTTCATTCTGAAACACCAGTTTGACATATAATATATCAACACTAATAGCAGAAATGCGGAATTTGCAGTAGGATGTATTTTCCGTCAGCAAGTTACGAAAAAGGAAATAGTAAATGGTTCCAAACACTTCTTGGCCAACATTCAAAAATGTAACAGCTGTTTCCAGACCACAACGTTTGGCGCAACACATATTGTACAAGACAATTTTATGTCCACTTTCAAGGTATTTTACCATAATAGTTTATTATTATATTAAAGTTGCTTTTTTTGAGGCAGTACGAAGTCTGCCGGGTCAGCTAGTATCAACATAAAATCTAGTCGAAACTAAGAAATTCGATCACGATGATATAAAAATAATTCTCCAAAATACAGGGTGATTCACGAAGACCGTTTCTTAGAATATTTCCAAGAAAGACTTGAGATGAACATTTGAAATTTTACAGTTAAACTTTGCTTGGAGAGTTGAATGTAAGGAAAACATTTCATAATGCTCCAGCTTCTGTCTTCAAGTCTTCACCCGAAATGATAACAATCTTCGTTTTTAAACTGTGAAACCCAGTTTTTTCATTGATACTTAGATTAACCATTGAATTCTTTATTATTTAATTATGTGACTTGCATATAATTTTAAGAAATTTCTTCTGAAATCTAAAAGTATCCCCAAAATTTCCACAATAATGGTCTCATTTCGATGTTCCTGAATTTTAGATTTTTGCATGAAAATTCCCATAAGACATGCATACCAATATTCCTCCTTCGTTAATTAAAGATGCATTGAACATACTGGGTGTTTCTATTTCAGTGTTAAATTCAGTCACCACAAAAACTTCAAAACCCATTTCATTCAAATGAGAACCCATTTTGTTATTGCTCAGTCTAAATCTACCTTAAAAAGCAGTGTAAAAATAATTTTTTCGACTCTTATGTTATTATCAGGAATTCCTTTTTTTCTTTTCGGAAAGGGTAAGGGTGAAAAATATAATAATAAAGCGAAACAGTTGACGCTATATGGAAAAGCATACCATGAACAGGTAATAATTGTGACAGAATTAATGATATTTGACATAATTATATAACGATGAGTTTATTTATTTATCTTTATTACATCGAGTAGACAAATGCCCAATTACAAGTGTAAATAAGAAGCAAATACATACATGTATGATAAAGCCGTCGTTAGCCGAGTTTGAACTAAAAAAGCACAAACAAACAAAAAAAAACAAAATTCAGTTTCTTATCAATAAATACAACTACAACTGTTCTAAACTGAACAATATTAACGGAAAACATATCAATGAGGGCAACTCATTCAAGCTTCTGCAGATAAATGCTACAGGACTATAAAAATTTTGTTGGGTACATATTGAAAACAGTAGTTCTAAAAGTTGAATTTGCGGGTGTATTGAAATTTAAAAGAGTTAATAGATACATCGAATCGACTTTACCATTAATTAAGTTGAACGCAAAAATCGGAATAGGGTAAACATGATGTATTTTGTAGTACAAAAATTTCCAAAAAAAATTTTTTTCACTGATTCGAACGCTATTTTGTATTCTTCGTGAATAGAATCCATTTAAATTACAAATTAATGTTCGATATGTTCATCGTTTACACCGTAGCATGTCAAAAGACGTTCTCTATCGGATTGTGGCTCTACGAATATCGACAGAGTCTAAACTATCGAAATCCGCAACAATTTTAAATTTCATATGCTTGTCATTCATAATATGATCATTATAAATTAATTCCTTGATACGATCTCATGAATAAAAATCTAGAGGAATGAGATACGTTGTTCGATAAGGCCAAAGAAAACAAAACTCTATTTCCCCATCAACGATCTTCGATTGGCAAATCATCCAGAAATTGTCTATGAGTATTCACACAAAAGCTACAATATTCAAGTTAGTCTGATGATCTATTAATGAGCAGAACACCTTAATTCTAAATTAAAATTGGTTCTCAACTTCCATTACTGCTCGAGTTTTCTCGTGTGCCCAAAAATGCCTATTTTTTTCTGTTTAAAATTTTCTGTTGACAGAATTTTGCCTCGTCTGTCCAAATGATTTACCGAAAGAAATCAGGATATTCTAGGAGCCTTCTCATAAATCCTTCAGAAAAGTCAATTCTGCGTGCATAATCTACTGGTAGTAATTAAGAGAATTGACGCTCTTCGGCTTTATTTCTCATCAATTCAAAGTTGCGGATGTTTCAATTCATCTTAATATCAGATTCTGCTATTCTTCGAGTAATACGATTATTTTAAAACTTTATTTTTATAAGTTAATCTCCCAGTTGCTAGTTATCGGAGTATTCAGATGAAAACTAATTATCATGGCTCAAACTTAAGAACTTCAAATGTGCAATGCTAATTTTGATTCTTCAGGAATTCCATTCCGAAATGAAGAATAAATAATAGACGGTCAGTATTAACTTTCTCCAAGAATTTTTCTCCACTGAGTCCAACCTTGAAGCGCAATAATGTTTTTGTTACAGAATTCGAAAATATCAGGACATTCCGACGAAATGATGATGACTTCGTTCATAGGAACGGTTGCTCAAAACAATATATTCAACAAGTTATTACTGCAACTAGTGCTTCAAAACTCATCTAATCATGTTCCTGGTGCTTCTTCTTCCACAAAAACTTATCGAACAGGCCAAACGCGAATCGAAACGAAGCAATAGTTCAACCTCTTAGCTCGACAACTCTTACATAACCAATTTTAATGGTATGCAAGGTGTTCACCAGCAGCAGTTCCCCAACATGACTTAAGTGGGACTAGAACAAAGGCGGAGTCAGTTGATCACGATCAGAATGCCTTGTCCCTTCTAATACAATAACTTCTGCCAGGTTGAAACCATTGGTCGTTCGTGTTCAAATATCATCCAATTAATCTTCTACAAGTCAAAACAAACATTTACATTCACCGCGTTTTGTCTCGCAATGAGATATTGTCATGAGAGATTCGCTGGGTACTTTCCACATGGAGGAATATGAAATTCTGCAGACGTTCGGGTTATCAAGGAGAACATCGCTTACCTTTTACGTAAATGGTGAATGAAAGAGGAAGGGTGTATTCTTCAAAGCATGGAAAAGTTGTTTCGATTAAAAATTGCCCCTGATTGGAATAAGATTTTATTCGAATGGATGAAGTTTCTGAATATCTTCGAAATCACACAAAATTTCCTGTTATCATTTGAACTCCATTGGTTTCTCGAGTAAATTCAGTAAGGGCTTCTGAATAAAACAATATTTAATGTGAGTATGTTGCAGTAAATCCCATAAGGGGTCATAAATCGAGGAATAATGGTGAAAATACTGAAAAAAATTATATAGCACATAAAGTGGTGACAACAGGTTAACATCGTCCGCATGATTATTATTTTTGCTTGATCAAAAGTCTAGTTTGTCTGATTCGTTTCAATGTGAATATTTTTTTATATGAATCATTTCAATATTACCTATAAAAGGTATTCAAATTAACATCCCTATTAGGACCTATAATGGTCACAGAAAAGTTAAAACAATTGAAACAGGAAAAAAATTCATTTGATAATTCAGAATATCCTCTACTGAGAAAAAAATTGAATAGACTAAAAAGTATAAAAAAAACTAATGAAAATCATTTCTATTTCAAAAATAAAGAATACTTTGCGGATAATAACTTTTCAGTTTGTTGAACCATATTACCCTGAGTTCTTGACACTAGATTTTGAAAAATCCTTTCAATTTGAATCTTTAATTGAAGGATATCAGGAAACTTCAGAATTTCTAGGCGAATTCCAATAAAAAATTCGTACAAAATATTGGAAAAGGGAAATTTAATTCAAAAATTTTCCTTGTTTTTTGCTGAATTCGCCATAGTGTTTCTTAAAAAAATGTACATTCCTTTAATTTGCCTTACTTTTCTATTATTTCATTTCCCCCTCAGGAAAGAAATTTATTTTCGACTTTCAATTATTCGGAATATATTGGTATGTAAGATTGAATAGATTCTGTTCTTTATGAGGGAAAATTTTGGCTTTCGACATAATTATTTGACCGAACAAATAGTTCAAATAAGCATAGTTAGGGATATTTGAAAAACCGACCACTTAACTTTAAAAAGATTTTATTTTCTATTCATGTTCTATTTATTCAAGTAAGTCCGATTGTCTATTAGTAAACAGAACACTTTCATTCTGAATTACAATTATTGGTTCTCAACTTCCATTACTGCACGAGGATAATCTTCCTTGTGTCCAAAAATGCCTATTTTTCCTGTTGAAAATTCTTGTTGACAAAATTTTGCCTCGTCTGCCAAATGATTTGCCGTAAGGTTATTCTTGGAGCCTCTTACAAATCCTTCCAAAAAAGGAATTCCTCGAGCATAATCTCCTGGTTGTAGGTAATTAAGAGAATTGACACTGTTCGTCTTCATTTCTCATCAATTCAAAATGGCAGATGTTTCAATTTATTATGATATAAGAATCTGCTATTCTTTGAGTCATACGATTATTTTATAACTGTATTATTTCTATGTTAATCTATCAGTAGCTAGTTATCGGAACATTCATATGAAAGATAATTATCATGGCTCAAACTTAAAAACTTCAGACTATAAACGTCCAATGCAAATTTTGATACTTAAATGAATGAATTTCTTGTAGGGCAATAATACACCTTGAGAAGAGGAATACTGTACCTATGTTCTCTTGTTGATCTCGAAATTTTTGGAAAATTTGTCGGAGCCATGTATTAACGTGATAGTCTATCTTAACGAAACTGTGAGGAAAATTTACAATTAACAATTAACCCAAACTTTATAAAAATCTGGCTCATTTTTCCTTCACAACAATCATGAATCAATACCACTTAAATAATATAAATTCCTCGGTTCGTTGACTGTAGTCTCGAATGAACTGAAATTTATACAAGAAAAATTAATAGAAGTTGATTCAGTCCCTGCGCTTATCAAATTTTTTAGAACACTTCTCATAATAATAATATTAATTTTTTTAGACATTACAGAGCATAGGATAAGTCAAGAAAAAAACTACAGTGTATCGAGAAAGTCATCCTTAACGCTACAATAACACTTATACAATAAAAATTCCTCAACATACATTTCACAATGATAATAATGATGATGAATATTAATTTATTGATCCTTTCTGACATACATCATGTATAGGGCCAGCAAATAAATCAGAAAAAAAAATTTAACTTGTGAAATCCGTTCCATAGAGCCTGAATAATAATAATAATATTAATCTTTTTAGACATTAAAAGCATGCATAGGATAAGTCAAGAAAAAATTTAACAAACCACAGTTTATCGGGAAACTAATCCTTGACGCTATAATTTTTTTATTTGTTTATTTGAACAGGAACCTCAACAGGAAACCCAATAATAAAGGTTCACAAACTTTGAATTAAATTATAACAACAAAATATATGTGGTCTCTTAACATCTAACAAAATTAATATTTCCAAAGGTGACAAACTCTTTCTATCGCCAATGAGTGAAGAGAACAATGATTATTTATACATCCCATCCTAACTCTCAACAATATGATGACTTCAAATATCTTATCAACGATTTTTAGAAACAATCCATGCTCACGTTGAAGACGTCTATGTTGCCTATATGCCAGTTATAAAAACGCATGCTCCTAAGAAACACTGAATGATATCACAGACTTCGTTATATAAAAGAGTACTCTTCTTATACAATAAAAATTCCTCAACATACACTTCTCAATAATAGTAATGATGATAAAGATAATTTTATTGATACTTCCTGACATAAATCCTGTATTGGACAAGCAAAAAAACAGAAAAAAACTTGATTTAGTGAAATCCGTTTCATGGAGGCTAAATTCAAATTATGTTAAAAATTATGTGTATCCAGTATTGAGCTCTGAACTACAATATGTTATAACTCATCGAAATTGGTGAAAATTGGAAAAGATCTAGTCGGAAGGTAAGTTTGTTCTGCTTATCCTGTAGATTTCAAAACTTTGTTGTATCTATACGCTTCATTTTTCAAGGATGCACCTCGTATATTACTAAAAGAACCTGCAGAATTCTAAAGAACTCTAATGAGCCGTTTCGGAATAATGTATCAAAGTAATATATCAAAATATACAAACATGGATCAAATTTATTCCGTTAGTCTTGTTTGACTAGTAATGAATTGAAAATTGAGTTATGTGAATCTGTTATTATTTAAATCTCACTCTAGAATTTTGTTCATTCCGTACGCTATATAGTAATCTACACAAAATGATGGATGCGCTAGTTATGTATATGTATACCTGCAATGTGGAATTGAGATGAACTAACTTCAATCAAAGACCTTGGAGAAACATAGAAGTACACATTAGATAATAATATATACAATAAGCCCTTACCACTCACATTATCCTCCAATCCTCCAAACACCAAGAAAGCAGCCTTCAACTTCTTGATTAACAGATTGAATAGAATACCCATCTCGGACCTTAATTGACAATCTAAATGTATTACATCACGAAAAAAAATTATTACCGTCTAACTCCTTAGAACAACTAAAAATTTTGAAAAGAAAAATTTACCCCAATATGGTAAATGATGTGAAACAATTTCCATTCAATAATGTTTTCAAAAACTTTCTGTAGGTATATCACCTAAGAAGAACATAAACTCTGTGTCTCATGTTGTTTGTCTGTGAATTTTTAACCTATATAAGTCATATCGATGTCTGCCTTGATGTCTCATGATCATTTATCGATAAATACTGCATCAACGAAGAACTTATATATAAAACTTGATTCTACCTTTGTATTATAATTTATATGTATGCGTTACAACTGTCTCAATATCATACTTTGTATTTCTTGACGGTAAGAAAAAGAAAATCTTAACCTAATATGTCCATGTTTCAATGTTTAAATGATATTTCAGTTGAGCCTGATGGCATTTTTGACGAAGTTTGTGATTTGAGTTTTGCCCAGGAAATGTTTGTTAATTAGGGTTTCAACCACGCACTATCCCTTCCGTTACATGAGTCGATAATATTTGATATTTTTCAGAAATTTTTCTTCGAATCATATATTGCCAAGGTTGTTCCAACGCCATTCAGCAAAACGATAAAACCACTCCAGAAAAGCCTATTTCACTTTATAAGGGCCATTGGGCGCGTTCACCGAACGTAACAGTTGTGCAACTGTTGCGGAATCGTCCGGTGGCACATACGCTACAAACTCAACACGTTCTGGAGCAGCTGGCATTTTTGGGAGCGCTTTCAATTTAAGGCTCCCCCAAACAAACTCGGAAATATTCGCCTCGCGAATTTCGCAGCGGATAAAATTAATTTTTTGCAAAATATAACAAAGTTTTGATATATTATCGATTTCGAACATATGCTAAAACTTTTTCATTTTCGTAAATGTCTTAAAACGATTAGAGGCTCCCCCAAACCAACGCGGAAATATTCGCCTTGCGAATTTATCCGCTGCGAATTTCGCGAGGCGAATATTTCCGAGTAATCTTCGTTTGGTGAATGCGTCCAATATAACCAATAACGATCGCAGTTTCTGGTTGATCTTAATGAAGAGTGGCTTTGTTCGTTATATACAACTTCTAGAAAACATTAAAAAAAAAACAGATTCTACAAGTACATCCAACGCTTCTGCTTCTCGAGAAGTCTTTCCCAAACCCTGTGATGAAAATAATGCTCCTGTCAAATGAGAAGTTTTTTTCCAATTGTTTACCAACTTAGAATCAATGATATAAAAGCTAGTGCTTTAATCAGAATGTAGCGCTAAATTGTTTTTCTCATACTTTCTTATAAGGTCATTCCCACACATACATGTGTCCACCATTTGACAGTATTCTCATACTTTCTCATACTTTCTTATAAGGTCATTCCCAGACATACATGTGTCCACCATTTGACAGTATTTCAATTGAGACTTAGGATTATGGACTCCCTCCCTCAATATTCCCTTCTATTATATTATCGAAGCGAAGTTTGATGAGTCCTACAGGTAAATGAGGATGATATTGTGAGCAGTGACCGAAAAAGATCAGAACAAACTTTTAGTTTGAGAAAAAGCGATTTTGATGTTGTCTCTGCCAAGTGATGTAGCTAAAATAAAGAAGCGCCTAGAAAATTTTCTGAGAGGAATATTCGGTTCTAAATGATGGAGGAAGAAAAAAAAGGTATTCAGTCCAGAATTTCCACAGAAGATTAACTCTTCATTCATACTCTCTCGTTTCACTTGTTCTCAAAACACTAACGGTCATTATTCATTTGATGTTCTGAAAACACCAGTGATTATCATTTATGATTAATAGTGAATCTCCAATTAACTATTTTCGATATACCATCAGTTATATGAGAAGTGATCTGAAGATTTATGATAGCTCTACTAATTCTAAACATTTATTTCATAAAGATAGGCCCAAGTCATGCTCATATAAAAGATACAAAAATTTAACAAAATAGTTTTTTCTTATTCTGTGTCAAATCCGTTCATTTTGCCACATCTTGAAGAACAAAAAAAATCCGAGAATATCTCCTTCTCTCACAGTTTCCATGCTAATATTGATTGATTGATTGATTACAAGTTGTCCTTCTTTCAAGGATGTTTTTATTATCTGTCAAATTTATAAGAGAAATAACTTTTCTGCCAATTAATATTTTTCATTGCAGAAATCACTCAACGATATTCATGGAAATATTACATCAATTCCAATAAAAATTGAATGAATTAAACAAAATAACGTGCAGTACTCGTACAAAAAGCTTATTCTAACACTCGTTCATTCAAAAACTCGTCACTCTGTGATTCGTTTTTAGATTATGCACTTGTATTTTGAATAATGATTCTCGTTCAAGACATGTTTATATTCAAACTTTAAATATAACATGAAAATACTATGATGAGAGGCAATAACATATTATCTACGTATAGGATACGAGTACATCATCTAGAATATTTCCAATTGATTTATTTGCTCATTAAAAACTAGTATGAAAAATCCAAAACATTCTGTTTCAGGACATAAATAATAAGAACCTTAAGACAACAAAAATGAGATATCGAGCAAATTTATGTCGTTCATGTCGGTTTATCTTGCCGATACCTACTTGTTTTCAAGGACTTGCAAATTATTATGTGATTTATAGCCGCGAATGAGAAGATCGAATCATCATTGACTTTTTCGCATTTTAATTGGTGAAAGAATGAAGCTCTACCTAGACATCGCTGAACTATGCTTTTGATCCGTTCCGATGTATTTCAGAATGAGAATGGAAAAATAACATAATATATGTTATGAATGTAACGGTCATTCTCGAGTTTCTCCCCGTCTCGTACGATTTTTTACGATATTTCATAAAATGAAAATGCAGAAACGTATTTAATTGATATAAATCCATGTATAAAGATGTGATGTACCCCGCTAGGGTTGGTTCGGTCAATCGTCGTACAGCAGAGGGATGGTAAATTAAACACTGGAGTCTCATCGAGGGTGTTTATTTCTTAGACACAGATACACAATGAATGAATCATTCAATCAATGAGTTCAGTTCAACTCTGCTTTGTTTTGTTAGGAGGATATTTTATATATTTACATTGTTTACTGTTATTAAACAACAGCAGGTATTCAATAACTATGTGTATAGATCTTCATCACGTTTTTAGGATGATGTAAGGTTACTGGAACAGTTGAGACCTTGTTGTCTCAAGTATGATAAATATACAGGATGTTCCTATTGATACATACCACACCTTCCCTCTTTGAGAGAAAAAAAAATTTTTTCTATGAAAGTATGAAAATTTTTTTTTTGACTTAACTATAGCTTAATACCTATATTTACATACATATATATGTCGTAGTCTTTTTATAAACTCAGTCATATTATAATATGCCTAGGCTTTTTCAATTCGACTAGGCATATTGCAATATCATTGAAATAATGGACGATCTCACAATTTGACTCGCCATTCAAGGCGTATTATAATACGCCTGCATGGTTATTCGGCTTATTGTCAAAACTTAAAAGCGCACGATTTCCCCAGATTCTGACTGAGGTTATACTCGTCGTATTGTAATTCGACTGAGGCTCTCTATCTGTTGTTGTTGTGACTTACTATTCTACTAATTTGCCCACTGAAATTGTCAAAACTTTAATACTGAAGACGATCTGGAAACAGTTCTAAATAACACTATATCTGAATATGCTTGCTTTGCAGATACATCACTAGAAAATAATAAATTATTATCAAGAAGTCCAGATAATATCACAGATCTAAGCCAAAATAAAGAAATAGTCTAGAACCAAAGAAAAAAATATGTAGAGGGCAAGAAAAGAGCTGCAGCAAAAATGTAAGAAATTGAAACCTCTCGAAGCTGATCAAAGAGTAGCTATTGAAGTTCCTTAAGTAGATAGAGGACATCTGGATTCCAAAAATTTCACAAAAACCATAGTTAAAATCTCCAATGATGTTTACCACATTGGTACCACCCATGGTCTGTCAAACATCTCGAGAGATGAAATTACTGATTGCCAAAGATATAAGAATATAGATATTCCAGATAATAAAGTAATTTCCCTAAGAGAAGCTTTAAGATTATTCGCAAAATTCGAAGGACAGGGATTCAAAACATGTTCTTGCAAACCAAGCAAGTCACAGTATCGTAATAATTAAGGTTTATGTTTTAATTCCCATATTAAATGCACAAGTGAATGTCATAAGAGTAATCCATGTTGTAATTAATAATCCAAATCTAAAATTATCTATTTATTTTTGTCTCTAAATCGATTTCCATATTCTGCCTGATACACTTCCAGACGTATCATAATACGACGTATTTCATACAGTCAAATTCTAAAAACAATCGCGTACAGGTTCTTTCGAACAAAAAGACTAAGAAGGCGTCAAGCGTATTATAATACGTCTGAAAATATCAGTCATATTGTCAGATTTTCACTTGCTTCGGTTGTTTTACAATACGCCTAGTCATATTGAAAAAGCCTAGGCTTATTATAATAAGACTGATATTACAATGAGCCTGCGACATATACATAACATATCATAACTCATTATCTCAATGGATCTTATTTACATCTTAATCTAATTATTTACATCACAGTCTCTTAATTCTAATCACTGCTTAGTTAGTATCAGTCTTTATGAAAAATACGGTTTCACTCTGTTCTTGTGAACTTTGAGTTTGTTCTTGTCTGTTTTCACAATAATGTTCGGGTTTCGCACTTCCACTATTTCGTAAGGACCGTTAAATAAGGGGTCAAGTTTATTATCAATGTTCTTATTATTCAGGAGCACCTTATTTCCTACTTCATAGTTTATCTCATTACATTGTCTGTCGAAACTTTCTTTTCTTTTTAATTTTACCTTTACCAGGTTTTCTCTAGCATCTTTCCACGCCGTTTCTAACCTATATTTTAGTTCAAGAGGATAGTTGTCAAAATTGTATATTGGATCTACTCGGCTTTTTAAATTTTGTGGAAATCTACTAGGTTTTCCAAAAACTAATTCGTAAGGACTATAGCGAGTTGAAGAGTTCACGGTATTGTTATATGAAAAACACCAATATTATTTTTTGTTAACAATGTGTGATCAGGAAGGATCCCGCCTTACAAAATGAAAAAATTAGACAACGGATTTTCACTCTCCTGAGTAACCATCCTTCATGAAAGGAAAATATATAAGGGGAATGTACGTATTTTCCGAGTTTTTCCAATTTCGTCAATATCGGAATTTTATGCTATGCCAAAATATGAATGTTCAGGAATGAATATGGAACAAATTTGAATATTTGACTGTATTGCTCATTTGGGGATATTTTCCTCAAATTTTCCCCCTTTTCCAAAAAATATACAAACAAAAAAAATATTTTCATTCAAGAGTAGTGGTTAATGGTCGTAGATACACGATTTGGTCCTTTTCGACAGGATATAATCGATAATAAAGTTTCCATAGACTTCACATGGAAAAATCAACTTTTTCATATTTTAACGAAAAAGAAAGCAACGATTTTCATAATTCTTACTCATAGACAGTCCCTGCAAACATAAACTATTTGTTTCTCACGTTTAGTCACTATCGGATTTATTATTTGCAGCTAATAGTGGAATGACTTCGAGTAAGGGACGTCTGGTATGATTCAAAACAAAGATTATAGAAAAGAAAGATTGGAAATGAAGCGATCTAGTTATTCCGACGTCTTTTAGGAAAGCGCTAGATATTGATATGATAAATATGATGATGAAGAAACACATATTGTCCGTAGCAATTGACTTGGGACCGCGAGGTACCGAGTCCGATTCTGGGCTAGAGGAGAAATTTTCTAGTCAATACTCTGGTTTTTTTCGCACAGGATGTAATATTCTGGGATCGACAAAAATCTACAATTCTAAGTTGGAAATCTTTCGTGATCCGTCTTACAAAACGGATCATCAAGTTGAAGTGGAATCTGAGTGAAAGATATTGATTGTTACTGCTGTGATCAAATCGGGAAGTAAATATCAGTTGAACCACTACAGAACAATATCAGTTTTTTCTAGTTTTGCTAAGGTCTTTGAAAAATGCTGAAAATAGAAAATTGTAACATATCTTGAAAATAAAAGTTAAGTTATTTAATGAAAAACAGTTTTATTTTAAACAATAACAACACCGAGGACGCAATAGTAGTACTTATAAAAGAAATGCACTAAAATTAACGAAAAAAAGAAAGGCTGACAGTATTTATAGATCAATCTAAAAATCTAAAGCTGGTTCACACTAGATGCTTTTCGAGAGACTTGAGAAATTGGGGTGAGGTTGTAGTGAAAACTTGTTCGAAAGAAATGATGACTATCTCCTCAGGTCTGAAAAAAATGTTCATTGAATATTTAGAGTTAATTAGTTTAAACAAAATCAATTATTTTCAATATTGTAGCAGAAAATTTCGAAAAAGTTGAAAAATCGCCATATCTTCATTACCATCGATTTTGGGAGCATGTTACACTCAACGCAATTCGCTGCATATGACGTCTAGTATAGGTATTCTCTTTGAAGGATCACTTTGAATTAGTGAGATGTATGAACTAACTATAAAATGTAATAGAATGTGACGTTTATTTGTTTAGAATGTGAAATACGCTTTGTGTTGTTATCATATGCAATATGTGTTTTTTAGGGTAACTCCTAAGAATTCATTCTGTATTAGTTGAGAAGTAGAAAACTCACCACCATCAGTACTCATGAGGGATTGTTTTTTTATAGCAGATTACCGTTTGGCATTCATTCTGGTCCTTCAAAATTTCAAGAAATTATGAAAAAATGCTGGTGGGATTTGAGGGAATTACATGCTTTCGAGATGATGTATTAATTTTCAGTGAAGATATTAAAGAACACATCGACAAAGTTAGAGGTGTTCTCCATAAGATGTCCGAGTGTGGTTTAACAATTGAGAAAAGTAAATGTGATTTTTTCAAACCACCCATGTTGGATACATTGTAGATAGAAATGGTTTGCACACAATTAAAGAGAAAATTATTGCCATTCTGAAGGTGACAAATCCTCAAAATGTGATGCAGTTGAAGTCCTTTTTATTATAACCGTTTTATACCAAATGCTTCATCATTACTCAAACCACTTTATTGTTACAGAAAAATAGTTCGTGGAAGTTTGATACTGACTGTAAAAACAGTTCTTGGTTCAGACAACATTCTAGTTCACTTCAATAGTCAACAACCTGTTCACTTATTTGTTGACGCTTCTCATTCTCATGATGGTTTCTCGGAGCACTCATAACGCATTTCATTGAAGGTCGTTTTAGACAGACAGCATATGCTTCTAGGAGACTATCACAAAGCACGGCCTCCTATATCCCCTGGCCCGGCGCCTCAAGCGGCAACGCCGCAAAAGACGATGTTAGGGAGGTATACTGTTCCCGTGCTTAGCGTGAGAGATACGATATTTCGAACGTATCATTTCATTTCCTGATGTTGATGAATGTGTTTTCTGATGAAAATCTGAAAAAAGGGTAGAAGTATGCCCTACTCAGTCAATAAATTGAATATAAATAAAAAACAAAATTGAAATCAAACCGAATTGGTTGATGTTTTATTCAATTTATTGTCCAGCAAGAATATATACTCTTAATAAAATTAACTCAAATAAAAATGAAATTGATCTCAAGTACCTCTTATTTGGAAGAATAAAAAACTTTCTCATTAAATCATAACAAGAGGCTGACTGCGAATATAAAATGAAAGAAATTATGATTGTACTTGATGAGTACCTAATTTTATTTCTACTTATCTGCCTCAATTTATCGATAATGATTTCGAGTTGCTTGAGTTGGTCAAAATATTCATTATTTTTACGTGATAAAAATGCTTCTAATGAAGTCAAGGCGTCTCTCAATAAATCTGATGCAGATTTACTGGTATTTTCATTAGAAACATTTTTATAACGAGAAAGCAGATTCGTAACTTGAGACCATCTGCTGAGAATCAAATCAGAAGGAAGTATCCATTTAAGATCATTCGCGGAAATTTGGACATTTTTATGAAATATTTTGATCTGGAGACTTTTTTTAATTTCTATTGAACGTTCAACGGTTAATAATTTTTCATAATTTAGAATATAAAAATATATCGCGTTTTTTAATTTCCCATCCAGAGCAGAATAATTTTCAAATAAGTCTTCAAAATCTTTGATCAAATCGGAACTTAAAAAAGCTTCTGTCTCATTATTAATTCTAGTCACAATTGCTTCCCTTCTACACTGAGGATCGGTCCTTTTTAATTGCGTTAGTATAGTGAAATATGAGGGTAAATTTGGAAAAATTTTTGGAATGGCGCCTTCTTTCAATTTCGGAAATCTCAAAGAAATTAATTTAATGGTTTCCTCTGTTTGCAAATGTTTATCGAACTTAATAATATCATCTGAGTCAAAATGTTTCTCGCAAACAAAACTATTATTAGTAGAAACGAAATTTCGCGGTATGGCCCTCATCCATAAAAGCTTAAGCTGTTCATCTTTCGGAAATTTGAAACAACTAAAATATCCTTAATTTTTTGTAGACGGATAGTTGCTTTTACAGGATGGAATACGTTTTAACCATTATTCAAGCAGATGACCTCAAGTTAAAGTTGAATTTATAGGTTAGATACTCACGGATACTTACAAAAAAAACAATAATCTGTTATTTCAAGGCAAATCAATATCACTAACACTTTTTCCATATACGGTAGTCGGAAAATCACAATAGATAACAATAATTCACGTATTTTTTGACATAGATTACCGGAATAATAAACCCTAAACTAAGCGGACGCAAAAAAAACGCGGGACTCATATACTACTAGATCGGTCTTCTTCCACGATACGTCGAGTGGCTATGCCCCTCTGCAGCGTTGCCGCTCTTGGCAATGCCCAGGCCAGGGGATATAGGAGGCCGTGCACAAAGTGAGTTGAAATATTCGCAGATTGAAAAGGAAGCTGCTGCAATAATTTTTGGTGTAAAAAAATATATTCAGTACCTTTATTGTGAAAAATTCATATTACATACTGATCACAAACCTGTGGTAACCATTTCAGGTCCCAATAAGGGAATACCAGTTTATGCAGCAAATCGACTTCAACGCTGGGCGCTTATGTTAACAAAGTTTGAATATAAAATTAAATTCACGAAGTCCAAAGAAAATTTAGCAGATTGCCTCTCCTGATTGTCACTTGAAAACGAAGATGTTAAAATAAATTTTTTTTAATGAGTTCCACCCAAAACGATTTTGCTTTAATATCGAAGCACACGTTAGATGAAGCGCGTTTACGTAAGGTGAAATTTTTATAAAGGACGGTTGGCCAATCAGAAGATTATCGAATTAGAAATTTTTTTTATTTAATTGAAACTATTTGAATATTGTTAACAATTGCTCAATGCACGGTAATAGAGTTGTAGTCTCAGAAAAAGTACAAGGAATGGTATTAAAACAGTTGCATAAGTCTCATATGGGAATGGTAAGAGCGAAGGGTATTGCACGTTCATATGTTTGGTGGCCGGGATTGAATAATGATCTACAAAAATACTTGAATCGAAATGGAATTAAATTGAAACAAGGACCTTCGTATCATCCTGCATCTAATGGGCAGGCTGAAAACTCGGTCAGTAGTATTAAGATGTCTCTATTAAAAGCTCTGCCTTCTATAGAAGTTAGAATGGGAGACAGCAATTTGGGTTCTTTTCTAGAAAATTTTCTTTTCGATTATAGATGTTTTCCGCATTGGACCACTGGTAAGTCCCCTGCTGAACTTTCATTCGGCAAAAGATTGCGACATTCTCTTAATTTACTTTTACCTCCCACTAATGAAAATAAAAAGGTAGATATCGAAATTATTAAAAATATTGAACGGAAGCAAAATTTATATGAAGAATATGATAGGGGCACTAAAAAAAGGGAATACAGTAGGTATAAATGAAATAGTTCTTATGAGAGATTTTCGTGGATTTGAGTCAAAATAGATCAAGGGAATAATTAAGGAGAAGATAGGACCGCAAACTAATTTAATTCACATACCAGAACTGAGCAAATATTGACACCAGCATCTGAATCAAATATTACATTTTAGTAATGTCTGTATGGAAGAAAATATAAAAGAAAATGTTTCATTTAAAAATAGTATGTCTAGCAAAGAGGATCTAAGATTTGATGAGTTTTTCAAACCTCCTGATTCAAAAAAACAGGAAAAGCTTATTGATGTTAAATCTAAAAGAATCAGGAGGAAACCAGATAGATTTTGTTTTTGAATTTTTTTATAATCTCTAGTTTTTTTTTGGTTTCCTGGATGTTTGCTGTTTCGATAATTTTGGGGGGAAGATATATGATGTATGAACTATAAAATGTAATAGAATGTGACCTTTATTTGTTCAGAATGTGAAATACGCTGTTGTTATCATATGACATATATGTTTTTTCAACAGTTCTTCATGCACATAGAAGTGCCTTTGATGCACACTGATTTGTGTCAGAGTTTTTGACATACATTTAACCCAGATTGTTTAATGAACTTCAGTAAGGCATAAGCAATCTATCAAACTCAAAAATGTTCGAGATCATATCATAATAAATTTAACTGAAAATTCAGGAATTCTTTAATGGCATTTTTTAAAATGAAATTTTTTTTTATTTTCTTCCGATGTTAGAGATTCTCGCCCTCCCTTGCCATGCTCTCAACTTTGTTCTTTTATCTTTGTTCTTTCATCCACTCGTTAGGCGGAGATTTTTTAAGAATATCGTCAGGCACACAAGATGTAATATTCTAAGCTGGTTTAGTTTCTTGCAGGTTACAGAATAATTAAAATTGTTGAGTTATTTTTCAACTTTCTCTAACTCGAAACATTGTTGGTTTATAAAACTTTTCAATAAAAACTTAATTGAATCAATAGTGTCTTAGTCAGACCATGAAAAAATAACATCAAAGAACCGTTAAATCCACGTTATTGCTAGTTACATAATTCCTACTAGTTGAATCTCAAAAAAATTATCTTCCCATGTGAACAATGAGAGTCTTAAGAGAAAAATAGGTATAAAACCGGAAACCACAATATTCTTTCACATGAATTTTGGAGTTATGTGAAACAGATGTAATACGAAAGTTGTAGATCTTTTCATTACCCACAATTTTACCATTAATTTTTTCCATGTAGGACTTTTGTAGTTTTGTCGGAATCAACCGTTTTTCACACCCACTTCTCGACATCAGATCGTCTGCAACTCGGTCTGCAATTTATATTTTTGTCTTGTTATTTCCTTTTCTTTTCTCAATTAATGTCATCGTACTGTTATTTTTTTCCAATTTTTTCCATTATTGGCTTGCTATGCTCATGAGACATTTGAACTCCAATCCTCAATAAGTTTGAGGGTCACGATCTCCACTATGCGGTAGTAGATAGGTACCTCATATCACCAGTTACCCTGTATACCTTTTTTGTTTACGATTCCTTGTATGTCGTGGTGGATACCTCATTATCTAGAAACTGGACATTCTAGTTGAATAAAAATAAAAGGAATTGTTTCTAATTTGAACGGAGGTAAGGCACCGTGGTAAAATATAATCAAGAATATACAAATCAACCGTATATCATTATGGATACTACTTACGTATAATTAGAAATATCTGCTACTTATATAAAAACATGCAATCAAATGAGATTTTATTCAAATTAAATACTTCCATTTAGCACTACATCCAACGTTACCCGCAAAAACTTAATCAGAAAACTTCTCACAGGTCGGATCGAAATGAGCCATGTTCAATATTAATAATATCCAGTGAAGCATAAAATTCACATGCTCCAAGCTCTATAAAGTTCCCTCTAATAAAACAGTAGCATGTTATATCTCCGATAAAAACCGACAACGAATACTCTGCGGCATGCAAACCGTGAAATGGAACCACAGTTAACCTGTTGGCTAATGGAATATGCATCCTCTCATCCTGTAGAGCCATATTTTGTCACATCGACGACAATAATTGCTTTGCAGTATCGGTAAATAATCGAAAGAAGAAACTTCAAACGTTATTTCGCGTCATTGAATAGGCGACGAAATATGTCCGTTATTAATAATCTTGTTCGCAAACCGGATAAAATAAAATGAAGTTTCAATGAATCATAACGTGTTACAGGGTTTCGTATTAAAAGCCGTGTTCGAACGAAATTCATAAATTTGAAATTTCTAATTATGCGAGCGCAGAAGAACATTCATATAGCGTTCTAGGAAGAAAAATCAACCGGTTTTGAATGAGGATATTAAAACGCAATTTTTTCTATTCTTTCGGTGATGATTGTATATGTGACTAAGAGAATCAATAATTTACAGTTCACAGTGAAATTCTGCTAGCATCAACAGAATTCATATATTCATAATTGATCAGATATTGGTTGGGAAAATGACAATATGATGAGTCACATTTTGAGGAAAAATGAGGTATCACCACTAAAGATATATGAATGAAGACAGAGCTTGCGAGCTGTGCCGCACTATCATTAGTGCTTCAAGCACTGCGAAAAAAGGGTTACGTGTCGTGAGCACTAAGCACTGATTTCTACAAAACGCTTGCGATTACTGAGCACTTTATGCTTCAATATTTCGAGCACTACGCCCTTAACTTTTTTTTTTACTGTTGAATATGGAATCATTCCAAGCGGAATGAAAATTGTACCTCTTAAGCTAACCTGTAATACACTGTGCAAAAAAATTCACGAACATTATGTAAATCTCAAATGTATTCTACAACTGGAGGTGTTCTCAATGATAATTATTTTTATCAGAAAAATGCATGCATATGTTATCCACTTTCAACGTTTTTCTTCAATACAGATGTTTATCCCGAGCAGGAATAAAAAAAGATGGTATTATCAGATTTTGAATGTATTGGCTCCATTCTAAAATCAGTTTTCTCGATCAATTCTAGTGATCAATAGTTTTTCTTTCGTTTGATTTTCTACACTCGATCGCTATGCAATGCGAAACACGCAATTTGACCCAAGAGGAATGTGCCCAAGCGGTAGTTTTGCGAGAAGAAGGGTGGACATACACAAAAATTGCAGAAAGGTTTTGAGTTTCCCATACAAGAGTGTCCAGAATGTTGCAGCGATTCATGGAGACCACGGGTAACAACTGCCATTCAAGAACGTTACTTGAGAGGTTCTTCGTTGAGACAACGGTTTGCAACCGCTCGTCTCCTTCAAAATCAGCTTGAGCAAACTCATGGGGTGCAAATTAGCACTCAGACAATAAGAAATCGCCTCAGAGAATATGATTTAAGGCCTCGTGTCGCGGCAAGAGGCCCAGCTCTTATCCCAGCCCATCGAAGGGCGCGTTTGGATTTTTCGAGAGAGCATATCCATTGGGAAGAGGCCGATTGGGAAAGAGTTCTCTTCACAGATAAGTCTAGATTCTGCCTCTATTATTGTGATCGACGTTCCCTTGTATACAGACGTCCACATGAAAGATATGCTCAGTGCAATTTCCTGAATACTACTGGTTTCGGGAAAGGATCGATTATGGTATGGGGTGGAATATCTTTGACAGCGTAGTGCTCGTTGATAATGGAGCTATAAATGCTAATAAGTATATAAGGAACATTCTTGAAGAGCATGTAGTGCCATTTGCCTCATACATTGGTGAAAATTTCATTTTTATGGACGATAATGCCAGACCCCATCGTGAGCGCATCGTTCAGGAGTACCTTGAAGAGGTTGAAGTCTCTCGAATGGAATGGCCACCAAAAAGTCCAGATCTCAATCCGATTGAGCAGGTTTGGGACAACCTCAATAGAAGGCTGAGAAGTTCAGAAAATCATCCAGCTACTCTTAATGACTTAGGAATCCAACTCGGAGAAATCTGGGAAAGATTAGATCAGAACATTTTAAGATCACTCATTTTGAGTATGAACCGTCGTTGCCGAGCTGTAATTAACGCAAGGGGTGGAAAAACCAAGTATTAAATCACTTATCACCATTTCAGTATTTTGAAAATTGTTCATTTCTCTTCTTTCACATAAGATTCGGTGAAATCCTGAATTTTTCTTCCATTTAATGTGTCTTGTTTTTTTAAAAACCTTCCCGAGAGAACATAAAAAATAAGTTATAAAGTCAATGTAGAATTAACATTCATCAAAATTGAGATTTTCAGAATTTGCGTTAAAAAATGTATATGATGTTTCGGTGGCTTATAACTTTTGATAGGATAGAAGAAGATAGAATGATGTTCTGATAAATTTTTGAAAAAAAATAAATTTCGACACAAAAGTGGTCCAAACAAAGGAACCAACTAGATGACAATTTTTTCGGATTCTAGAGTGGGCAACAGTTTGACAAATGGTATCAGATATATGATTTTATTGCATCTAAGAAAAGATAATACAGTTTGAAGTTTCCATAGAACTTGTGTTTTCAAAGTATTCGAAGATGCTGATTGCATATTTCTTACTTATTAACTGTTTTGAACTCTCCTGCAAGCTAAAAGTAAACTTTTCATAGTCATTTACTATCATCTTCACTCATTAGTAGATAATCTCGGTATCAAAAGTTAACTTCCACTTTGCAGGAGAGTTCAAAATGTAAAAGCAAGTCCCAATAACGTTAGAACTTTTCAAAAATGATTTTCCAATGTGAGGTTGGTGAGAACTTCTGAACTGCAAAGTTGATTATCTGGGACCATTTATTTGAATAGTTTCCTTTATCAAGAATCCGAAAAAATCGTTATCTAGTTGTTAACTTGCCTTGGACATTTAAAAAAACAATATTATGTCTAAAATTTTGATTGTTACGACAATTTCTTAGAATTAAAAATGAAAGGAATAATCATGCAAGAGGTTGGACCAATCTATTACTGTCCTCCTAAAATGTATGAGCTTTGCTAATACGGGACTTGATAGTGAATCACCCTGTATGAACAATCAAAGAATTAAAGGCACAAAATTCCAACGCACGTTCAAACTTACCAGCTTTATGCAACTGCGCACTTACGTCACACACTAACGTGAGAAGTTTATCACTAGCAATAGACTGCAGAACTAGATCTTATTGTTTTGAGGAGTCAGCGTCGATCGCATATAAATATGCATGTTACGACAAGGTTAGAAAAGGGCTTAGTGCTTGGTAATCCTCATAAGTGCTCAGGAGCACTCGGGGATTACTAATTAATTACTAAGCCTCTCGATGAATTTTGGGTTCGATGAATAACTCTATGTATGTCTAAGTAAAGATATTTCTATTTTCCATTTCTTTAATTCAATATGTACTGAAGCTGAAAATATAAATCACTATGAATGACCTTATGGATCATGGTAAACATAATGAGGCCTTTCCTGAAAAAAGCGGAAGAAGGGCGTGTAAAATTTTGACTTCAGTGGACTGCTTAGATTTTTCTGATGGTAAAATAACTTCAAATCCTACCTTCGAAATAAGCTTTTCTTTGAAATAATATACGATTAAATAAAAGATGAGGGTATATGAATAACATTAACTAAACTCTTCATGACTCGCAACCTCCCAGTGGCTCAGGGTAGAAAGCATGCAAACTATGATTTTTCAATTCTACTTGGTATATCCTCTTAATTAGTGGACGATTTCAAAACAACAAATGACAAGTACCTATATTCAACAGTTCTGAAAGCTCTAGCTCTATTCATTAAAACGATGAGATCGAACAAAATCAACTATGACTCCATATTAAACGAAATTACAGAAGCTGGAATAAGGAAATATACTGGGGGAAGGTCTTTTGGGAATTTAAGGAAGATCTATGAGAGGCACAAGGATTATTTCAGAACTAATAATCAACTGAAGTGCAAAGAAATATACACGAGTCTAATGAGTTTTCAAGAGGAAAAGAACACAATCGAACAAAAATACCCGAATATAAATTGGAAAAACATTTGGAAAGCACTAAACGAGACAGAAATAAATACAGAATGGAAAGCGGACCTATACAGATGTATCAATCAAATTTGGCCAGTAAACAGCAAGATGTACAACCATAGAATTTCAGCAGAACCCAACTGCCTTATATGTGGAGATCCAGAGGATTCAATAATACATCGTTTGAAGACTTGTGAAACCGGAAAAGAGGCATGGAGTTGGATCAGAAGAAAACTTATGAACAAATTCTCAATCGACATAAACGAACGAAATCACTTGGAACTAATAGCCGACGCACCCAAAGAGAAAAAAGGAAGGAAAACATGGGTATGGTTCATATCAGCCCTCGTCCACTATAATATGAATCGATTGAAAACCTCATCAACAGACTTCGAGGAAATCCTTAGAATGGAAAGAGATCACCTTATTGAAAGAAGGAGAATTGAGTATTTCTCACGAGAAATCTTCTGTTTCTGATTTTGGATAACCCGAGAGGCATGCATGTGTGATTGCTGTAATATTATATTTTATTTAACTTAGGAATGTATATATTTTCTGAATAAAGGTTAAAAAAAAAACAGTTCCAATGTACAATTCAATTATTTTATATTATTCGGACCCAATTTAATTAGACTTCCTATGTGTCAATGTGAATATTATCTATCATTTATTCCTCATCAATAATGAATAGCAGTTTGTTGTTGTTCTTTATTGAAATTTCAGGTTATTTGATGAATGAATATTTAGAATTCATCTCAACAGTCAACAAATATTTGTCATTTCTCTCCACTCTATGATGTAATATTATACAAGGCGACGACTATTATACGTATGGGTTAGCGCAAATTTGAATAATGCCGCATTTGCAAATACTGAATGTACTCATCAGTCTGAAAAATCATCGCCAAATAGACACAGAGGAATGAGCAACTAGAGAAATGCCTTGTCTCGGTTAAGTTTCTTTTCCGGATTCCCAAGCTCGGCCGTATTTTTTATGATTTTCCCCCGTTAATCGCATAGAACGAGTGTTAATATATTCTTTCGATCTAAGTTGGCGACATGACGTATTTATCGATGTTCGGAGTTGAGACGACGTTTCGTGTAAAAAATGGAGAACAGGAAGGATGCGAGTCAAGATGAATGGCTACAACCAGGTGGTAAACACGAAGAAGAGGCTGGTGGGACCACACCAAGAGATATTGAGACCTATCGAAATAACGTGTGTCGGTGCAAAAAGCTTGACTTTGCACTCCTTTGGTTTCAGTTATTTAACGCTGATGAATTGAGTAGGCACATAAATATGCAATAGGGAAAAACCTGAATTGAAAAAATTTATGGTTGAGGATTGAATTCGCATGGATGTAGGGACCAATCTAATTGGTTAGAATTATTCGATGGGATGATCCCCCCCCAATGAAGAACGAAGTTTCAAAGCAGTTGAAAGATTTTCAAGGGAGTTGGAAAAATTTCAAAGCAGTTGGAAAATTTTCAAAGCGGTTGGAAAAATTTCAAAGCGGTTGGAAAAATCTCAAAGCAGTTGGAAAGAAATTCAGAAGGACTGAAAAAATTCCAAAGTAGTTGGCAAAATTTCAAAGCATTGAGAAAAAATTCCAAAGCAGTTGGAAAAAGTTCAAAGCAGTTGGTAAAAGTTCAAAGAAGTTGGAAAAATTTTAAAGCGGTTGGAAAAATTTTAAAGCAGTTGGAAAAATTTTAAAGCAGTTGGAAAAAATTTCAAAGGGGTTAAAAAAATTCCATACTTGGCAAAATTTCAACGCATTGGGAAAAAATTCCAAAACAGTTGGAAAAAGTTCAAAGCAGTTGGTAAAATTTCAAAGCAGTTGAAATACATAATTCCGAGAGAGTCATGAAATACGAAGGAATCTAAATCAGAAAAAACAAGTTTGCTATCAGTAGTTGACAATATATGTATAACCGGCAATAAATGATATTTAACCCAATATTTTTACCATCAAGTGTTTGTTGGAGGAGATGCGGCCTCAAGAAGTAGGTACCCAGGTGTAAATTTTTCAGTTACGTCGCATGGACTGTGTCATGAAAAAACCATTTGGTATCATAAATTTAAGCTGTTACTTTCAGATAAGCAGAATCATCATTAGGTACACTCTTCGTACATTGTGTTATAGATTTGCGAATAAACAGTATGTGTGAATAAATTTAAATAATGAACCAAAAAAGATTCGAAGTGAAGTTTGAGTTATGTGGTGCCTTTTAAAAAATTTTTAAAAAATTATGAACAGAAAATGCACGAAGGAAAACAACTGTGAGAGAAAATTATAGGTAGTGACCACACAATATCGGAAGTCACAACAACAATCTTTCAAAACAACAAATATACCCTCAATTCCAAACACTAATTGCAATAAACGCTGCAAAAGAGTTCGAAATCGCCAACTCAAATCAGGAAATTTTGTTCAAAATTGTTTCTTCAATATGAGTGATTTAGGGAACAACCGTTTCCCTACCAAATCAGGAATCTGTTTTTTTTGAGTATCTTGATTTATGACACACACTTTGACACACATTTTTGGTGTATACTAGGGAGTTATTTTGCCTTTCTTTATTTCATAAAATCTGTTAGCAAAAGTAAGGTCCATTTTTTATCAAACGAAATATATTTTCTGAAAATTTTGTTCCTATTATTCTGTGAAATGGACCCATGTAAGGGATGAGTAGTTTCAATATTTTGAATCTCATCAAAGTGGTAAGTAATTAACTTTGATTTTTCATCTACCCAACATTGAATCATGTTTATTTCTTTATTTTATGGAATCTGCTTTTTTGTAAAAAATATTTTGTTTGATGATGCTTAAAATTTTAAGATACACCAAATAATGAAACTGAACTAAATTAAACAATGAAACTAAAAGTGCGTCTCAAAGTTTCGAACATGCTTCAAAGTACTCCTCACAAAAAAAAAACGATTCCATAAAATGAAGAAACTCATATTATTGAATATTGGGTAATTCTCATCACTTTGATTCCCAATATTTACTCCTTTCACGGAATGAAAATAATAGATTTTTGAGAAAAATATTTTCTCTGATGAAAATGAGGCTTGCCTTCGCTTCCAGATTCCACGAAATGAAGAAAAGCTACAAAATTGAAGTAACAAACAACTAGTGTTTTTCAAAGTTTGAAGCAACATCAAAATACTCTTTATGAAAAAAACAAACTCCATAGAATCTACTCAATTGAATGTTCGGTAGATGGAAAAACAGTAAATTACTCCTCACTCTGTTGAAATTAATCATTTTGAAATTTTTTCCTGACCGAAACAACTAGCAACCGAGTTAGAACACTTGAAGCGCGCTCTCATGGCTAACGGCTACACGAAAAACGACATCGATAGATACATCAAACAAAGGCCTGAACACAACAACGACAATGTATCATGTCGCCAAGAATCGGAAACAAAAGCATTCTTGCCGTTTATCCCACGGGTGACAGATAGAATCGGACGAATTCTGGGGAAACATAACATTAAGACAATATTCAAACCGTCGAAGAAGATCAAGGACCATCTCAACTCCCCCAAGGACAGAAGGGATACACTCAGTACACCAGGTGTATACCGAATTCCGTGCAGCTGTGGAAGTGTATACATCGGTACAACGAAGCGATCCATCAATACGACGATCAAGGAACACAAGGCCAATTGTAGACTGGGTCATTCAGAGAAATCCGCCGTCGCAGAGCACACACTGAACAACACGAATCATGCAATAGAATTCGACAAAACCCAAGTGTTGTGCACCACTACCGCATACTACCCCAGGCTCTACAGGGAAGCAATCGAAATTCATAAACACTCAACGAATTTCAATAAATCGGAGGAATCTTTGAAAATCAATAGAACATGGGTGCCAGTACTCAAAAACACAAAACCACTTCCCTATAATAATAACCGTGTTCATGAAGTGAATGAAGATCGGGAACCGGTTGTGAACCGGTCGGACACCGGCGCGGGTTCGTTATCGGGACGAGACCGGTCAAGCGCAGCCACGCCCCCCGACCGAGGTTATATAAGGAAGTACAATCTACGTCCCCGTCACACTCAGGCAGTTCAGTCCAGTGAGAACATCTCCTGAAATATAACTCCTGAAGATGCCAGACACTCGAACTGGCGAAACGTCGAGAACTAATCTACGACGACGGCCTAAATGCTCGAAAGAACATGTCACATGGTGCACAGTTCATTCTGAATATCATTCTGGAAGCCGTTGAGATTTACAAATACGAAGACAACATAAACAGGAAATATGAAACCCCTTTGGTACATATGGTATATAGTGCATGGTTGCCGGTCTTGGACAAAACCGGATTAAAGGAGATACAGAGTGGGATCGATGAGCCAATCAACTTCGCCTTCTCCCGTCATTAACGGAGGTTCAAATTACACCTCCAAATTGAACCGAGCATCAGAGTCAGGAACTCAGCGGTCGAGTTAGAATCTCAAACAAAAAATTCTCTGAAGATGCCTACCGCAGATGTAGACGCAACGTTAGGTGCAATAATTCCTAAGAGACCACGGCGAATAAGTTCGGAGCACTCTCTTAATGCAATGATATACAGGGTGTTTCCTTAACATGCGGCAAAAATTCAGGGAGCTGTTCCTTGGACTATTCTAAGAATATTTTGTCCTTTGATGATTTTTGAAAAACCTCTTTGTTTCGAAGATACAGGGCAAACAAAATTTTAGATAATAACATTTTATTATAAAAAATTACATGAAAATTTAACTTAACCTACAAAAACTGTTGAAAATGACCACCTCCAGCCAGCATACAAGCATCCAATCTTCTCCTCATTGACTGCCGAACCCTTTCAAAAACACCAGGATCATTTCTGTTAATTGCTAATACATCACAAAACGAATTCAAATGAAAACCGTGTTTAATCTGTATTCCTTTACCATCTGAACTTATCAATTTTAAGTCAAAAAACTGGCCGTTTTTTATAGTTGTCAAACACATTTAAAAATAAATTGTACCTACTTAGTAAACACAGTGCGGTACGCATTTTTATTTATACTATTATCAATTTTAAAAATATGAAAAATGTTGTTCGCCCTGTATCTTCGAAACAAAGAGGTTTTTCCAAAAACATCAAAGGACAAAATATTCTTAGAATAGTCCAAGTAACAGCTCCCTGAATTTTTGCCGCATGTTTAGGAAACACCCTGTATATCCGGTCGTGTAAGCCGTAAACTATTGATATTTAATATTACCAAAAAGTTCGAATGAATATTTTGGAAAGTGAATGACCTTGTATCTTAGATTGGAAAATGTATGGAAGAAAAGTTTCGGAATATTGAGCTGAACCACAACATTATGTAAACATGTCTAAAGGGCAGATTTGCTCAAGTCAATTAATGAAGCAAAGAATAGATAAATTCAAAATAGCAATAATCGATATTAATACTATTTTCAATTCATAGACAATGAATTTTTTTCGATGACAACTATTTTGAATTGATCTTTGTTTCAAAAATGTTTTCGGTGTTGCCTGCGTAAGGGAAAATAATTTTTATTTTGTTTTTCCATTCGTTCTTCTTCATAAAAAAATAATGCAATTGAATAAGATCTCTTGCTCCAGTCCAGGTGACACTGACACAGAATTATTGGATTTTATCTTTTTTGATGACCTATCAAACAAACAACCCTTTGCAATCTACTTATCAGAGCTGTTTCCTCTGATCGATATCAACAGTTTCCGGGATCATTCCCTATTGACGATTTGAACAGCTAGGTTTTTCGTGCTATAATACGTTGCAGTAAGAATAGTACAGATCACACCTGTATGTATCCTATTATTCTTTGTCAATTGAAATTCGTTTCTCATCTTGAATTGAGGTGTATTTCATTGCCGAGAACTACCTGGGTTGCGTTCATAAACTTACTCAGAGTAAGCTCCCCTTACTCTGAAGCGTTCACAAACTTGCTTTGTCTTCCTCGGAGTATACTCTGTGAGCGTTCATAAACTTCCTCTGAGTAAGCTCTGCATACTCTGCTATTTGGGAGAGTAAACACATACTCTGACAGTTATGACGTACAATTTTCATTCTGTCCTGCTCCCGCAGACTTTTTGAAACTTGAAAATTATTCGAATAAGTATTTATTTCTGGTTTTGTTTCATTTCAATAACGAAATACGAAACAATAAATTTTCCAAGTGAAACAACTATTCTGTGAAATAAAGAAATATTTGAAATAATTACTTTAATGATTAATAAATTTAATGAAATTGCTAGCAGTGAATTAACGTAGCTCAAAGTGTACTTTACCAAGAGATAATGGTAAAGAAAAAAAGAGTTTTTCCCTGTATTGCAGAACCTAGAGTGGTCCGTTCAAGTGCAAATAAATCGAGACATGAAAAGTCCCACAATAACTGTTTTTTGTACCTGATTTGAAATCTACGTTGATATTTTGTTATATTCGAGAGTTTAGATCTGTCAAGATTAATTCATATTTTGCTTTATCTTTCATACAATATTTTTTCAACTTCTTTTTGTTAGCTTCCTCAAATGAAACCATTTCTTGTTACGAAGTATTTAATTTTTTTCTGGCGTAGAGTCAATTAAACAACAAAACATGTAATAACATTTTCAATTTTCTACTTGCAAGAGTAGATTATACACAATAATATCCTTTTTTATTGTTTCTGTCTCATTAAAAGTAATTCAAAGTCCTGAGAACATTTATCAGTTTCCTCACAATCATCAAAAAACACGGTTGTGCTCTGCTTTTTAAATAAAAGAAAAATAGACTATACTGCGAAGATGTACTGAAAATGTACGACTAGAGAGAATTTTTTTCTTAAATTTCCATTATAATAATAATAATAATAATAATTCTTTATTCACCCTTTCAGACAAATTGAATTTGTATAGGATACATCAATAAGCAACAATAATAAGAAAAGAAAATATGTAAACCCAACGGATAATTAAATTAAACAATAATGGAACTCAAATACTCATTTTTACTGTAAAAGCATCGCTCCACTAGGAGTGATTTCACTTGTCTCTTGAAATTTTTGTGATCCAAAGCCTTCAACCTATCAGGTAGATGATTAAAAAGTTTCGCTCCGCTGTAAGTCGGAGATTGTTGAAATTTAGTTGTACGATGCGTTGGAAAACAAAGAGTATTTTTATTCCTGGTATGATATTCATGATAATTAGAACATTTCATCATCGAGTTGAAATTTTTATGTATATACAGCAAAGTATTCAAGATGTACACGCAAGGTACAGTAAGAATTCTATAATTAATAAATATGGGTCTACAGGACTCCCTTGGGTGGAGATTGAAAATAAGTCGTATTATTCTTTTCTGCGCCACAAAGACTGCACCGACATCAGGTGAATCTCCCCACAGAATCACATTATAATTCAAGTGAGAGTCCACTAGAGAGTAGTATACTCCCAACATCGAGTTCAGAGGCAACATATTTTTTAAGGATCTTATAGCATAATAAGATCTACATAATTTCTTGCAAACACTATCAGCATGATTCCTCCAGTTCAGAGTGATATCAACACGTAGTCCAAGAAACCTCACTGAGTCAGATGATACCACGTCACCAGAGGGAATATTTAAAATCAGTCGTCGACCTGAATCACGAGTTTGAAAGTAGATGAGGTCGGTTTTGTCTACGTTCAATATCAAACAGTTTTTATAGCACTAATCAGAAAAGATTTGTACTAACAACTCGCACTTCTTCTTGAGTTGTGGCAGGTTCAACGCTGTTATGAGGAATGATGTATCATCCGCGAAGAGCAAGATCTTAATAGAATTCATTCATGATAGCAACAATTCAATATAAAAATGATATATAAAAAAATGTATATGTTGCAAAAGTATTATTCATAACCTAAACACATGTTTGAATTTTGAATGACATTTGTCAGAGTAAGTTAGTGAACGACGAGTGTGGAGTAAAGACCGAAGTATATTTCTGATCATATGGCCATACTCTTACTCTACTCTCTGAGTAAGTTTGTGAACGCTGCCCTTGAAAACAACATGGCACATCATCCTGGCCTCAAAGAGCATTTAATTTTTATGTACAGATAACTTAGTGGGACATTTGTTGATACAACTTAATGAAAACCGATTTTCAGTTTCTTTTTTCAAATTATGAAGAATTTGTTTTCATGATCAGAAGTTATGTGAGTCACCATCATCGAAGAATTGCAATTGAAACGTTTTGGTAGGATATTTATCGCTCAGGCCCTTGCACCGTTGCTCCACCTAACAATCTGATTATAGAATAGAATATTATAACTGAATTAGGTGGAATCGTTCATACCTCATAACAATATAAATGAAAGGTGGAATTTTCTAATTATCATTACCAGACAACAAGCATTAAAATTGCCAATAAACACTAGGCAATAATTGCAAATTGGAAATGAGTTCTCATTATTCTCGTTATGCATTAATTCTTCGCCAAATGATTCCGAGAAATACCCAGAAATTACTCCGAGTTATTGTAAGGGTGATGATGCGGAACTTACAAGTCGAGCTGAGGAGTGGTCGTTCCGAATTTTTACCTTTGTTATGTGAAGTAACACCTCAGGTTATGGGGAAACGTGCGAGCCCGAACAGAACGCGCATTTTCCGCCACCCATATTGCCAATTAAATGCAACCGAATCACCACCACAGCTCACCAAATCGAAATTGGATATGGTTAGCTGTTTATTGCTTTCAGGACGACGAATACCCGAAGAAATTTATTGTTAACGCAGGGGCGTATTTCGATAGTAGTCAATTTGAGGCATTTCTTCTCTATCATTGAAAATCTCTTGATTGTTTTCCTTAACGATTTCGTGCCAGCACACCGCCTACACACGATACCATCGAAAAACTTAATATTTCCTTGGCGGTACGATAAGATGTTCTTCCATACTCAATGCAAGAGTTCATGAAAAAATATTTCATACTGGATAGAGTCTTTTTTAGAAGGAGGCTATGACCTTGGTAAATATTACATAATACCTTATGTTCCGTTCTCAACTGATGGATGACGAATCGATATTATCTTATTGATGGTCCAGTCATTTCAGAGTTTTTCTCTCGAAATTCGAGATAATTGGCGGTTAACTTATGAAAGCCTTTATTTTGACACCTCAAAACTTGTCTCAAACTCTACCGACTGTAGGGTCTCCGCGTCTATAAAATTCTAAGGGTCAAAAGTCCAAAAAACTACTTTTTGCGAGTTTTTCTCAAATATCTCGGTTTCAATCAGATTTCCGATATTTTTATCTATTATAAATATTATGCAGGAATAAATTCTCTACAATTTTTTTCTCAGAAGTTTTTTTGTACTTTGAACTGTTTTTGAGATAGAGGACAGGAGCGGAGGACATAAATATTATGTTATTTTAAAGAGACTACTGACTGAGCCATAGTGAAACACTGCGAGTTCACGGCCCTTTATCTCGAAAACAATTCGAAGTGCAGAAAAACTTCTCGAATGAAAGTTGTAGATAATTTATTTCTGTACAATATTTATAATAGATAAAAGTTCAGAAAATCTGATAGAAACCAAGTTATTTGAGAAAAATATGTGTAACATCATTTTTTTAACCTTTGACAATTAGAATATGATAGACAATAGACACAGACATCCTTCAGGCGATAGAGTTGAAGACAAGTTTTGAGATGTCAAAATATAGGCTTTCACAAGTTCACAGCCAATTATCTCGAATGCAAAAAAATACAAAAAAATTCAGATATTTTTTGTTTGCAGAATAACGCGGAGCCATAAATGTCCACTTTAATTGTGCTATATCTGATTAGATATGGTCCATCGGTTGAATTATCCAGATTGAATTAAAAATGGGGAATTATATAACAAAGGGCCAGTTTCATAATAAACCACTAAAGTACACTTCACATGAAGTGCAGTTTAAACTAAAGCTAACTTCAAAAATCTACCTAATTTCATTAAGAAATTAAATGGGTCTTTATGTAAAGGAGACTTTAGGTGCAATTTTGTATGTTGGCATAACTGAAATCGTTTCCTTTGACCTAAAATAGACAGTTGCAGTTGTATTTAACCAAAACCATCTTAAAATTGAAGGAGGTTATGTTATTTTCATGTGGATATAACGTTCAGGTTCAAATTCAAAATATACACCTAGAAATTTGGGGGAAAAGGCCAATCCCAAACTGAATGTTACAAAAAAAAATGAATTGATAATTGCTGCTGACAGAAGGCAATAAGGGAGCTTTGCCTTAGATTAACATCGTTAGATTTAGGTAAATCGAAATAAGAAAAAAGAATTGAATACATATGATCTTTGAATAAGCATTTATTTACATCAGCTTACTATAGCAAAATGACCTGTAATAATTGAAATTCTAACATGTTTCCCATTAACGGTATTAGCAAAAATTTGTTTATTAGCACCTAATTCCTTTTCAAAATGATTGATAGGAAACATATCATTGATATAATGGCAACACTGCAGTTGCAACTATAATGAGCCGTATGGTGTCTAATTGTAGTCTCATTTCGAAATTGGAAATCTACGTTTCCATACTCCGTATTATCATTCCACAATGTTTTTGGTCCTTATGATTGTTTCATGTCATGGATCTTCTTCATTTGATGAATTCGAACTAGTTGTCTCAAAATTTTCCATTTTAATTATTCAAATATTATACTATATTCTTGCGCTCGCCGCATTATCTCTTGTTGTGAAAGTTGATTTCGAAAAAAGAAACAACATAAATAACATGTAACTAACCTCAAATGAGTTGACAGTATGGACACGAGAGGTAAGGAAGTTATTTATATAGCTAAAGTCCCGAGATTGGGCCTTTAAATATAAAGTTGCTTTGCATGAAATGAGTTATGAAACCGAAATGTTGAACTTAAAGGAGTTTTAAAATTAAAGGGACTTTAAAATTGATTATGAACTGACCCTAAGGCGAACGATTTCGTAGCGAATTCAAATATAGGAAAAATTTTGAGTTTAAAGAAATCGTATCCACCACTATTGCAAGATTATTAAATTTGTAGAATTTACGATTAATTCTAAATAACAATTTTGTTATTAACTGGTTAACGGATTAGATGGAAAAGGGGTGAAATATTTATCAATATAAATGGAAACTGATTAACGCAGTTGACGCTTCGGAAAATTATTATAATATTTTCGTCAAAAAAATTTAGGTGCTAGGTAAAATGAAGTACAAGTAGGCAATTGGTAGTTGCTCATCAGAGTTATGATCAATAACGTATGATCTAGTTCAGGTAAGAGATATCTTGGGATTTCTTCAATAGAGTTAATTATTTGTTCAATATCATCTTTCAGAAATCAGTCTCGACAATTTGAGTGGATGTTTTCTCAACTTTTTTTTTCATGAACTAAGATACTCCAACTCTAATAGATATTTCTTCTCTTAGCTTCCTTTACTAGTTTTGGTCACTTGGATGGCCGAACTTGATTACCCGCCATGAGAAAATATGAGTTTAGAATTCAAATTCAGGGACTTTCGAGAGAAAAGGTGAATAAAGTTTCTGAATGAGGCAGCGGGCATGATCTGGAGGTGGTTCCAAGTGATGTCGAAATCCCGTAAAAAAAATCGAATAGGTATTTCCCCTCAATTCGTGAATAATTTTATAACTTCAAGAGTTGCGATATAGCACAAGGAGAAAGGGTTTTATTTCTGTTGAAGTTTTCCTGATTAACCTCGACTGAAGCTCTTATAACCCCGCTGTTTTGTTTGGATATTGTATTATATTTTATTATGTTTGTTCGATATTTTTCCATCAGAATGAACCCAGGGCTTGACATCGCTATAGATTGATCTCTTCATTCAAATTTTTTTGTTCTTCCTGCTTTGGCTAATAATAAGAACGTGTGTTTCTGTTTTCATTCATTTCTTGTTTTCGGTCTCTGAACGAAATTTAAATTAATATCAAACATGACTATAACTCATCAGGTTATTCAATGATGATTTCGTAAGAGAATCATTTCATCATTCATCAGATGCTAGAGAAAGCACATTTTTATATTGAATTAACGGATAATTGTCCTCCTTGAATCCAAAGAGAATATGAAACTTTGATTCGATATAAAATATGGACGGAAGCACTTATCTTCGATTGCAATAATGATTCATAACTATTGAATATCCCGGCAAGACCGGAATTTTGAAACTGCAAGATCGAAAAAATATTTGGATCTCAGTAAGAACCAACTACACTTCCTCACTGGCTTTCTTACAGGGCATTGTCGCCTCAGAAAGCACTTGCTGAGAATGGGCGTATCGGACACTGACGAGTGTAGATTCTGTGAGGAGGAGGAAGAAACTCCTATTCACCTAGTCACAGAATGCTTCGGCATTGTAAGCCAAAGGAAACAATGCTTTGGTCAAGAGACCTGTAGGAGTGAGGAACTAGCCTCACTGAAGCCTTCCGAGATATTGAATTTCTTAAGATCTCTGGGACTGGAAGGCGAGCTGTAAAGCTTTCTCAGGGGGCACAATAGACCATCAGGTCGAAGTGGACTGTAACCCCTTTTAAACTATTAACTATCAACTATCAAGACCTTAGGACAAGTAAAATATTGTTTCTCTTGGTAATTGTGCAAAATATTAATGCAAAGAGAATTGAAATCTCGTTGAAAGATTCCATATATACATACATGGTGTTCCTAAATTGATGCGACAAAATTCAGGAGGTGAATGTTTGTATGATGTTAAGATGAGATGAGACGATAGAAGAGATTTTCAGAGGAGAATCCAGAAAAAAAAAGGAAAAATCCAAGAAAAGTCACAAATACTGACTATCAGAAGTCCTGAAAAGTGAAGACTCCAATTATTTTTCAAAATTTCAGAAAATTACAAAAGAAATTCAAGAATGCGTAGATATATTCTTATATAAACTACTCGTATATTCGAACTCGGAAATCAACGATCAAGTCCATATAGATCCGTTGGGAGCGTTGTGATCCAGTTCAATTTGAAGAGTTTAAAGATGTCGTTTTATGTTCTCAAGAAGCGAATCTAGTTAGGAACTTAATTCCTGGAGAGGTTGAAAAAGTGCTTTTCCAAGAACATTGTTGTTTTGGCTGTTTATATTGATGAAATTGTTAATTTCCATAACAAAAAGTAGCCTCGCTCATTTCAGAAGAAAGAACCTATTGAGTTTATTAGATTTCCAAACTTTTGTTCACAATTTTTTATAATATCATCGTTTCTGTGTTAGGTTGAGTTCAATATTCATTATTGTTACTGAATATCACTATAATTTGCGTACCTACTACGTCATTCTAGGAGGATGGAAGGCCTCAGTCGTAATGGCATGTTTAAGTTAACCGGGATGAAAACGTCATACACAATAGGAGACCAGAGGCAAAAGACTTGAGTTGCAGCAACGTCAATTAAAATTCAATGGTCCATTACAACTTCAATCCTTCATCAAATCGAATATTCCATAGACGGTAGCTATGGAGCTTTAAAAGGAGGATTACACTATTAGAGGACCTTTAAATTTTGATGAACGTTGCTGCAACTCAGGGTTAGTACTGTATGCAGTAGATCAGAGTGAGAAGAATGAGAATGAATGAAATAAAAAGAGACAAGAGCGAAAGCAAAAAATAGAGCTCTCTCCTTTGATAGACAAGAAAAAAAGAAAGAAGACCTCGATCCTTATACTACACAACATCATGATGAATTTTTGAAGCATAGATTAATTGAAAGTAGTAATCATCGAAATGAATATCATCTTCAATTCATAGGCCCACCGAATCTTCTCTTTTGACGCTGCTACATGTTGTCATTTGTATTAAGTTACTCAAAAGGCCCTCAGCAGGTTTGAAGATCAATAACAAAATGTGATTTCATCTTTCCAGTCTCCTGATGAAGGTTTATATCTATTTTCAATTTAAATATGCTTCAAAAATGTTTTCGGTTCGGCTTCCGTAAAAGCAAAGAATTTTTTGTTTTTCAATTTTTATTTTAAATCATGATAAATGTATGAAAATTGATGAAACAAGTTTCATCAAGTTTTCGAACATTGCTTAAGCAATGAAGATGAAACATTAGATAATTACTCGAGATGAAATTAAGAAAAAAGTCATTTGGTTTGTATCAGGATGCAGTGAAGATAGTTTTTGGTAACATCGTTAAGGAATCTGTATCTTTAGCAGGCTTGAATTTGGTTCCTGAACGAAAGTACATTCCTTAATTAAAATATTCAAAAAAGTTATCTAATCGGCACTATAAGATTATGTTCCACCTGCTCCCGCCTCAGCAGCCTATTAACTTTATTGCATTTCGCTCGACCACAGAATACCAGGACGAAATGAGTATGAAATCAACATATCAGGGATTCCGCATAAAAAGCCGTAGAATCGTTCTTACAGAGCGACAAAGTCAGGGCCTGTCAGCGATCAAAAGGCACAGGTCTGTTAATACTTCACGCACAAATTGTGAACAATATGAAGAGTTGTTTTGAGCAATTGAAAGCTCGCTGTGATCATGTTCAATTTGCCGCACAATAACTGCGTCGAGGTAACAGGTAACTTCGAATGTTCAAAACAAATGACGGTATATGACAAATGGGGGTTTTTGAATACGGAATGTGTTGTTTTATGTTCCACTTGAACTCATTAATATCTGAACACAGGCAGTGCACACAAACAACTATAGATCACTTATTGTCAGAGTCCATTGAGGAGTGGAGGAATTTGACGTAGGATTATATTGAAAAATTGGATTCTTCAGTAGGTGATAACCTATCTGATCTGAACTTTTTTCAACTTTGAGGTATTAATATTATTATCAACTCTGTTATTTTGGGGAAGACGGCCTATAGATTGTTACACTTTTGGCCAGGCTATTGCTTCACTATAATAATAATAATAATATCGACTTTATTATTATTTACAAAAAGGCGATTTTTAGCTTGAAGCTATTCTTACATGATATTTCTTCAATGGTTTCCGAAAAATTCAACAATTTCCTCGTAGTCAAGAATTAATAGCTTCAATTACTGTTGAGTCCAATTCTTCGAATAGGATGTCCAATAACATGTTAGCAGATAAATACAATCGTATTCATAATTTGTGATGATAGATAACAACCATTTATTCATTTAGTGTTTTCAACTATTTTTGGTGTATGATATTCTTTTTCTTTTCAACAAAAATAATACAAATGCTTTTTCCCTTATATTCTACTAGCTGGCCCGCGCAACTTCGCCTGCCTAAATTGGCTATTGAAATTTTTGTTATTATTTTTAATTATTATTCCAATATCATCCTCAAACGCGAAAAATCTTGAAGAAGCTTAGGTCCTTATTGCCACACCGCCTACCAGATCCGATTGTTTTCCCCAACTTCTCGTTTAAATACGTCAAACCTATTCAAAATAACTGAAACTACAATCCTATAATCGAATAATCAGTCATTTCTCACAACGTATGGGCCCCCCCGTTACGCGGTTTTTTAGGGGGTACGTTAAGCAAAATATTCGTATACCAGCTGATAATGATATTGCTCGGTTCATGTACTTCGATATTTCACAGTTTCACCTAGTTTCCTAGAATCGATCGAGGCTAAGGGTCATTTTTGCATATCACCGTAAGAATAACATGGATCATTCGCGACTACGCGACTTATGTACTTTGACGAATGGCTCTTATAGCTCTGAGAAGCAGGCATTTTTTCGACCCGCTTGATATTTTCTCATTGTTTTATGCTCGAATACCATAAAATTTTCATAAATTATGTTATTCGGATAGATAAACCATATTGATGTAAAGCTTCATTTGAATCCGTTCGGTAGTTCTCACGTGAAAGAGTAACAAACATCTTCACATACTCACAAACTTTCGCATTTATAATATTAGTAGGATAGGATACACTAATGGGAGTGACAGTTGCTCCAATTCTGTGAGGCATCCGTCGATTCTGCCACAAACTTGTGCAGGAATATCTCAGTTTTACAAGATTTCATGGCTATATTTCATTATTATAAGCTGGAACTCGGGACTCTCCTGTCAAGGATGTATCAATCAACTGCCAAACGATAAATCATTCATCGGACAGAAGGCTTATTCTAACACTCCGTTCTTTAATTTTCAACGCGTGGAAGAATATTTTTGCCATCAGCACAATCGAGAACTATCGGTGTCATCTGCTTCATTCTGCATAAAGCATCTTTATAATGTCATAAATTGTGTAACGATAACTCAGTGAATTTTGAAATTCATTAAATTTTAAAAAAATGAAAATTCGCTGTAGTAAATCTCATTAGTTGAACTTTTTATATATTTCGGTATGGTTTTTTCATTAAATTTAAAACGTCCAAAAAATTTTTTATCTGTATAGGTATACCCATATCCTTCAGATCTGCCATGAGAATTGATGACTGTTTATTTGAGGGTACTCAATGTTGTTTGAATTCCCATAGCAGATTCATTGACTGTTCCCTACATAGGGTGATTTTATGATAAAATAAAAAAATCAGAGTCCGGTACTGAAAACTTATAACCTGTTCCATCAGCTGTACAGATTGTGATAATTCGTTCGTCAAATACAACATTTGGAAAATATGGCCATAAATCGGAAATCACTCTGTAAAATTGAACGAATGGATTTAACTGGAAGTTGAGCCAACCGCTAGAAAATAGGTTCTGCGTCTGACCGATAGTTGAAGAACAAGAAACTAGTAGGGCAGTTGGGGAAGAAATGAAAATATTACTCATTGCAATTTAATGTTGAAATTCATTATAGGGTGTCCAATTGAAAAATATATATGATATTGAGTTGTAACTCAACAAATTTTTATTGTATGACCATGAATTCGACGTAAAAAAATCTGTCAGAAACTGTTTTCTGCTTGAAAATATCATAAGAAGTTAACGAAGTTCACAGTATTCCCGTAAACGCGATAATATTAAAATTCCAAACTTTCAAACTTTGAAAAAAAAACTGAAAGCGCCTTTGAATTTGTCATAAAAAAGTAACCCGCAAATGTTATATCTGCAACGGTTTCAGAAATATCCTTAGGAGACAGTGTACATAGAGCAATGCAAATTTTATAGTATTTACCAACCTTCTATCAAAATTGATATCATTTTCACACTCACTATTCAGTGTAGATAAATTTCGACTCTTATACAAACATAATATTGGACAAATAGTTTGAAAGATCAGCTCGTACTATGACGATCTGGTATACATAGCGGAGAGCAAACATCGTTAACGATTGTGTTCATATTGCTTTTTCAATTGTCAAAGCGACTTACTGCATAGTAGAGTAGCATTAAATGTTATTTTAGTTATTTTATCTGAAGTAGAAATGTAGATTACCGGTAAAACGGTAAAATTACCGGTAAATTACCGGTAGATTACTGATGAAACTTTGAATTGTTTTTCGATTCAAACCTATATATCTCAGGTAAAGAAGCGAATGAAAAATTCCCGAAAAATATATGTATAACCCAGGCGTTACTTAGAGCTTTCTACTGACCAATAAATAAATTTTAAAATGATGAATAACACCTCAATACTAAAAAATATTTGCTTAATAATAATATGCAACTGAAATGCATAATTTACTAAAAATATTTTATTATTCAAAACAGGCATATCGCAAGAAATTAATAAAAACAGAATTATTCCTAAAAATATATTTAAATTGAACTCAACTTATACTACTAGTAATAACTGAAGAGTGGAAATTCAAAGGGGTCTAAGTGCCACTTTCACGAAATTTTAGATTTCATTTGTTATGGGCTTACGGAACGGTCAATGTGCTATCCACTTCAGGCAGTCATCATTTCTGATGGAAAAAACTGCGCATGTTCCAAGTGACATCATCTGTTTCACGTTAAAAGGGTCTAAGTGCCAAATTATCAATATTGTTAGTATACAAAATGGACACACAAGCCGATAATATTGCAGTGAAAAGGCGGCAAAAAGGGACCGAGAGTGTCAAAAAAGAAAAAAAAATATGCAGAGTTGTTGGTTTGCAACATACAGATTATAAAAATATCCACCTGAACAAGAGCAAATTCAATACGAAATCAGCAGACTCACTTTATGCTCCTGTTGTAGGTGGCTTGTTCTAGTGAATATTTCTGCAATTAGAACATTATCATCATTTTTCTTCGCAAAATCCAACGCAATCATAAAAAAAAAGTTATAATTTGAAAAATGAAAGTTATGAGCCAATCTTGATCCCTATTTTTGAACCAACATTCGAAACACCCTGTGACGGGTTATTCAAAATTTTGTAAATGTACAATATTTCCACAGTCTTCACCTTCAAAAACGTGAAAACGGTTTGTGCCTACGATATCTAGGTTAGGAATAACAAACATAATACCGAATACTACTCTTATCTCCCTGTTTTCTTCAGTTTTTTCTCGATATTTTGAAAAGTATTTTGACGAATGCAACGATTTGAGTACGAATGTATTCAGAATTGCAGACTCTATCAAATTCGAAAACAAAAAAACAGAAAAAAAAATATTTGAAAATTTTTTTTTCTCCCTGTATAACTGAAAGTGGTCAGGCTCCAAGAATATTTTAGATCGGTACACCCTGTATATGTAGTTTTATTTCATTCTGTATTTTGTACAGAATAACAGTTTTAAATTTTTTTTAAATTTTTTTCATAAGTTCTAGACATGTTTTATGTAATATCTCAGTTTGAATTTTTTGGCACTTGGACCTTTTTGAATTTCCACTCTTCAATTGCAAAGAAACAGGAACCAGAAAGCAATAAATAGGACTGAACTATCTAGTAAGGTACCTAAGCCAATATTGCCATGTTCCTAATACTGCCATCCGTCCCAAAATCCTGACGTCAGTACTCTGGCGGCCGATATCCAAACCGAATCATTCAACATGTTGAATGTTGAGATTAACCAAACCAACGCAATATAAAAGTGCGCAGTCTGCCCGAATCGCCAGACTGAGAATGGCTGTTTGTTTTTAACCTCTCTATAAAAATCTTCACGGTTTATCGAGTCCATAGTCCAATTAGACTTACAAGTTAATTTAAATTGTGGAAATCATTACCAAAGGTAAGTTAGGTGAGGGCATGTTTTTTTGTTGTAGGGTTTTTATGTTTATTTTAAAGGAGTTCCTTTAAATCGACAGTTCTTCAGTGGATTCACGGATGCCTATTATTGTCATACATATAAGGACCAAATATTGCCATAGCAAAATCTGGAACATAATATTCATGAAAATATTCTTATGTTCATAAATAAATATGTCATCAGCACAGTCAGATTGATAATATCTCATTCACACAGAAAAAAATTGGGAGAAGAATCTGAAACTAGGAAATCGTCGCTTGTGACTAAGTATTGGTTGTGCTTCTTATGCACCACGAACAGAAAAATTCATTTGAAATTAATATTTAATAATGAAATTATAGCTTTGTTATTTATTATGTAATATTACAGTGTATATAGCCAAACTCCCAATATAAGCACTACATAACAATATTTGGGACGTTTGTTTCTAATATTGCCCTTTCACAATGTTCTTTAAAAACGCTTCTACAAAAAATTATACTGAAATTAAAAATATTCGGTATACTCGTCTATGTAGATTACATGTAGAAGAATACTTTCCCTTAGTTACAGGTTGATCCAGCTAAAACTGTTGAAGCAACAAATCAAAATTCCTTAGGGTGACAATATTGGGCTTACTTACCCTATATATGAGCGAAGATGATTTTCACCAAAAGAAAGGCTCCTTCTCTTCTTCCTATCTGGAGGTCTGGTAGAGCTGTTTAAAGTTCGGAAATGAATATAATTCCTTCGTCGGGTAGGTACTTGTCGACAGAAAAACTCACGCAAATACATTTTTTTAAATTTATTTCACAGGGAGCTTTCTCTAAGATTCCTAAACCTGAACTATAAGCAACATATTTTCTCGAACCAGGTTTTTTTTGTAAGACCGGAAAGTTTTCTACAAGAAAAAACCGAGTCAATTTAAAATCTTGAGCTTTATGAACACGTATTCAAAGTAACCCTGAAAATGATGACAACGCAAATTGCTTTGATAAGGAATGAATAGGAAAAAGAGCTTTGAACTATTTGAAATTTCCTTGGTGTACTGTTGCTCGCATGATGTATTATTGTAGCAAATATATTTTGCGATTATGTCGTGCAAATTGCAGCAACAAAAGTTTTGAGGATCATACCGTAACCGAACGTCCATTTTTTAGGTTTGAAATAACATGTCAGGATTGCTTACTCACTGTATACTTATTTTGGTATAGGTGTTGCTATGCCATTTTTGAATGTGTGACGAATTGAGTGATGAAAACTAGATGTCGCTAAACCTAATGGATGATTCACTTACACTGAGTTGCAACAAAAATTTAATGCTGCCTTAATTCTCCCTTAAACCGAATATCCATAGACGGTAGCCATGGATACTCCGTTTAATGGAGAATTAAGGCGGCATTTAATTTAATGGACGTTCCTGCAACTCAGGGTATAAGTCCATACAACAAAGTTTATTTCTGTTCAAAGTAACCCCATTTCAAGGTACTATCTAGTCGGATTTCAATCGTCAAAATTTTTGTTTAACTTTATTTTGAGATTGTAGCTTCAGTTGTTCAGGTATACATATCAGCACCTCAGAGGTAAGGTGTGTTAAGTCACAGAATCAAAATCAGCCAAAATAGATATTTTTCAGTTCAATTATTGTTTCAAAGAATGTTTATCGCTATTTTTCAGTGAATTGATGTACCTAGGGAGTGAAATCTGTTTTCCACTAGGTAGAATTTAATAATGTACATCCAATTTTGTAGATAAATCGTGTCTGGGAAAAATGTGACTTAACACGCTCTACCTCTGAGGTGCTGATATACTAGCTCAGTGGTCCCCAAACTTTGCGTCGTGACGCCTTGTCTTTTTTTGTTTGTTTCCATTTTCCATTTTTTCATGTTCTTTCTTTATTTTTCTAATAATGAGTTTAGATGTTAATTGGAATTTTCCTGACAATTTTGTATTAGGCAGAACTACAAACAGTAGGAAAATGTATATCAAGAAGACCACGGTATCACAAAAATCCCAAGAGATAATTTCTAGAGTAACTAACCAAATATATGTCATTTCGTTTGATTGTTTGTGTTAATGAGTTAATGTATGTTGTACGGCTAATCTGTTGATCCTTACGTGATGAAATTTGATATCCTAAATTCTGGGCAATGATAAAAGCTATTTTTCATTAACACATTACGCGGACGAAGCAGCGATCGAAAGCTAGTATGTTATAATCCTAGATGCTACGTTAACTGTAAACTTGTGAAGTACCATTAACTGTGAGTATTCCTGCATGTCAAAAAAATCTTTGAGTTCTGTGAAAATTATGAAAACCTGTGGAAAATGAAGTCGAGAAACTAAAACAGCTCAACAATGAGGAAATACGAAAAAAATTTCAATCGTGCAATGTTCAATCAACATCGAAAGAGAAATCACTTAACCTTTGATCAGATCCGAACGAAATCTAACAGCAGCAAATAATACGTTCTGTCTTTGAGTAATTCGCCAACAAAATTGAAAGATCAATCTTAGCGAATATTTCAGAAATGAAGAATATGTCCGAGCTCGCTCTGCAACATCGATAACATCGATTTTTTCGCTATCGAACTTCTCGTACCGACTTTCTCACGGTGCCCACATCGGCATAAAGCTGCTCCAAACACGTGCATGGCAGCCTCCTATGATCGGGAATTTGAAAAATGATGCCGCAACGGCGAGCTGGACCTGCACTTACTCATCAACGCTGCTCGTCGGCCGAGAGAAGCTTACTACTTGCATATTATAACTCACAGTGCACATCCTCATTTCATATAATCTCGAACAGGGCAGTCGCTAGCCAGAATGCCGTCCTAGGCAGAATCCAGAGTGCCTAAACAAATTCTTGAAAGGCACTGACATATCTGAGAAAATGCAAAATGTACTGTGAAAAAAAATTACAAATGAATTATATGATTCAAATCGAATTATGAAAATTTTATATTGAATATGAAAATAAAAGACAATAACAAAATGTTCGAATAACCAAACAGGTTATCCGCATAAAAATATATCACCATGAAGCATAAGACATAAATACGAAAAAAGTGTAAACGGAATCCATCATACTGGAGGCCGACCAAGTATCTAGTGAATGTTAATTCGATATACGTATTGACAACTTCTGACATTATTCTGAAGAAAATAATTAGTCCTACAAAATACTAAGAGATTGAAAACTATGAGAAATGAAATATGATTTTTTTGTAATTTATATTTCACAGTTCATCAAATACATCACTACTTGCTCGGTACACTATTATGCGGATGATAGTCAGCTGTATTTGTCATTTTGACATAAATAATGTCGTTGAGGTTTTTAGAAATCAGTGCCTGCAACAACGTCGAAAAGACGGTTGTCGTTGTTTTTGGACCAAGTAGCGATAGGATGAGACTTTTGGAGGATAATCATTCGGTTGTAGTGGAGGGTGATACGGTGAGACTATCTGATTGTGTGAAGAATCTTGGGTTGCTTGTGGATCAGGAGTTGAGATTTACTCAACATATCTCTTCGTGTCTCAAGAAATCGTACATGATGTTATGGGTTATCTATAAACATCATGAATATCTGAGTGTGCATTTATAGTATATTCTAAAACAAGTTGCAGAATGAGCTCCGATTCCAACACGAATGCGAAATTCGAAAACAAGCGACGAATGAGCGAGTTTTCGAAAGCATGAGTGTTGGAATTGCCTTCTGCAACGAGTATTAGACGATATTTTCTCTATTTCAGTAAATTTTGTGGAAAACTCGTGAAATTCAAATAAAAATTCAGATCAGTGACTTTTGTATTATATCTTGGCAGTTGGTGTCACTAACGAAATTTGACAGATCACGGAATTCGAATTGATTTGATTCGAAAATTGATTTGAACAGAGGTCAGTACTGACAACCATAAAACGAAAAATATAACTGAAAACAATGCTGTAATGAGTTTCATTACAGCACTACTTTTAGTACTGTAATGAACTCATTACGATACTGAAATAGAGAATAGTATATTCTAAAAACAAGTTGCAGAATGAGCTCCTATTCCAACACGAATGCGAAGTTCGAAAACGAGCGACGAAGGAGCGAGTTTTCGATAGCATGAGTGTTGGAATTGTCTTCTGCAACGAGTATTAGACGATATTTTCTCTATTTCAGTTAAGTTTTGTGAAATAATATCGAAATTCAAATGAAAATCCAGATTAGTGACTTTTGTATTGTATCTTGGCAGTTGGTGTGACATACGAAATTTGACAGGTCATGGAATTTGAATTGATTTGATTCGATCAAGTTGTCAGTACTGACAACCATAAAACGAAAAATATAACTGAAAACAATGCTGTAATGAGTTTCATTACAGCACTACTTTCAGTACTGTAATGAACTCATTACGATACTGAAATAGAGAAAAGAAGTTACTATATGAATATTTGATTCTATCTCATTCAAATTATTGTGATGTTTTATACAGCCCCTTTTTGACTTCATACCTCATATTATGAGAAGCGTATTCAGAAACTTCAGAATTCTTGCCTTCATCTAATATTTGGCATTAGAAAATTTGAAAGGATAAGCCACACTCTACGACTTGCAAACTGGCTAAATATGAATAATCAGAGACTCTTGCACTCTGCCACGGTTTTCTTCAAAATACGTAGAACTGAGCTGTTTCGTAGATCAGTCTAGTAAAATCTACCGCGTATAAAGAACAGTTTACCTCTGAGCATCGTTCTTCTAGTATGAGTGTTTTTAAGCGGAAACTATTCGACAAAATCATGAATGAGCAGAATGAGGCTGTAATGGGTTGATCGTGTTGATGCTACTGCTTATTTTTATTTTATTTCTCTTGTATTCAACATGATTTGTATATCATATATGCGACTAAATTCTATTTTCGTAGTTGCTTCGTTGAGTTGACTTAGTATCAGTTCTTTTACTTTAGTTTATGTTTAGTTGCTATCTTTGTTCATATATGTTTTTTTCAGTTGTTAATAATATTCGTAATGAATCACAGGTTAGATTGAACAGTGCACTCACTGGTACACCGAATCTCGCTTTTTTCAGATTTTCCTTTTTATTCATTTAATGAACATGAGCATTGCTCAGTGCATTTAACGATACATCCCATTTGAAAATGAAAATTAATAGTATTCACATTAATCAAGTTCAACAATTTCAAATCATAAAACAAATAAAACAAACAACAACAAAAAATTCTCAGTATGGCAACGATACATCTACTATCTTATAGCATGTGACACCTCAGATCTAAAACGTTCAAGCGAGGTCCCAAACAAGTTCACTTCACGAGACATAACATTACAAAGAGCTGTATCGCAATGTAAAAAAAAGTGTAAAAATAGTAATTTCATATTTCATACACCTCTTTTTCACTTCAAACATATGACTGCAGTAATACACCAAGATCCCGAACCTCACTCACTCTCTGCAAACAATAGTTGTCGATATAATAGTTATTATTCATGGTTCGCCCACGATGAAAAGATATAACGTGACATTTATCAATGTTTACAGACAATCTGTTGAGTTCACACCAAATGTAGAATAGATCAAGGGCATGTTGCAAAGCGACGGCATCGTCAGTAGTAGAGATGGACCTAAAAATCTTCATATCGTCAGCAAACATCAAGAAAAGACCACCCGAGAAGGCAGCAGCGACATCATTAATAAATAAAAGAAACAGTATGGGCCCCAAGTGACTGCCCTGTGGTACCCCGGAGGGAGCAGGAAAGAATGAAGAAAAAGAGTTGGCGTATCGTGCAGAATAGCGACGATTACGCAGGAAACTTTCAATCTAACCATGAAGACTACCTCGGATACCCATCAGGTTGAGCTTATTCAGCAATAGACTATGATTAACCCTATCGAATGCCTTCCGAAAATCCGTATAAATACAATTTACACTCTTGCCACCCTCCATAGCAGATGTAACATTATCAATAAATAAGTTAGTAACTGTGGATCTTGATTTTGCAAAACCGTGCTGTTCATCAACAATTGTGGCGGCACATTCCAAAGTTAGACAGGAACAAACTAACTTATCGAAGAGCTTTGGGATGACAGACGGTATACAGATTCCCCTGTAGTTCGATACAACCTGTTTATCACCCGACTTGAAGATGGGTAAAATGTAACTGTCCTTCCAAATTAAAGGGAATAATCCAACTGTTAAAGAACTGTTGAACAGGTCACACAGAGGTGCAGCTAGACTGAAAATACATTGCTTTAAAAGAAATGATGGGATACCATCAGGCCCGCAAGAGTAGGGGCACCTCAGCCCAGATATGCCATCAAAAACATCAGCAAGAGAAAGCGTCAGTGTATGGAAGTCAACGGTTTCCGGAATATCTAACGGAGGAGAGATAATTTCCTCATGGATGAAAACAGCTCCAAAAAATTGGGCAAATAATTCAGAAATCTCCTCACTGTTCGAGCTCTCTACTCCGTTGAAACACATTTTATAAGTTTACTTATGTGCTTCCAGAAGAATTTGGGATCGGATTTAATTCTAGATTCAAGGAATAGACAATAAGAATCAAAACACCCTTTCCTCTTGATCTTACACTGATTACGTAAATAACGAAACGACTCATAATCATTGGGCGAGTTGGAGGCTTTAAAGCGCGCATGAGCTTTCTTCTTTTCTTTGATCAAATGCTTCAACTCTTTATCGAACCAATGAGGAAAGGCACCATGTCTTTGGACCCGTTTAGGAACAAACATATCAAGCTCATTATATACAGCATATTAAAAGTAGGCAACCGCTCTATCAACATCATTCCTTTTACAAAAACTCCAATCAATAGAGTGAAAATAATTGTTGAGGTCAACATAGTTGCCATTCTTAAAATCATAAATTCATTATTCTAAGATATACCAGATACTTGTGTTATTTCCTGAAATAAAGGCTCTTATTATTTTTATTATTATTATATTGATTGTATATTTTTCGAAGTTTCCGGAAGGCTGAACGTAGCCACAACGACTCCTGTTCAGAATAAATAATAATAAATGGTATATTTTAAATTTATAACATCTTCATAATGAATAAATAAATAAAGAAAAAGAATAAAAAACGAATTCAGTTCGAAATAAGAATGCATTTTCTCTCTTGAGATATTTCACATTTTTCATTATCAAATTTTCGAAAATATTTATCTTCTGAGAAGCCTAAACTTTGCATTCTGCAACTTGTTTTAGAATATACTATTGTTCTATAAACTTATAATGAAATAACCACTCAATTCGTTACACATTCAAGAGTGGCTGGCTGCATTAAATGAAAAGGAGTTCAGAGGGTTGGCAATCCTGAGATGTTATTTCGAACCTAAAAAATACCTGTTCGGTATGGTCCACAAACTTTTGTTGCTGTAAGTATACTAATTTGCACAACATGTTCGCAAAAGATATTTGCTACAATAATATAATGAAATTTCTTTCCTAGGATAATATTATTATACTAGAAAAGAAATTTCAAATACTTCGACACACTTTTTCTATTCATTTTTTTAGAACAAAGTGCTTAGTTATTGTTGTCATCGTTGTCATTCACACTAAGCTGCATTCATGTCAAACTATCGAGGCTCACTTCAAATTGGTTTAACGGATGGCAAGATTCTGAATTATTTATTACTCACTTTCATATCAAATGGTAATGTATTAGTTTTCAAATCTCCGCTATGTTTGTATTTGCTAGACTCTCTCATGTAAATGCTAAAATACGCTTGACTATTGAGATTTTTCAGATATTGTAAACGATGAGTGTGAAGCTCTGAAAATACGAAAATTGATGAAAAATGGATTTTCTCAGTACTCAAAATTTTGTAATATCATTAGAACATTCGATGAACATGATATTTCGAATTGAGATGAAAATAAAGATTTATAATAGTATAATAAATTTTCAAGATTCGTTAGATCATTCAAAAACGATAACAGGTGTGACGAAAGATTTAATGCGTGCATTCTATTTGCCTTATATGCAGATCAAATAAATGTTATAAAAATCCAAAAAAAAGCATATAGGGTGGTCATTTTTACATCAGCAGCTACAATTGAGTTTACTGAGTACGACACTGAAAATATGATATTTAGTATACATAATACAACAAATGTCATGAAATGTTAGAAATTATGAAAAAAATCATTCGATTATGATTCACAGTGCTAGAAATGTATTCGAATGAAATATCGCCCGAATTAATGAATCTGTATTTTTTAAGAAAGATAGGAGACAGTTCGTTTGCAGGCTATAATCCCTTCATATGGTAGGAGTATGTAAAGTTTCACCTGGGACACCCTGCATAATTTGATCATTCATAGTCCAGAAATTTTACATCAGTTGATATACTTGTTGATGAAAAGATTCCTGCGGCAGGACGATTCTTGCGACTAGAAAGAAGGATATTAACAATTGTCTAAACACAAACAGCAAACAGCCCCATTATTTTAAAGTTTATATCAGATATGGTTATTCAACACTTTCAAATTATCATCATCGTACGATCAATGTAAATGCAATTAATTCGAAACTATTCATTCCAAACAGTTTTTTCGTTATTGCTAACAAGAAAATATATTTCAGTCATATTTGATGATCACCTCACATTCCCACAACTATAATTCTTTCTGTTGAAGCACAAAATACTTTAAGGTCGCGGTGCAATGGAACCACTCAAAATCTACAACCTCTACGCAGCAGCAAAGCACCTAATTATCAATCAAAATATTCCAAAAAATCAACTTTGCTATTAATTTTAACATATCCGATCACAATCTCCACATGCAACTGCTCAACGTATTTCGGATTGTTCAATTCATTTCATTTCGCGAAGATTGCGCATTCTCGAAAGCGGTAACATCTCCAAGATTTGCTCGACTAATCTGTTGTCAAGAACCGACAAGAACCTCAAGCAAGGGTCAGAGGTGAACGGTTCCAATGGCGGGACTACTTCCGTATATGAAGAACACGAGATACAAAAGATCGCTGGGATTCATTTCATTGATTCAACAAAGGAAGAAAGAGAAACGAGAGGGAATTTGAAACGATTGTACGCTCGAATGCAGATTAGTAACATAAGAATAACATCTGAGTTAGTTTTAGAAATGTGTTCTTCCAATGATACAGGGGGTCCCAATGAAATACTATATAATATAATAGGAAATAATCGTTAAGTCGTTTAAATGATTAGCGAAGATGTTGAAGAGGCAGCATGTGATGCTCTCTCATCAGAAATTTTCTTAAAAGTCGCAGGCTTAAGGAAAATGTATAACTTGATGCGATGAGAAGAAAATAAAACATATTATTGAGAAAGTCTTACTTGAATATTTTGGGGGAAAGAAAGGTATAAAAGTTTCCACAAATTTGACAGCGTTATAGCGTATATTAATAACCAATCAGACGGCTGCAGTACCATCCGAGCAATAATTACAACTCTAGCCATAAAGTGTTATGAAGTCAAAAGATTTTACCAAGCTGATGACAAAAAATACTTAATGGCCAAGTTTGTAGTTAGAACTGGTTTGTCAGGAGCTTGCAAAAAGGCAGAGTTAACATTTCTTCCATTTGAAAATGTTAAAGATGAAGGAAACATCTTTCGTGTTGAAATCTCTCCGTCATAAACCAAAATTGTTTTTTTTTGGTGACATTAAATATCGTCGCTCAATTCGTAAACTTGCCAAATCCATTCTAAAGCAGAGGACATAGCAGGTTAACGAATTAGGTCGACGATATATCAAATTTTTTTGAAATCTTGAGAGAATTGGGTTCGCAGAATTTTTATCACAATAGATTTTTCGATGGATATGCCAATAGAGAATATACCAAAAATCCTGTGGGAATTAACACTGTCTACCAAAAGTTATTGCACAATTTCTTGGATTTTCAAATATTGCTCTCTACAGAGTGAGTCTCTGCCTTGTACATTTATTTTAACAGGAGATTCTGAAGGCAAAGGCGGATATAGCTTTTTTCGTGGGGGGGTTAATATTCATTGAGAATGAATTACTATAGGCTTTTTTTTTCAACAGGCTGTATCTCAGTGAGACATGGTCGTATAGAAAATAAAAACCAACTTCTGAAGCTTGAAGACTGTGGTTTCTGAAATTATTAGTTAACAGTTCTTTAGAGTACCGGTGGCCATCATCGGATAAAGAACGAAGAAAAAATTTTGAAAATTTTTAGAATTTTTATTTTTTTTGCTCTACAGTCACGTAGAAGTTTTTCTAGCTAGACCGATGCAAATGTCGTATAACCTGTTCATTCTGCTCGAATTTTGCTTTTTACTACTTTCGAGATGTTCAGTTTTGAATGCAAAAGGATCCTTTTTCACTCAATTGCCGATATCTCCGGAAATACTGGTCGCCTAGCGAGCTGAAAGGCGATTTCTTTTTCTACAGAAAATTTTCTACAAAAATCTGTTTTGTTCAATTAAAAAGAGATTTTTTCACCTGTCACATAAACGTGGAAAAAGAGCACAAAAATGCCATTTTGTCATTTTTGGTTAATGGACTGTATCATCTTCAATATTGGGGGGAAAGCTTAGGTTATAAAAAAATTTGGCAGTCTGATGTTCCCTAAAGTCGCCCCCAAATCGGTAGATCGATCGATTCAGCGTTTTTCTTGAACCTATCAATTGAACATTAGAAAAAATTAAGAGAACAAGGTTTTTTTCCTTTCACTTGACAAAAACCTTGTTCCTTTATTTTTTCAAAATTTCAATCAACCGGTTCAAGAAAACTGCTGAACCGAATGATCTACCGATTAAAGAGGGACTTCGTGAAACATCAGGCTGTAAAATTTTTTCATAACCTAAGCTTTTCCACCAATATTGACGAAGATACAGTCAATTAAACAAAAAATGGTAAAATGGCATTTTTTTGCTCTTTTTCAACGTTTATGTGACGAAAAAAATTTATTTTAAGTTGAAAAAAACAGATTTTTCTAGGAAATTTTCTGTAGAAAAAAAATCGCCTTTCGGCTCGCTAGGCGTTCAATAGTTCCGGAGATATCGGCAGGTGAGTGAAAAACGATCATTTTGCATTCAAAACAGGATATCTCGAAGACAAATGGTTATATCTGAAAGTCATGAAAAGCAAATTAGAGCTGAATAAATAGGTTATGTGATATTTGCATAGATCAAGTACGAGAAAATTTTTCCATTTGCGTAGAAGAAAATTGAAAATTATTTCGTGCTTTATCCGATGATTGCATGACTACCGATAGTCCGAAAAATTGTGAAGCAATTAATTCAGAAACAAAAGTCTTCAAGCTTCAAAAGTTAGTTTTAAAATTTTTATAAGACCATTTTTCACCTTTTTCTTAGGTTTTCGATACTCGAAAATCCCGTAAATCAGACCTTGTCTGAAGGTCAAAAGAAATATGTACTCTTTTTCTCTACTATTTTTTCCGATTCGGTTGAAATGACTGTATCATTCCAACCGTTAAAAATCCATGAAAAAATGTAATTTTCGAATCTCTTAAATGATTTTATCGAGTAAAATGAGCAGGTTTTCCGAACCTCTTTCTTTTTTTGTGGTATGCCCCATCAAAGCCTTTCAAAAGTTCTCATGAGACTCTAGTGTTATTGTCTTCTCGATTTTATTTTTCAATTTGGAATGAATTCGAATCTGAATCTTCTGCCTTCAAATGAGTCTGAAGACGACTTCGTTTCATTGATTCGTGATAACGTGTATAGTTAGACCAAAATTTTGAATATTGACGATTTGTTTCCTTGCTCATCTCACTACGGACTGAGATAAATAATTATAGGTTCTAAGATCCAAAACTCTCAAACTGTTGCTGTTTTCATTTTCTAAAGTCATTTGCAAACTCGGACTTGGAAATCGAAGCCAAAGGAACAAATGATAATATCATATTAATGAACGTTCGCGCTCATTTGAAAAATAACTTTAGTCAAGATCAACAATTTTAATTGATTTGCCTTGAAAAAATACTCAAGGGTATTTTATATATTTCCTGTGATGGTCTCAAAGACATTTTCAGTTACTTTCTGTATTTAAAAACTTACTTAGATGATAATAATTCTTGAACTAAATATATTATTTAACTCTTACTCTCCAGACTTAATTCTACTCCGGGTCTGAGAGTAGAAATATCATGTATCAATAAAACAGAATGAAACTCCAACTCTCATCTACTTTTTAGTTCACAAACATCAGATTGGCAGATAAAAGTATCGAGGATGTTCAAATATTCATGAGCATGCTCTTTCCGAAAAAGCTACACTCGTCGGTTCTCATTCAGTAGTTAAGGATTCAGACGTCGATTTAAGAAATTAGGTACCAAGAATTCTCGTACTGTTGTAACGGTAAAAGGTAAATAAATTCGAGCTTAAAGGCTATTGTATCGAAATCGTGTACTTTGCAAATGAGAAATTAATTCAAGAAAACAGTTCGCACTCTGTATTTCCGAGTACGTATTTCAAATTATCACTAGATCTGACATGAACAACACCTGCCTCTTTGCTCGACTCGTTGGTTTACCCGACTATTGGATGTTAGTCTTCGGAATTCAAAGGAACGGCGTTTGTCTCACATAGATGGAGTGAACAATATAAAGGGAGTAAATAGTTGTTAAGATTATATGTTTATAGAAATCATGTTTTCCTTGTTTTTTCTTAATTATTTACCCAAAAACTGGTTTGCGCCACTATCAAAACGCTGTTTGCCACTAGAGACATGCAAATAGCATTTGGTCCAGCTCTATTCTTCAAATAATAATTCGTTTTTTTCAGTCTACAAATGGAATAAATACTCATTCTATTCCTTTCTTGTTTTATGGTACAAATCGCAACTAGGTGACTTAAGCCGTTTTGGGCCTCAGTTTCTTGCCTTACCTGAAAATTTACAATTTTGGACAAACCGCGTTTTGTAAGTCTGCTCCTCATATCATGTTAAATCTGATTGAGAAAATGTACAGTCTTCTCAATGAATGTTATATATACTTAACTTCTCAGAATCGAACTGCGTATAGCGTTCCGTTTTATTCAATTATTCTCCAAACAATAACGGAATAAAAAAATCCTTAATGTATCATCTTTCCTAAGAGCCCGAAATAATTTCGCTTGCTTCTTTCCATCGATATAGAAAAAATAATTCAGAATTTAACTTAATATTTCCATCGGTTCAAGTCATTTTCCTCATAATGAAATAATCAAAAGAACAAAGTAACATTCGATTCTTCTTGAGCTCTTCAACATCATCAACATTCATCAGCAATTATGTAAAAATTCAATACAGTTATTTCGGCATTTTTATTCCATGTTCAAGTTGTGGGAAAATTTACAATTTCACACACGACACCATCAGAGACTGTCAGATAAGCACAGAAGACATGCATCAAATCATTGATGCTGAACTTCTAAATCTGAATGAAATCATATTGCTTTAGTAGCCCACACAGTGAAACTTGATCACCCATTTTTGATTTGAAGAAAACTGAAATCGATGGCAAACAACAAATCTTAAGCGGAAAACTTCCCCAGAATTGAATAAAACCATAGAAGTAACAGACGACAGAAATATCACCACATATCATTTCCTATTATTATCTGAAAAAATTTCGTTAAAACATGCATTTACATTTTTTTAACACCTATATTTTAATACATATTGATAAATTATACTCAGAATTCAAAATAATTCATACTTAAAACCCTCAATAATAAGTGAAATGAAATAATTACTCAATAAAATTTCTGAGGTTATTTCAAAAAAGTACAAATGTACTTTCGTCCCATACTTTAAACAAGTCATCACCAGAATTATAACTTTTATATACTCAATATTGAAAATACATAACACATTATTCTGCAAAGAAGCGACATTCGTTGATTCAAAACAGTTTGAACATTCATAAGATTTTCCTTACACGGATTGGACCGGGTCACTTTGTTTTCACTTCGCAGCATGTGAAAAGTGGATACCTACAAGAAAATTACTTTAAAAAGTTGTGACTGTAAATGATTGGCTTGCATCATGTGACTCTCCCAAGGTACAATAATATACAAGGAGTACTATCACTAGTGAATCAAACGTCACACCACGATAAAGTAGACCAAGTACTATCGAATGACACCAATATTAGTTCATCGAGAATGTTCGGTTTCTAAAATAAATAGTATATTATAAATATACCTAAAATATCCGATTTTCAAACTACTTTTTTCAATCACATGGCCAATATGTGATTAAGGGTAACGATTTAAGCCCATATTGATCCTAGATTATTGTACTATCACTCCTTATCAAAATTATTCTAAATCAAAAAACTCGATAAGTTTGAATTGAAAGAATTTTTTTCTACGTAATTTTAATCACTTTGAATAAACCCTCTTTGGTGTATAAAAGTTATACTTATTTTTTCTGCGAACAGTTATAAAAACTTCCGACCTATCGTCTTTTTATAACCGCCTCTAAAATTTTAAATTCTTACGTTTGTTATTGTCTTTCGCATATTCTTCACGTTCATCTTCAGTTTTCATATCCTTTTTTGATTTTGAAGATATAATGTAGTGTAGGTTATATATTTTCATGGGCGACAGCAGAATTTTTTCTCAGGGTGGGCCAAATAATTAAAGCTCAAAGTAAAGTGGACGAAGCGATACTCCCGGATAACTTTACTAAAAAGAAGAGTTTGATACGGACTGAAGCTTTAATTTATGTGGATTCATCGCCTACATCGCTTGTGCCATTAATTTGAACCCACGCTCTAAAGCTCCAACTTTTCTTGATTTTTTCATCCTCGATTTGAATAATACGAAACCTGAACTAAGGAAAATTCCCAGTGATCTCAAATGAATCTCAAAATGAATTAGTTGACCTAAAACACTCGATAAAGGTATTATTGAAAGAAGAAACAAACCTGAGTGAATCTTAGTAAGTACAATATTTATCATGTAATAACAATGCTTCTCAGATATTTCAATTTTGGTGTAATAGAAGCCTTAGTCTCATAGTTATCTTGAAGGAAAATTATAAACATTCATGGAAATTCGAACACAGGTTTTGATATCTCTGCCTTAGACTCAAATTGATGAAAGTTGATATCGGTTACGGAGAACATTGAATCTTAATAGAATGTGGATGGTCCATTCCTCTCAATCCTTTAAGTGACACCAGAGTCAGTGCTCATATAAATCCTAGCATCAGGAGACCACAACGAACCTTGTAACACGACTATTCAATATGACCGTTTCCGTCATATAGGAAATAACTCTGAAAAAGCCACCAAGCACGTAATTCTCGATTCTCTATCTCCCGCTATTTCTTGTGACGTGCCTGCAATCTATATTTTCGGACGTGACTGTTAGATCGCAGTGACATATGACCCGAGAGCTGGAACTCCTGCTGACTCCATCCGTTCCTGCCGACTGTACTCCTGCTGCATATAGAACCGGACAACGTGATTGGGCATTTGTCATATGAAACTTTGTTTTAACGCCGTCGGTAATAACGCGGTTAGAATCTCAAAGTATCGATAAATTTTATTCTATGGGTGTGCTGGGTGAGAGGCTTAATGTAGAATAAAAGTGGAAATCAGAGATTTATGGTTGCAATAATGAGGACCTCGGGAATTATTCTGATGGTGAAATACCATAACTAAAGATTTTACTCTCAATTCAGAACGATGAGGGCTGGTTTATTTATGGTACAGTGAAATGGTTATTTTAATAACCAATACCATACTTTGAGGAACATACACAGTGACAGCGCTGAGATCATAAATCATGAAATTCTCAGTTTCATTGTTTTCTCATTTTCAAACACACACCTATAAGAACACGCCTTTCTAGAACTATCATATCCTCTATAATCTGAATTCGCGTAGTTCAATTTCACTTCAACTGATATAAGAAGTTAGAAACGAGAATTTAAGTTAGGAAAATTTCATCAATTTCCTCAATAATTGATCCCTAATTCAGGTCCTGGCCTACAGTAGGAGCAGGCTAGGCATTTGCCCAGGTCGCCAAATTTTAGGGGGCGCAGGAATGTAGTTGTGGATGAAAGGTGGAAAAAATATCATACAATTTTGATGTAATGTTTCAACCATTTCAAAAATGGTTATATAAATGGGATTTTCAAAAATGTGGGATAAAACAAACATAATTCGTGAAATACTATAAAAGTAATATCAAATGCCATGCACATTCATAGAGCGGGTTTCGCAAAGCTTTAATTGTACGATTAAAAAACCAAGTGACATATGAAAGTATTTTTGTATTATTTTTAATAGGGCTGGCATTAGCTAATAACGGACGGGTTAAGATTGCATGTCAGAACTTCAAATGTATGTAGCACTCGGAGAATTCAGGAGAATTCATGATATCTGATGTGAATACATCATAAAATATGGTTCGAAAACTACTAAAAAAACCTGATCTTGAGATAGCAATTAGAATTTTTCTGACCCCACCAGTCACCACCTGAGATTCTTCTGTTTTGACTATAGGCTGAACAATGAGAGAAGATCAATCCTTTCAGGCAATAAATTGAATTCTGTAATGTTACTTTCTCTATTTCAGTATCGTAATGAGTACATTACAGTCCTAAAAGTAGTGCTGTAATGAAACTCATTACAGCATTGTTTTCAGTTATATTTTTCGTTTTATGGTTGTCAGTACTGACCTCCGATCGAATCATGTTTCGAATCAAATCAATTCAAATTCCGTGATCTATCAAATTTCGTATGTCACACCAACTGCCAACATACAATACAAAAGTCACTAATCTGAATTTTCATTGGAATTTCGAGAGTCTTAAGGTCTGTTCATTGTGAAGGTCTCCTCAGAGGGTTGCGACTTCCTGAGAGATTGAACTCCAGCTATCCTTCCATCGTTTGGGTGGTCTTCCTAATGGCCTTCTGCTTGCTGGTTTCCCGTCCTTAGCGATGGTTCTGAGAGTTTTCATCTCTGCTGTTCTCAAGATGTTCTTCGTTTTATTTGTGTCAGCTCGGGTCTCGATACCATAGGTTTGGACAGGTCTAACAAAGGATTTTTATATCCGCACTTTTCCATCGACATGCATATGCTTGTTTGTCCAAACAACATCTCTCAGACAGCCAGATATTACCGAGGCTTTGTTGACCTGTGACTTGATGTCCTCTGTCGGATTGTGATTACTAGATATGTCCACTCCCAGGTAGCGAAACTTCATCACTCGTTCCACGTTCTTATCATCTATTACTATCTTACATCGTGTTGGTTGTTTTGAAAATGTCATACATTTCGTTTTTTCAATAGATATGGATATGTTGAACTTTTTTCCGATCCGATAAAATTTTTGTACTTGTCTTTGTAAGTCGTCCTCGGTTTCTGCCAAAATAACTGCATCATCCGCAAAGCACACCATGCCGATTGGTTTGCCACTCAATCTGTATCCCATCTTCATAGATACCACTTCTTGTATGATTGAAAAGGAATGGACTGAGGCTACCTCCTTGCCTAATACCCGCTGGTGTTGGTACATCTTCAGTTGTTTGGTTGTCAACTCTTATTCTAGTTGTATTGTCTATGTTCAGATTCCTGATGACGTTTATTATTGCGTCTGGTATTCGTTTCTGCCCCAGTATTCTGATAACATCCTGAACTTTTATTCTGTCAAAGGCCTTTGTCAAGTCAATGAAACACACGTAAATTGGATAGCTGTATTCGATGGCCTTTTCCTTCACTTGTCTCAAAATGAATAGTGCGTTAGTTGTCGATCTGTTTTTCCTAAATCCTTGTTGCTCATCTCTATTTTCTATGGCATCCTGAAGGATATCCCTGATTATGCTGGTGAATAGTTTCATGCAGGTGCAGAGTAGGCTAATTCCTCTGTAGTTCTCCGGGTTGGTTTTTTGTCCCTTTTTAAAGATACGTATCGTTACGCTTTTCTTCCATTCTGTTGGTATGATAGATGTAGCTATTATTTTGTTAAATAGTTCGGTTAGCTTTTTCGCTAGTTCTTGTCCGCCATATTTCAGAAGTTCGTTCGAACACAAAATTGACTGAAATAGAAAAAATACCGTCTAATACTCGTTGCAGAAGGCAATTCCAACACTCATGCTATCGAAAACTCGCTCCTTCGTGGTTCGTTTTCGGACTTCTCATTCGTGTTGGAATAGGAGCTCATTCTGCAACTTGTTTTAGAATATACTAATGCTGTGAAAAATACCTAACCCTACAATAGTACAGATTTTCCTGAAATCATGAATAAATTTGCAAATATAAAAGAAAGAAGAATGACCTTTGGTTTGATCATCTTTTACTTCTACATTAAATTTTAACTTTTCAAATGTCCAATGGTGGTTTGTAAGTAGTATGAATAATAAATGGCTATAATATTTTCGATGAATGACCTGCTTTTTTGTTTCCTATGAAACATAGTTGTTTTAAAAAAAAAACATAAAAATACAATTATAATAAAAAAAATATCTGTGAAAAGGGCGCCTCTACACCATTTGCCCAGGGCGCCACTACACCATTTGCCCAGGGCGCCCATCACCTTAGTCCGGGGCCTGATCTAATTATAATCAGTACTTCGCGATCTTGACAATTTTTTCCCGATTGTATAAATACATTTCCTGATTAGAAAGGCAAACAATTGTTCTGGCTTCATAACCAAAATAATTTTTTTACATGGTCCTCTGACTTCTTTAAACTGTCTTTCAGTATAATTTTTCTGGGCTCTCTGTTAGGTGATGAGTGAAAACCATTTGCTCGAATATATCCCTCCTGTCAAAAACTTCATGTAAATAGAATGCAATTATCGAAAATCACATGGATAATTGCATTGTAGAGAGCGAAAGATCCCTGCGATAATTGCACTGCTCGTATCCATAGCAATTTCGGGAAATATTCACCCGAATTACACTCGTGCATCATTCCAGCGTGTTGTCTTTGAAAGTTTTTAGACAACACTCTGTCATGCCAAATTATTATTGTTATTATTATTATTATTTATTGAGATCAAGAGCCAAGATCGAAATCTATAGGGCTCAAAAAATAGAAATAAAGATACATACAGTGCGACATATCTCATAAAATACAAAGTGGTAATGACAATCGGTCCATATTGTTCTTAAAGGAGTTGACACTCTCATTATTCACCACAACAGATGGAAGCTGATTCCAAGAATGGAAAGCACGATTTGGAAGGAAATTTTCTCTCGCCGCATGATGAAAATTTTCACGCTACAATTTGTACTCGTGACCACGAAGACGTTGGTTGGTGTTAAGATCATAGATATGAGAGAGATCCACTCCAAACATTCCTCTCACAGCACTGTACGTTATTATGAGATCCCCACGTAAGCGTCTATCTTCGAAGCGAGGTAGTAGCATCATACGGAGCCGATCTTCATAACAAGGTCGCTGATAACCAAAGGCCATTCTGGTAGCTCGCATTTGTATATTTTCCAAAGAAGACCTGTCGCCAACCAATCTTGCATCCCAAACTGGACCGGCATACTCAATTATTGGTCGAATGTATGTTATATAGAGAGAGCGACAGGTACTGATATTACACTTTCCAAATACTCTTTCTAGGAGATACAGCATTCTGGAAGCCTTGGTACAGGTATTATGAATGTATTCAGACCAACTCAGATTCTCATTCACGACGACCCCTAAATCCACATGACTTGAGCAGTCAGAAATAGTTGTTCCGTTAATGATGTATTTCTCTCGACGATTCTTCTGTATAACTACACATTTGTCTGGATTTATAGGTAGGAGCCGTACTTCGCACCACTGCTGGATGATGGATAGATCTTGTTGTAAGATGTCTTTATCAGATCCATAAATCTTAGTATCATCAGCGTACATAGAAACGGAGGACGTGAGCATACCAGGTAGATCAGAAATCAGTGGCGGCTTTAGGGGGTGGCGAACGGGGCAATCGCCCAGGGCCTCGCTCTGGGTGGGACCTCGCGTCCCAACTCGAAAAAAGTTAGTTAATCAATACATTCAATCAGAACAAAATTGAAGAAACCATTCTGTAGTTTTTGAATATTGCGCTTTGTTGGAACGTCCGAATGGGTAATTGAGGCACCAGATGTCCGATCCACCAGATCAGTAGGTAGAAAAGAATGCACACAACACAATTAGGGTGAAAATTATCTAAGTATTCAAGTACAGTGTTTATTTATTCAAGATGTTGAAACCTCATAAAATATTCATAGCCCTGTTGACCGTTCTTTGGCGGTCCCTTTGAAATATTCGTTGAATTATCGTCTTATGAATGAATTCATTCCATTGTAGAGAATTACGGAAGGAGGAGAGCGAAATCTGTTTTTTTTTCAAACCTAGTGATTAGAGATACGAATATTGGGTTCAGTTTTGTTATATTCTATTTTTTGTGATGGAAAACTTCCATTGTTTTTGGTTCTTCATTTACATTTAGAGGTCATATTCACATTTTTCGAATAACTTGAAATTTTCATTGTCATTGAATTGAGAAATTAATTCAATTCGTTAGTTTCTCAAGCCGTTCTTTTCAGTGTGGCTCTTGTAAGTATAAATTTGGATACCAACTATCCAATGCATTTATCCAATACATAATACTTCATTCAGTATATCGGAAACTCAAAAGTATCCAAGTTGCACAACAACACCACGAACTGCTCTGAGCTTTAGGACTTGATACAACTGGGACTTCACGTTCACGCCCTCAATCAAACTCATAATTAGTGGCTCCTCTATCGCTCGGACAATCCCATGAGAAGTCATATATGGTGGATTGTGCAGAGAAATTTTCGATAAAAATATCGTAAAAAACCACTGTTTCCAATAGAAATATGCATACAAAATGGCGCCATTTCTCAAGAAACTTTCTATTCTGTTCATCTGGATCATAAAAATAAACAGTTTCATTCTTAGGACCTTCTCTTCGAAACCGAGAATTTCTTTTCAAAATAATTAATAGTACTTCCATCATTTATTATCACCATCTGTGGGAATTCCACTACCCGTCTCTTTTTCAACCCCCGCTGTAGATCCAAAGTCTAAGACTGGTAGTTCAATTGGTTTGGTTCATTAGAACGGAATGAACAAACGGGTCATTTTCATAGTGAAGAAACCGAAAAAGTGTGAAAAAACTGTGTGTTACTTAAAAATTATTTCTGACACTCTGTGCGTAATTCAACAAGATTTTCGAAATGAGTTCGCGTGATCGAGATGCCGGTAGAAAATTCGAGTCGGGTAGTTCAAAAAGGAAACGAGCAATCACAAGAAAGCTTGACAGGCGCTGAATGATTAATTCACAAACAAAGTTTTTCTAGACTTAAAATCATAAAAACATATTTAAGGAATTCGATAACACAAGATCGGCTTCCAGCCCTTGCTATTCTATCAATAGAAAATGACGTAGCTAATTCGATAGATTATGATACTTCAATTAAAGATTTCAGTCCTAGGAAAAGCCGCAAACATGAATTTCAAATTTATCATTTCTGAATTTGTTAATTTTGTAAATCTTCCAAAGTTATATTATATTTATATGTTATATTACATTTTAATTAAAACTCAAATTTCATATCTTTATAAAATATGACAATAACCTATACAGAAAAACCGGACTTACTTTCGCATCAAATACTTTTCACGAAGGAAAAAGGGCCTCGCGAAGACTTCTCGCCAGGGGCCTCGCAATGGCTAAGGCCGCCCCTGTCAGAAATGTAGAGGAGAAACAAAATTGGTCCTAACACTGACACCTGGGGAACACCGCTTGTAACAGGCCTAGTGGTGTAAAAAGTACTACCGACCCGGACGTAAAATTGACGTCCAGAAGGAAAGGCCCCAATCCATGAAAGGAGGCTTCCCCGAATTCCGAGATTCTCCAGTTTGGCTAGCAGACGTCTGTGTGGAACTTCATCGAAGGCTCGTGCAAAATCAAGGTAAATAACATCGATTGGTATGCCAGAATCGATTGCTCTCGTCCAATCGTCTAAACACCTGAGGAGGTTCGTGATGACAGATCTCCCTGGTAAAAAACCATGTTGGTTTTCTGGGATTATATAATTTTCAATGGAGAACTTCAGAATCTCTGACACTATAATCTTTTCGCATACCTTGGCAATGACGGACTCCAGGCTTATTGGTCTATAATTAGATGCAGATGTTTTAGAACCCTTCTTGAAAATTGGATTGACTGTTGCGATGAGCCTTTCTTCTGGTAAAGATGAAGTTTCAAAAGAACTGTTGAAAATAATTGAAAGTGGAAGAGCAACAGCAGCAGAACAATTCTTAAGGGGGTAAGGTGTTATCCCGTCAGGTCCAGGAGCCGATGACGCATCCAAATCCCTGAGGTATCTCTCAACATCATCAATAGAAAAATGTACCTCCTTGAGCTCTTCGTTAGATCTGGGTGTTAACACAGATTATTATTATTATTATTATTATTATTATTATTATTATTATTATTATTATTATTATTATTATTATAAAGATGAAGCGAAAGCATCCGCTAGAATTTCGGCTGATTGTTTCTCGCTTGTACTCAAATTTCCAAGGGATCGCAGACTATGGGCATGGAAACTTTGGTATTGAGAGTGCACATACTTGAAAAATTTCTTTCTCCAATTTTGAGTATTCAGCAGTTTTGACTCGTAATCCTGCTTTGCCTGCTTGAGCTTCTTACTAATATCATTGGAGAATCTTCTGTGCTTCATATAGTCTGTATCTCGCCCACTACTTGTAAAACGTTGCCATAGTGTTTTCTTACAGCGAATCATTTTCTGTAGACCAGGTGTAATCCAGGGTTTTGATGGAAAAACAATACTGTTCACAACACGAGTGTGCTCGGCCACAAGGGAATCCAGAGTCGACGAGAAGAACATCCACATATCGTTTACTGACCTATCTCGAAATGCTGCTCCCCAATCAACCTCAAGGAGATCACGATTGAGTTCAGAAAAATTGATTATGTTTTTTGATTTTGATTGTTTGGAGGTAGGACTATACGGGGTAAACTGTATGGTGGAAATTAAAGTAACATGATCAGATAGACCGAAAGGGGGATTGTACAATAACTCAGAAATTAGATCTCCATCACTGACAAGAATTAGATCTAAGGTAATTTGATGCACTTGTGCAATTACTTCCGATAATTATCGAGCAAATATGTGTATGCCTCTAGGTCTTGTAGAGCCACATCCAAGTGCATGTTTTCTTTTTTCCACATTCATCTTTGTAAGAATGTCATACCATATTATACGTGAAATTACAAATTAGTAGGTAGTTATTTCCTTTTTGTCGAATATTTTTCACTGACCAACTGACAAACTGACTAACTGAATAGGTTAAAGCTTCTACGACCGGAGATAATGACATTAAAAGAATCTTCCGAGCTTAAGCCATGGTCTTTTAGGAATTATGTCACCTAATGTTTCGCCTACATCTGCAAAAGACATCATCGGGTGATTTTTGGTCTTAGATGGTAACCCTACTTATGAGTTTCTGACCGCTCTGTTGTAGAGTTTAATACTGATCCGTTATTTATAGATCCTATGTGCCACGCTACTTTGGTGGGCGCTCTTCCTTATTATTGGAAGTTCTGTATTTCATATCAGAACCCTGAAGAAGATGTTTGATTAAAATCGAAACATGTCGGCGATGGTTCAGGAAAGTGGTTTCTGTTCCAGGTTCCGATAACCAGACCTTCAACCTGTAAATTAAATTATTTCCTTACCTCCAGTATAAATTTGACGTTTCTCTTTTATTCAGTGAATTTCGATAACAATATTGATCAAGACAAATCGGAAGAGCAATTAGATTATTTCAGTGTATCAATTGAATATTTTTCTGCATCATATTGACACGAAATTTACAGAAAGCATTGCAAATGCAATCCGAACTCAGACTTTTCAGAAAATTTATGCAACACTACTTCCAAATCAGAATTTCACCCACAATTCAACTTCAATGCACAAAATGGAAGAAGAATTGAAAAACTTTCAGGCCGTCCACTCACGTACAGTTTTAACTGTCAGTTTCAACTGTTCATATTTCTTAGTTAAAGTGTACGGTTGAAAAATCAAGTTGAGCGGAGACTGAAATACCCACTCACGTTCAGTTTCAACTGACAGTTAAAACTATACTTGAGTGGCCGGCCTTAAGACGCGCTAGATCGTGAATAGGTTTAAATTTAAAATTCATTCCATAGCTGTCAAAAGAATTTCTGCTAAGTAGTTTTGTTGAAGATGTATATAAATTTCTGATGTATCATCTGAGTAATGGCAATTTCGAAATTTAAGCAGTACTTTTATTAGACTGTCAGAAGATAAAAAAAATGATCATCTTATTATTGGAGTAGATAATACTGAAGTGGTCTCAAATATAAAATATTAGTATGCCTTGGTGTTTGACCTAGTTTTTCTCTTTTTAAGACACTTATTTCAAGAATCTTGGTGAAGCTGATGGAACTCTGCGAAAGGTCGGCGAATATAGTTAGATAATATCAATGTGTTTTTCTCTTATCCGGCACATAATATTATTTCATATTGAAAACGTTTTCTTAATTCAGAGCAAAGATTGTGAAAGATATGAAACAAAATGATTATTTTTATGAATAGTGATATGAGGATAAGGCACTTTTCACACAAGTTAGAAACAAAAACGAAAATAGTCTAACGCTTTATGGAAAACAATACTATGAATAATACACAAATAGTGTTACAGTTCAGAAAAATTAATTTCCGATCTGTGACCGTGGACTGGCAGAGATCCAGAGTGAGGAAAAACCACGGAGAACTTATATGAAACGCACCGAACAGATCATAGAACTCAACAATTGATTTCTTCTTCTCATCATTCGTCTGAGGGACCATCGTGAAAGTCTACATTTGGATATGATACCAGATATGAATCAATATTGTTACAATTTTTCTTCTTATTCAATAGGTTTTCTTGTTTGCTAAAATTCTTCGTATGCTATGATGGTAGGATATCATCTTTTTGAAAATATGCAGGGGAGTGCCACAGGGGTCCATTTTAGGGCCGGTTCTTTTTATCATGTACATATCACAGTTTGTAAAGTTTGTTATATCTTGCCAGATGCATTACTACGCGGATGATGGTCAACTCTCTATATCCTTTCATTTAAGTGAGTCAGCTCAGGCAATCTCTGCTCTGAACTATGACTTGGACATTATTAATGACATATCTTCCAAACATTGTCTGCAGCTCAATAAGGATAAGACCGTAGCCATTCTCTTTGGAAAGAAAAGAGATAGGATGGAATTTTTGAATGAAAATCACTCTATTGGAATTGGATCGGATGTTGTTCGACTATGTGACCGAGTAAAGGATTTGGGGGTTTGGTTAGATGTTGACTTGCGCTTCACTGACCACATCTCTGCCTGCTTACAAAAGGCCTACGGCATGCTGAGAATCCTCTACAGAAATAGAGATACGTTGGGGAAAAAAGTAAAAATCCTTCTATGTGAGTCGTTGGTTCTGTCACATATGAATTATGCCGATTGTGTTTATGGCCCATGCTTGAACTATTCTGATGTGAAGCGGGTACAGAAGCTTCAGAACTGTTGTCTGCGACTGATCTTTGGCATTAGAAAGTTTGACAGAATTAGTCATACTCTTAAGATTGTTAATTGGCTCAACATGGAGAGAAGAAGATCTCTTCATGCTTCTTTGTTATTCATGAAAATAGTTATTAACCAAACTTCTCCATACCTATACAACAAGATAACCTTCCGATCTGACGTTCATAATTTAAATGTTCGATTCAAGGGAACACTTACCCCGCCTGTATTCACAACAGAGCTATTCAGACGATCATTTTCATACTACGTTACGTTATGCATTAACAATTTATCTGTTGAGATCAGGGTGGTTGGTAACATTAAACGTTTACGAGCTATGATATTCAGCAAACTTATGAATGAGCAAGTGGCAACTCTGGTGGAGTGATATTCCAATTTTCATTAACCCTTTACCGCATAGGAAACCATATATGGTTTGACACTTTTCCAGTTAACTTTTTCTGGAAAAAGTTGAAAACTAATGTATAAACCCTAACGGATTTTATTTGTTATATCATTAACCAAAACAAAATGCATCTATTTTATTTATGGTCATATTCCTCTCAGATATAATCTCACTTTTCCAGATATTGTTTGTGATTGTTTATATGCTCGTGCGTCTCTCCACTTAGCAAGAAGAATTAGGAATGAAAAGATGAGTTTTTCAAGCAAAAAAAAATATTTTGTTGTGTGACATATCCTCTAGTTTGTATTAATTACAATAGATTTTTACTTTTTTTCAATTCCATCCTTTTTCAACACTAATTGTTGCAAAACCATATCTGGGTTCGTATGCATTCGTCTCTTTCTTCGCTTGGACATATATGGTTTCGTATGCATATAAATCTGATTTGTGAATGAGCACGAGGATATGGTTTCGTTTCAATTTGCTTCAAGTTTCTTTATGCGGAGCTACCTTTTTCTTTCTTAGCGACAGAATATACCCCGATGAGCAGTTTTATGGGCAAAATAAGCATACTAACACAAAATCTGTGCATAACCTAAGCGATGATGATTTGATTTCTTATATCCTCCATTTCGCTCATAAGCAATGTTCCTCAAATTTCAACGACAACTCAAACTATTCCAATTAGTGAAGGACACGATTAACTATTTAAAGTTCGTCTTTTGATAAAGAAAATTCAACAGCGCCTAAATACAATTCCAAAGGAAAAGTATTTAGCGGTAGATGAGCAGATGATACCTACCAAAGGCACAAACTCAAACAGTATAATCCAGCAGAGCAGGATAAATGGTGTTAAATACCAAGTTTTGAGTGGAGCCTCAGAATTTCATAAAATTCTCCATTACTTAAATTTATTTGAATATGATAACGTTTTGATAAAAATAATCATTGGTACTTAGTGTGCATACGAAACCATATATGTCCACGGGATTTGAGGTTTTGATGCATACGAACCCATATATGGTTTCTGAAAAAAAAAATTAAATGAATTTAATTTCTTACGAAAAAAGAAGATATTATTCATTTTGAAGCCTCAATAAAATCATTCACACAGAAAAAAAAAAATTTTTTCGATTATTTAATATATCATGCAGTAAAGGGTTAAGTTTTTTTTCTGTTTTTTTTTAGAGCAGGGTAATTTTCTTCAATTTTTTTTTTTCTGGGTAGATACATAAATAGTATATTTGCATTGTTAATTGTAATGTTGTATTTATGATTGTTTTTTTTTAATCTGATTTCATCAATGAATCATAAGGTTAGATTGAACAGTACACTTAATACGGTGTACTGGATCTCGCCTTTTCAATACTTTCTTGAATATTGTAAGAGGATTTGTTTGGTATATATAAACTATATTGAATAAAGACCTTTATTATTATTATTATTATTATTATTATTATTATTATTATTATTATTATTATTATATTTATCACTCTAGGGCTCAACGATCTCATTTCAGGTGAAAGTTTATTGTATGCTGAAAAAGCATAGGTGAAACTCCTCTTGAAAAGAGACGTACGAAAACGTGGCATCGAAAAATCCCTCCTATTTCTAGTTGATAGAGAGTGAAGTGATTACCTAGGAATTAACCTACCATTGAGTGAAGCAGGAACACCATTTTTCTTCAAGGAGTGAACAAAAACTTAGAAATGTAAGATATGCCTATTGTTCATATTCAGCTTCCCCTCAAAATGAAAATCTAAAAAAGGATATACTATTAGAAAACAACTTCAATCCTACAACATATTATGAAATTCGAAATGAAAACAACTTTTTTATTCCATACTATCTAACACATCTAAATGTAAATCATCTGACTATAAAATTGTTTAATAAGGTACCATTAGACATAAGCTAACACAACATATTATTTATTTGTTTTATAAATATTGATTTTGACAACTGACTTTCCAAGTGAAATAAAAGTATATTAATAGGTCATAAAACCAATTTTATGTTCAGTTCTCATTTTTATGTCGACATTGAACAAATTCAAGCTGTATTTTGTTGTTGAAACTAGGTTAAGAAATATTGGGAAATATTTTCTGTGTGACGTCACTAGTTCGAAGATAGCTAAAAGGTATACTTTGAAAGCTTGACTTCGTCACAGTATTGTCAATTTATATTATTAATGGTTAAGTCAACCAAAACATTTATATTACAACTTAATGTTTGTTTTCGTTAGTTTGATTGTATTCTTTAAAACTTGCTTCATTTTCAGGTACCAATGTAAAAACAAAAATCAGCGCAGAACTATGACAGAATTGACAGAATTTGCTTTCAATCACTGGGGAACTGTGGGAACGTACATCCCTCAAATTGCCTGGGCCGCCTCTAAAATTCTCTCTAGAATTTGACATACTGAGGCTAAAATAATTACATGAATATTTTATCAAATGGTGTTTTCATTGGCAGCTTTTACATTTTCCATCGCCCAAAATACCAGTAGCTTTAGGCTCTTGAAGATGTGAAATTCAACTCGAAGTTCACCCTCAAAAGTTGGGCTTAGATCTTAGATCCGCCCCTAGTTTAAAGTCACTGTTTCAACATAAATTCAAATGTCAATATGAAAACTGAAATTAAATATAAATTGAATTTTCATATGATGTCAAATATTTCACAAATTTTGATTTTTTCTTTCTCATCATCAGGACTCTAGGAAAAAACTGAATCAAGGGCATGAAAAACAACACAAAAATCACAACTTGATTGTAAGCATAAAAATTAGTTAGTAATGATAATTTGATAATAATTTATTCATGAATATATGTATATTCATGTATATTCATTTATGTATGTACATAAATGTTAGAATTGTACATCATAAATAAGTCATTATTAGGTATAAACAATTTCGAACAAACAAGCAAACATTGTAAAATTCATCCAAACTGTTGATTGTGTTCTGCAGTGACAGTTGTTTAACTTTCTTGTTGAAGTTTTGTCCATTCAGTATTTTGATGGTATCGAACAATTAATTAAATAATTTTAACAAGAACAAATATTATAGATATCATGAATTAATAAATATCAACAATGAAGTTCAAAACAATATATCAAGAAGATTTCTAATTACAATATTATTCGAAATGAAAACAAAGAGTAACCAACAACTTATTTTTACTGACCAATGAATGATGACCTCAATTAATTCATGTCGATTCTTTTATTAACTCAATGAAAGACTGGTTTGAAATTCGATTGGAATGTTAAGGACTTCATCAAAGTTGAAATCATGTATATTCTCTCTTTTTTGTTATAAGAAAAATATGGACAACTTTTATATGGTAAAATGGTCATATACAACCAGTGTCATTAAAAACTGATTCATAAGAATATCACCATTCAAAAGAAAAATCAAATCTCATATTCTTCGAATTCTTCGTCATTCAGTATTTTGAATGCCTGTTTGATATCTCGTTTTTGCTGTATGACATGTCCGTGCAGTTTGTTCAAAACATCGGGGATTCCTTTGATATTAGCGGATTCGGCTAGTTCTAACCAGTACATGTGTTCCCCTTCCACCCCTTTATTGTGGAAATGTCTGTTCGGACAATTTTTTGCCATTCTTTTTTTCTGGATCTCCTCAATCATTTGCTCCTTCGATGGCAATTGGAATTCACCTCGTAGGATTTTCAGGACGAAACGCATCTGAAACAGAATTAATTCCGAATTTACTCAATAGTCGGACTAGTTTGATTCAGTTCGATAAATAATTCATCAAAAACAAAAGACAATTTGCTCTCGTAACAATAATAACGAAACTTGTTGTTTCGGCTTGGGCGCCAATGAGCGACGCATGGTCTGAAAGTGGTAGAGAGTGTGGAAAACCATGGGTATTATTAATTTCTCAATTCACATAGTTCAGAATGAAAAGTAAATGTTTCGAATGGAAGTGAAAGTGAATTGAAATACGTTTTAATTTTTCTTATGAGTTAGTATGAACATGTAGGAAAGAAAAATAAGAATTAATAATTTCTTAATCTACTTGTTTCGAGAACTAACATCCGAAACTCAAAGAGTAAGTGGACTTTTAAGTACCCGCCGTCTGGAAATAAGAATATTTTCCAAGCCATTATTCAGTTACTATAAACTGCCCCACGCATGAAACGTTTATCTAGCAAAATCTTTGCTGAAATGCAAAATTGATTATTTGGTCGAAAGGGAAAAATAATTGATTCCAACAAAATTTAAGGAGTAAGAGACCACCCACCAAAAGGTGGAAAGCAACTTCGATTCCTAAGGGAGCCTTCAATAGATCTGGGGGATAGAGTTCGGAAAGGTCTCCAGATTGCCCGGAAAAAGGTTTGGTCGGAAAACGGTTGAAGTCCGTCGAGGAAAAAAATGAAGTCTTATATTTTTAGTTGGAGAAATATAAGGGAATTGCGAGGAGTGGAAAAAACTGAAGTACCTAGTAGGTTTTTTTGAAAAAGGAAATTTTTTGTTATTAATTAAAATTTTCGAATCAGGAAGCGCTATTGGAAATTACGGTAGTTGTTACAAAACGGGAGTGAAGCTTTTCGGGAGTAATTTGGAATTATTTCACCGGGGGCTTTAGAGAGTTGGAGTACAAAAATCTTGAAATCTCTCATCTCATCACCTCACAGCTTAGTTTCTCGTATTTTATTTCATTCTGGATTTTAGGCAGTTAGCTTAACAAGTGAGGATCTTTTGTTCTTCACCCAACTTGTTCTTCCAGATCCCAAGAGGGGAGTCAATGGCGTAAATAAATACAACAACATCCTTAGGAACTTCAGCTGTTACCTCCATGAGGATCCAGAACTGATTTTTTCATGTGAATGGTTCCAATATACTGAATTTTGATGTTTTTCCGATAAGTGCTCAAAGTTCCCGAATCCACCAATATATTGTCAGCTTAATCGATTTTGGTATCATACTGAAATGGTAGTTTTTATCTTGTTGAATGTCGCCTGAAATCTATGGCACAGATTCTTGCCGAGCGACTACAGATCTTGCTTGTGAATATCTCATTTGGTTTGTCTTCAATCGCTCCCTCATAGATGAGCGATATTTCACGAACTTTGATTCAATCAATGATATTAATTCAAGGTATTCATAGTTCCTGTCCAGTATTTAAAAGCGTAATATCGTGATCACTTTTGCATTTTCTAAGAAAAAAAGTGAAACTGTGCACGGCAGCCAAGCAAGAATATAATCAGCTGTGAAACTGATGTGTGCGATGTTGGCCCATCACCTTTGGATTGTGAAAAATAGTTTTGTTGTGCTGAATTGTGCTAGGTTAGCGTTGAATCGTTTTTCAAATTCCACGTGGTTGTCGAAATGTTTCGAAAATCGGAAAAAAGTGCCAGCCAAGCACTTTAAATTAGATTCTAATGTAGGTGAATCCGGAGCCCAACAGGGTACTGGGGCATAACAGGGTACCACCATTTTACCTAAATTTCATTTGAATAAATCCCCCAAATCTCAGACGCATTAGGCGCATTCGGCAGAAGGAGCGGTAACACAACTGTTTGCGGTACTGATAGGTACCGGTAGCAAAAATCTGTTAAAATCGGACGCATTCAGCAGAAAGAGCGGTAACAAACTGTCACAACTGTCAGCCACTCAACACATTATCGAAAAGGAGCGCAATTCAAGTACGTTACTAAAAGTAGCGACCGCTACCACAGCCGTGCCGCTACCTAACATGTTACATAGATAGCTCAACGTTCAGCAGAACAGTTCCGTAACTGTTGTCTCTGCTGAATGCTCCCATTATCTCCACTACAAATACCAAGCAATAGAAGCAGTAGAAATGGGGTGGATGTGAGTTTGACTTTTTTCGCCAGCGTGTTAAAAGGCTGTACTAGCAGCTAAAAACCACAAAGCAGTTGGTCCAGATGAAATACCATCAGAAATACTGAAACTCCTGGACGAAAGGGGCATAAGAGTGCTTCAAAAGCTGTTCAACAAGATATATGATACTGGTCATTACCCTGAACAGTGGCTATCTTCAATTTTTATTCCTATTCCAAAAAAATCGAATGCGAGAAAGTGTGAAGATCATAGGCTAATTAGCCTTATGAGACATTCCCTGAAAATATTCCTGAGAATAATACATCAGAGATTTTATAGGAAATGTGATAATTATATAAGCGACTCGCAATTTGGATTTAGACAAGGGTTGGGTAAAAGAGAGGCAATAGTCGCAATACAGGTTCTTGTACAGAACTGCTATGACCAATGAAAAAATTTTTGTCTATGTTTCATAGACTACGAAAAAGCTTTCGATAAAGTTCAACATCACAAACTTATGCAGCTCCTCAAAAAATTGGATTTGGACGAAAAAGACATTCGTTGTGTCGAGAATCTATATTGGCACCAAAAAGCGCAGGTCAAAGTAAATCATGGTCTAACTGAGCAGGTTCGGATTCGCAGAGGAGTACGTCAAGGTTGTATATTGTCGCCGCTCCTGTTCAATATATACCCTGAAGCCATCTTTAAAGAGTCACTTGAAGATAGAGACACTGGCATCAAAGTCAATGGAGTCTGGATCAACAACATACGAAACGCCGATGACACAGTGCTGATTACAGATAATATAGATGACCTACAACAACTAATTAATATAGTAGGCGAACATAGCCAAAACATGGGATTAAACATCAACATCAAAAAAACTAAATTCATGATTATCACTAGGGAAGCGAATACGTTTGAAAATTCTAGAGTAACATATAATGGAACACCTATAGAACGGGTAGAAAAATTTAAATATCTAGGAACATGGCTCTGTCAAGAATGGTCATCGGACGACGAAATAAAATGCCGAATTGAACAAGCTCGAAGTACATTCATAAAATTTAAGAATGTATTTACATGTACCGATTTTGATCTTGATCTTAGACTGAGACTAGTGCGATGCTACGTTTGGTCAATGCTTCTTTACGGAGTGGAGGGTTGGACCCTTAAGGTAAAAAACATCAACAAATTAGAGGCATTCGAAATGTGGATATATCGTAGAATCCTGAAGATACCATGGACTGCCAAAGTGAGGAATGAGGATGTTCTCAGGCGTATCAATAAAGACCGTGAACTCTTTAGCATCGCGAAGAAACGAAAAATTGCAAACCTTGGCCATATAATGCGAGGCCATAAATATCAATTCCTTCAGCTGATAGTCGAGGGCAAGATTGAAGGTAAAAGAGGATTAGGACGGAAGAGGATATCATGGTTGCGGAACGTGAGGCAGTGGACGGGTATACAAGATATTCAGACATTGATCCATACAGCTAGAGATAGAGAAACCATGAAAAATGTGGTCGCGAACGTTCATTAATGGATATGCATTAAAAGAAGAAGAAGAAGAAGTGTTATAATTTTTCGATGTTGCCCTGGCAGATTTTTACGGTCTTTAAAGTATCTTGAGGATCACATGGAATGAGGAGAACAAACCAAGCACAATTCAGCACAACCAATGTATATATTCCACAATCCAGAAGTGCTGCCCAACTTCGTACACATCAGTTCTACAGCTGATAAAAGTTTTGCTTGGCTGGCGTACTTCGATATTTCACAGTTTCACCTAGTGTCCGAGAATCAATCAAGGCTAAGGGTCATTTTTGCATAACACCGTAAGAATGGGTGATTCACGACTACGGGACGTATCTACTTTGACGAATCGCCCTCATAGCTCTGAGAATCAGGCATTTTCCGACTCGCTTGATATTTTCTCATCATTAATGCCGAAATACCACAAAATTTTTATAAAATTTTATATTCGGATAGATAAACTATATTGATGTGAAGTTTCATCTGATTCCGTACGGTAGTTCTCACGTGAAAGAGTAACAAACATCCAAACTCACATCCTCACAAACTTTCGCATTTACAATATTAGTAGGAAGTAGGACTAGTAGGATTACCAAGGAATCTGTGATACTTTATGCATAACATCTTAGTTATAGGTTATGTTATTACAGACAGAAAATACCAGTGTTATTGCTATGTAAGTTTTAGGGCAGCGATAAAGTTTAAATTCCAACAAATATGGGGCCAAATATGTTGTGATAATTCTTCAGCCGTCATGTGAAGTACTCCCCAACATTTTTCCTGGTGTATTCTTTTTTCGTGCAATCCTCGCTTCGTTTCTCATCATTTCAATACAATCGCCATAGCTCCTCACAAATGTTTGATAATAGTTAAGATCCGATGGACCAAATAGAATCGCTGAAGCATGTTGCTCACCTGAAGTTCGAAAGTAGGAAAGGGGCATATATGGCCTGGTATTCCCATAACGATCAATGTAGGAAATTCGACACATATCAGCTCCTTGTATAGGCCTTGCACATAATTATTATCAACAGCTATCCTACATTTTTCACTCAAAAAAGGATAATTGTACACGTATCCTGAAATTTGACAATGATACATTCGGAATTGAGCAAATGCATATTTTCTTACCTGTACACAAAATAATATCGTCAATGTCTTCAGTGGATTCGTCTTCAAATTCCACTGTGCTTCCAGATATTCGCCTGATTGTTGGCTTCTTAGCTATTTCGTTCATCATGTTAGAAAACGGGGAGGATTTCAGACTCAGGAAAGCCTGAAAATAATCAGAAGTCAATTAAATAAAGGAAATTTACTGTGATTCTCTGAAGGATGAACAGTAGTTTTATGTTCTATTTGGATATAATTATCATAACCTGAAAAGTTCAAAAGAACAAATGCGAAATGTACCTTAATAAAAAAAATTCACATATAAGTGATTATAAGAACAAGTGATTATAAGAACAATGTCAAAATGGCCGAATAACAAAACAGGTTATCCTCATAAAAATATATAAACATAAAAGAAGAGACCCGAATAAGAAAAAAGTGTAAACTGGAATATGTTCAAGAAATATAGGCCTACAACAAGACCGGGGAGCAATATTGAAAATCATACGCACTATCCTCTTTTTTAGGATGAATACCCTACCTGCATCTGAGGAGTTTCCGCAGAGCAGTATATCCGTGGTGTCGGGGAAAAAGGGGATAAGTCCATTATTGAGAATGTTCAGAAAAACTTTTTGAAGTCTGATTACAAATTACAAATCGTCAAGAATCAAGACAAATCTCGTTTTCCTCAAAGATGGACTTATCTCCTTTATCCCCGGCACCATGAAATTGCTTGAAGTTTAATTACAAATCGCCCAAAATTAAGACGTATCTCGTTCAGCTCAAAAATAGACTTATCTCCTTTTTCCCAGACTTCACGGATATTATATAATAGGTGGCTGAAGACCAAACTATAATAGATGTTCAACAAAGATTCTAAGGGAAGAAATTTTTTGACCCTACTAATTGCATAATATGACCTATTACTTGCTTACAAATAGCATTGATATGGGTAATCCATTTCAAATTGCGGTCTATATGAACTCCAAGAAATTTTGAACTTTCCTTGGATGTAATGATGTTATTCTAATAGTGAACGATCAGCTTTCTACTACTAACATTACCAATTGAAAAATGAACACACTCTGTTTTACCAATGTTAATTATTAGCGAATTTTCTTGGCACTACTTCACAAAGCTTTGTACCAGAATCACGCACAACTCTAGGAGCTCTTCAAAGATTGAGGTATCATCAGCAAAGAGCGTTATCATACATTTTTTTATAAATATATAAAGATGGTGTGGAACATTATCCGCCTTCGCTATCAAATTCAAGGGGAGATCGCTAATAAATAATAAAAACAGGAGTGGACAAAGAACGGATCTCTGAGGCACACCTAAATTGACATTATGATCAACAGAAAAAGAATTTTGCACTCCGACGGACATTGCCCTATCCTCAAGATAACTCAAGAGCCAGTCCAGAAATGCTCCCCTGGAACCCAGATTATAACATTTATTTATAATAAATTTGAATGAAAGACTGTCAAATGCTCGCGGTAGCTCGAAAAACAATCCTGCAACAAAAAAGCCGTCATCCAGACTTTGGTAGACATACTCAATGAAATGTATAGCTCCAGTTGAAGTTGGGCGACCAGATCTAAACCCATGTTGGGCATTATCAAGTATATGAAATATAATAGAATATTTCATAATTCTGTCGAACACAATCCTCTCGAAAACTTTTGAAAAAATGCTCTGGATGGAAATAGGTCTGTAGTTAGCAATATCTTCTACGTCATCTTTTTCATGAATTGGATTTACAAAAGATTTTTTTGAAAACATGGGGAAATACTCCCATGCTTATTGACTGGTTGATTAAGTGTGTGAAGTGTGGACTAATACCATCACACATCACCTTCAATATTTTTGCTGAAATGCAATCAGCACCGGACATTTTTTATTTTTGAGTGATTTTATTAGCTCGACCACTTCAAGATCTAAGACTGGATGGAAAAAAATTTAATTAAACATGCCATATGTAGTGCATGTACTGGACAAAGAGTTCCTATAATAGTTGTTGAGGGCAGTTACTGAAACAGTGGGAAAATACTCAGTAAAAATCTCCGATATCTCACCAGTCTCTATATAGGAAACACCATCAACAACAATTTCAAGAGTCTGATGCTTTTTACTTTTCTGAACACTAAACTCATTTACCAGACTCCGAACCAATCTATTTTTATTCTCCGATTGATCGATAAGTTCACAGTGAAAATTGAAATTACTATTTCTAACTAAGGCATTGTAAGAACTTTTGGCTTTTTTGTATAATTTCAAATTGACAAACAACCAATACAAATTCCTCAGGTCATGCTTTGCCCTGATGATTTCAGGAGTTATCCATTTCTTTCTCTTGTAAGTGCTATAAGTGATCTTTATTTATTGTCAACAAGCTTGTTATGAATTATGTCAACGAATGATTTGAAACTTTCGTCAACATGTGTATGCATATACAGGGTTGAGATAAAGTATGGAACCAAGTAAATATCTTTTAAACGAAAAGAACGATATTTATGAAAATTTGCAGGTAAGTGCAATGGAAGGAAACGCATCTGATGTACATTTTTTTGATAATAATATACTTCCGGTTTAACCGGAAATGCCATCAACTTCTTTAATTTAAATGGGACACCCTATATATGTTATTTTGAATTCATACATACTAAGTTTAGTGTAAAAAAAATTGTAAAAACGAGGAATATAGCACTTTAACCTCCTTTGAGTTTTTTGCATTAGAGCAAAAAACTATTTAGATAAACTAATTGATATTGTTTGTATGCATAGTAATAAATAAACAAGTACTGTTTAGTACGTCTTTTGTTTTTCAAGTGTCAAATTCTAATGGACGGAAATAAATTGAACAATTCAGAATGGTTCAATTATGATCGGTTATGGTGATCGTGTTAGAACTCATGAAGAAGTGTGTCATATTTTGAATAATTTGCATCCGGAGAGAAATCCTATATACCGCTCAACAGTAACTAAAACATTACAACGTTGGTTTCAACAAGATGGAGCACCTCCCCACTATGATAGACGGGTTAGGGATTTTCTGGATGCGAATTTTCCAAATCGATGGATTGGACGTAGAGGATTCATAGAGTGGCCTGTTCGTTCTCCGGATCTTAGCCCGTTAGATTTTTTTCTTTGGGGTTATCTAAAATCACGTGTTTACGTTAGACGACCAACAAACTTACAGGAATTGAGACAAAGAATTATTGATGAATGTGAACTAATACGTGGAGAAGTCTTGGAAAGAGTGACTCAAGAATTTGTTAATAGGATGGCAAATTGTCAGCAAGTAAACGGCGAGCATTTTGAACATTTGAAGTAATTTTGTTTCTCATTATTCTAAAATAATGAAATATAGATCTATTGTACTACTAACAGTGAGTTATTCCTCGTTTTTACAAATTTTTTTACACTAAACTCAGTATGTATGAATTCAAAATAACAAGCTCTTTCAAAATCTGTAAAAATATATAGGGTATCCCGTTTAAATTAAAGAAGTTGGTGGCATTTCCGGTTAAACCGGAAGTATATTATTATCAAAAAAATGTACATCGAATGCGTTTTGTTCCATTGCACTTACCTGCAAATTTTCATAAATATCGTTCTTTTCGTTTAAAAGATATTTACTTGGTTCTATACTTTATCCCAACCCTGTATACCTATTACTTTAAAATCACAATTCTTTATTTCAAGAATAAAGTCCCTTAGATTGCGTTTACTTCTTATTCGTTTTCACATTAACCCTAGTAGGATGAACTTTAGGGAATCCTTGCGTTGACTTAGATTCCTGATGACTTCCGAAAAGCAATGTGGATAAATGTTATAGCTGATAGAAAACTCAACCGACACTGCCCGATGGTCACTAATGTGAGCTTCATAAACATCAGAATTACAATTTGAAGCGTGTGCATTGGTCAGAATGTAATCGACTTTTGATGGAGATATATGACCATTAATATCAGTAAACACCCTAGTGGGTGCATGCGATGAGAGTCTTAGACCGAAGCACTCCAGAAAATCTGTAAACAGCTTGCGATTGTTACAATTATTATCTAAAAAATCGACATTGAGGTCACCACATACAAATATGGTATCAACTTTATCGACAAAACAATGCAAAGCATGAGAAATGATACCTAAAAAGTTCTCGAAATTTCCCGAGCAGGGCCTGTAAACACTTAAAATGCCCACTCGAGTACCATGAGCCAACACCATGATCCCACACACCTCACATTCCATCTCCTCGGACAGTTTCGAAACGCACAAACTTTTCACTTGAAAACCATCCCTGGCATAAATCATGGAACCACCGTGTATTCTACGAGAGCGACAGTAACAGTCAGCTTGTGAGTAACCAGGAATCGCCATTCAACCAACGCTGTCGACTTCTCCTTGTCTGCTAGTCTGCTTTCCAGTTTCAGTGTGTATATTGAGCTATATACGCTCTTTTCTCAGTCTTTCTGACAGGAATCTTTAAAATGTCTTTTTTATTTGATCGTTGCTATGTTCTTTCACTCTTTGTACCATTTTCTCTGTCTGTTGAAGTACTATTTCCTCAAAAGTTTTAATTTTCAATTCTTCTCTAACCTGTTTATTGCTGATATACCATCTGGCACCAAGTGCTGTTCTGATCGCTATGTTTGGAATTTTGTTTTAGGACCCTGGATCGAACCATTACTTCGTTAAAGGATAAATTCGAGGAGTTGAAAACATTTACCGACGTCTTTTTTAGCGACAACCTATTTGTCTACCTCAATGATGATTTAATGAAATATTGCCACGATTTGAATCTGAAGCTAAAAGATCATGCAAGTAGTGAATCAGATATTGACGGTATTGATTTGTTATAAGAAACTATTGCATTGCACCAACGGGTGTCACTTCAGAGAAAAGTTTTATTAGAGTTTCTGGGTTTTATCATATTTCCATATATGTATGTTTTGAAATTGACCTCTTGATTCTGAAGTGTAGGTACGAATTAGAAATCGTACTCATTGTGTTTCGATTCCATTCTTTGTAATATAGAGTAGTTTTTACTCGTGGTGATTTCATTGGCAAATGAATATTGATGAAAGTTTTCGCAACTGATAAAAACTGCGAGCTTTTAATGTTACCTAAATGATCTTACATTTTCCATATATTCACTGAAAATGTTTATACCTTCTTCATAGAAAGAATAAGCACACAATTTAAAATTTCAAGATTGAATAATTCATACTCACAGCATTTTGTTTTGATGGGAAGGCACATTGGCTCATTTTTACAGTTTTCTAGTCGAGGACATCACAGTATATCATTATTTTAAATCAAATACACATTTCGCACTTCAGAAAGCCAGAGAACCAAGAGAAGCGGCAGCAGAGCAACAACCAACAGACAATGAGCGTACCGAAACGATTACCTCTGTCATACCATATGTGAAGGGGTTATCCGAGAAAATAAGAAGAATTGGTAACAGATTCAACGTGAGAACAGCATTCAAGACCAAGGAAACTGTGAGGGGAAAACTCACGAAGGTGAAACCTGCCAACGAGAATCAGAGAACCAAATATTGCGTCCATGAAATACCATGTGGATGCGGCAGATTCTACATTGGGGAAACTAAACGCTAAACGCACTCTGAAAGTCAGAATCAAAGAGCACCAAAGACTAGCTCAACTGGGAGAAACAGATAAATCCAGGTTAGCCCAACACGCTTGGCACGAAGACCACAACGTCAAATGGGATGAAGCTCCCATAATATCAAAGGAAGAAGGATGGAGAAGAAGAAAATTGAAAGAAGCAGCTTTCATGGCAATTACTCCTAACCCAATCAGCAAGCCCTTTCTGGAAATAAAGAATGTCTGGGTGCCCATACTGAGATCTGAATTGAGGAGGACTAACCCGGCCCAAGGAAGCAATTAATCCTAACATGAACCAGACCTGACCTAACCTAACCTACTGCGCATCCCAACTGCGCAGGTAGGTAAAGTCAAGGTGACCTCTACCACAAAAAATATAATTAATATATCATTCAAATGGTATAATAATTGCCTGCTTTGGTAGACTAGTGGTTAGAGTGAGTGGAATTTCGGAAATTGCACCTCGGATAACTCGCGTTCGAATCCCCACACTGTAATTGCGAAATTGAAAAAGTATGGAGCGCACAAGTTCAGACAGAACAAGTTTGGCAAAAACCGGTCCTTCTCAGGACCAACAACACCCTGAAGACGGCAGGCGAATGCTTGCCGAATCGTCGGTAACAACTAACCCATAGATAATGGAAACAGCCCAAATAATGTTTCAACAAATACAACATTATCAAGAATATCCCGTTCACAAACATTTCACAATATCATTACAATCTAATGGAGTGATAATAGTGATGAATTAATTGGCAAAGTCAATTTATAATATTATTATTGGGAAAATTTAAACAATACATATTTTATTTCGAATCGATATTGGTACAGGTATTGTAAAAGGATCAATTTAGTTTTTATTTCAAAACCTTCAATGCGAGTAATATTGATTTCACAGAATAGTAATTTTTCAGAAAATCTCTTCGAAATTTTCATTATCTCTTATTCTAAAACAATTATTATAATTTCGATTTTTTTTCACTCTGTGATGAAGATCAGTAATGACAGATGGTACTGGACGAATTTTGGCTGTTTCAGCCAAATCATCAAAATATTCTCTCTCCATATTCCCAACTGCTTTCTCATGAACTAATCGATTTTTTACTCCTCTTCGCAGTCTAAATTCTTCTGCGTCATTCAACATTTCTTCTTTAGATGGCAGGATAAATTGACCATTTAGTATTGCGAGAAAGAACCTCATCTGAAAAACGGGTCATTAAATCGGAGAAACAATAGTTTTATTGTGATATGAGTAGGTACAATAGTACAAAAATAAATGAGAATGTTTGCGGTTGTACTTATATGAACGATAGGATATAAACCATTACAAAGTTCAAATAAATCGTCCTAGTAATAAATCCTAATTCAATTAAAATTCAATTAAGAATAGTTCACATTACTCCCGTTGAAATTTAACAGAATATGATAATGAAATTTCCCAATAAAGACTTTGGAATTGAGCACAGAAAATATATTCCTGAAAATTTTATTTGGGTTTTCTCTCCCAGTCTCTGAAACAAGAAACAATAAGAAATACTTTTTTAAAAAATAGAAGAAGGGTCCTTGCATAAAACTTGGACACCAATTTGTCAGGGACCAAAACTTTACAAGTAAAATTTGTTGCTCAACAATGAACAAAAAAAAACACTTTGAAGTCTGAAGCGTAACGCTAAATTCACACACACACACCCCGGTTTTTGGTCGGCCGGTTTCATGCCGGTCGTCCAAATTGCACGCTGTTTGGTGAATGGGACTTTGCCGGCCGACCAAAAACCGGTGTGTGTGAATTTAGCGTAACGTTTCGGAGTTTAAATCAGATCGGATTTTAACCCGTGCTATTCTTTCAGCCGGAAATTACTAAGCTCATTCGTTAGATTATCGTTCTTTAATTCAAGATTTCAATCTTGGAAAGCCCCAAATATCAATTTCAAAATCTATCATATCTATATTCGTTAATTTTCTTAATCTTTTAATGTGAAATATTTCAATACTTAAATGTTATTTATTTATATAACTTTAGAATTTTTTGTCTAACATGACAAATACGTAAACCAGACTGCCACTGTGTTCTGATAACCCTTCGTTTTTGTTGTAGGTGATAAATGTGAGAGTTGAAATTTCTCCTATCGGATTCTGCCAAATAATGGATATCTTACATAATTTAATAACAGTTCCTGAAAATGTCATTCCTTTAACGTTGAGGGTCAAGTCACTATGACCAACTTCGTAATCATAGACTCAAACACCCCTAGAGCTTCTCATTATTGGAGACTTTCTGATCGGAATCATATCAGAATTCGATGGGAAATTAAAAAATGTGTCATTCGTTGGGCATGCCATTTGAGAAAGCAAAGTTGACAGTTATTTCCACAAAAAAATTAAGATATTTCAGATACTCGGGCGATCTTGAATAACATACTATAAATTAATTTCATGCAAAAATTTCCTTAAAATTTTCAGGATGAGAATGAAAATCGCTAATTTGTAGTTATATTTTCATTAAGCATGAAATTTGTCCAAGATATTCTCACCTGTATTTCAGCTGTTGGAATAGGACAAATAGCGTAAGGTATCCCAAGTATCGCCATTGTTGGATGATGACTATTGACGACTTCCTTATAAAGACTCGGGATATAATTATCTTCTATGGTTATCTCACAGTTTGTACTCAAGAATGGAAAACATATATTATAACCTACAAAATATCCTTGTCACTTAGAAAACCTGTTAAAATATCGTTATGATATACCTGTGCAGAATATAATATCGTCGATTTTTTGTTCAACACTGCCATCTTCGAAAAATATTTTATGGCTTCTTACTGATTTCACTGGTAACTTTTTTATTGTGGTTTCAGGAAATTTGAAGCCGATTTTCATATTTCTCAAACAACATAATACCTATGGTTAAAACCAATAACAATGAAAAATCAGAAAATTAAAAAAAAAAGCATGAAATCTCGAGCGACGGTTTCAATTAATATGCGTGTAAAGTATCCTAACTATGACGAATATCATATATTTAGGACATAAGTTCCATTCTGAGATATATCAACCCTCAAGGAGCTGGAAATCATTATTGAAAAATATTCAGAAGATTGTCACCAACAGATGTCAAATGGGAGTCACACGAGCAATAAGCTCAGACCGTCAGACTACTCTCATTTATTGGTTCATTCAGATCGTATTTGTTTTGTAATGTGATGATAAATAAAAATAAAACATGAAACATTCCGATCACACATTAGCACATCTACCTTTGAATGGATCTCTAACAAGAACTTCAAGTAGAAGCGGGAAGATTATCAAGGGATTTGAAGAGCATAGAAAGGAAACATCAGATCTCAAATTTTAGAAACAAATTAGAACGACTACATTTAATTATATCAAAATGCACAGTCACTGTAAGATTCTAGGTTAACACTCCAATATTAGCAGAAGATCCGAACCTGAATCAACCTTCACCGAGCTGGTACACCAAATTGATCAATACTGACCCATTTTATTGTATGAATTCTCCTATTTTAATGTATGATTGTCATGTGAAATATATCTATTATGCAAAATAAACATTCATTTCAAACGAGAATTTTTACTCAATTCATAATGAAGTCGCCGGACAAATTTTGTTATCAACCATTAATCTATCGATTAATGGTCTCAAACTATTAACGCACTCGCTCCGCTCGCACTTCAAAATATCTAGACCATTAATAGCTGTCATTAATAAACTAGTTGATTGAATAACTATTTATGATAAATTACGTATATATCAGAAAAGATATTGAAAATAGTTCGTCTGAAAATCCTGGACAGAATATTTAAAAATGTTTTTTTTGAAAAATGATTTTTCATAAAATTTTGCAACATCATGGTAATGACAATATTTTATACCGGACTTGAAATATGAAACATGTAGAATGTGCAGATATAGGATTGGCCATCATTTCCATTATTTACATCTCCTGAAAGAATAAATCCTGAACATGCCAGACACTCTTACTGGAGAAACGTCGAAAATGAATCAACGACGACGACCGAAATGCTCAAAAAAACAAGTGACATTGAACGATGGCCGCGAAGCATCAACAAATTCAGGTAACAGTTAATTTCCAAGTTAGGTACAAGAAAGTATTAAGAGAAATATTAGCTTTAATGAAATCAGTTAACAAAATGGATCTGACAATATCGACCATTTCTTGTTCAGGTAGCTTTGTATTTAAACGATTAAAAATGAGTTTCCAGTGACACATATACGTGAAAATATTTCTTTGAAAGCTTAAACTAACTCTGACGAAACTCTTACTGCAATAATCATTATGCCACTATAACCATGTTTTCGATTAATAAAATCTGAGGCTAACCCGATCGGTGTTTGAAACATCACGAGAAATTTTTAAGCTATCAATTAATTTCAGAAAATGCCTCACTGGTTTTTGCAAGAAAATATTTTAAATTTCCATTCATAAACTGGTACCTACTTTTTCGGAAGAATAAGCAGATGTCATCTTGAACTTTAGGTTGAAGTAATTGCTTTTGCGGATTATGCAATTTGTATGTCGAGTTCTGATTCTTGCTCTCTCAACTACAACATACGAGCAATGAGTTAACCTATCAGTGATTCCCTCAATTGCTTTTTGGGAAGGTGAAATGGAGTACATGAGCACACTCTGGAATCTCTACCAACAAAAAAAAATTCAAGTTGTTCTTCGGTAGATCTATAATAACTGGCCGAATAGTGACGAATAGCAAGCTGAACATGGTGGTATATGACAAGAGAGCCAATGTTGGTGCATATTGTCAAGTAGAATAACAAACAGTAAATCTTCAACAAGAACAAAGAAAGAAGATCGATTTTTTGAGATTCAGAAAATGTAGCACTCCTACAGAATGGGCATCATTCTTGCATCACCTTGCCAATCAGACTCATACCAGCCAACTATAGCATAAGTGAATAAAGTCTCAAAAACAGCCATATCGAAATGCAAAAGACTCAAATTACAAACACATAAGCATGAGAAGTTGAAAAAAGATTCCTTCCAATCGAGCCTTTCGATACTTCAATCTGGTAGAGGTAAATACCAAAAAGGCATAGCATTTTGTGTGATAAAAGCCTTCTCGATTGCGCATGAAGAGCTTTCGGAAAAATATAGCTTTCAGAAATATGTAGGAATTTAGAGTTGAGAAATATGAAGTAGATTCTAATAACGATGAATGTGAAATTCTATTATTAATAGTACTGTAAAAAGAAATTTGATTCATTCAATATTTTATACTTTCATATCATTCTGTTTACTCTAGTATATTTCCTGTACAATGCACAAATATAATTTATCATGTTACCTGTTTTGCCACACCAGTTAAATGATGACAGATATCTATTCCAGAAGGCCCTCCTCCAACAACCAGAACTATTCTATCTCTATAGGTTTCTTCACTCCTATAATTGTGGCTATGTATGCAAGTCCCAGTGAAAGAATCTAGCCCAGGTATTTCAGGCATATAAGGCACACTATATTTTCCGTTGCAACAAATAACAGCGTCAAATGTCCTCCTCTCTTTTTTCTTGGAAATAACATCTTGGATTTCAATGTCCCATTTATCACCATCTATTGGTTCCACGTGGATAACGTGTGTTAAAAACTACATATTAAGAATTAGATGTGTTTATTCAGATGCAGGTGCACGATCACGATGAGGGATTAAAATCTATTGTTCGTCAGTTGCATTACTTTATTTCAATTCTTTATTCTTCCTTTAGACATAAAATTATGTAAAGGACATGTCAATATGAGAAAAAAAAATTGAACATATTATATATGAATATTCAATGCAAACAATAACAGTTAACCTACTAACATCATGTGATCAACTTAATGAGTCAGAGAGAAACTCCCCGGTGCTGTAATAGTATATTCTAAAACAAGTTGCAGAATGAGCTCCTATTCCAACACGAATGCGAAGTTCGAAAACGAGCGACGAAGGAGCGAGTTTTCGATAGCATGAGTGTTGGAATTGCCTTCTGCAACGAGTATTAGACGGTATTTTCTCTATTTCAGTCAATTTTTGTGAAATACTCTCGAAATTCAAATGAAAATTCAGATTAGTGACTTTTGTATTGTATCTTGACAGTTGGTGTGACATACGAAATTTGACAGATCACGAAATATGAATTGATTTGATTCGAAACTTGATTCGATCGGAGGTCAGTACTGACAACCATAAAACGAAAAATATAACTGAAAACAATGCTGTAATGAGTTTCATTACAGCACTTCTTTTAGTACTGTAATGAACTCATTACGATACTGAAATAGAGAAAAGTATTTATCAGTCAATAAAGATTTATTTCTTCTTCAATGAAAACATCAGGTGAACTTAACTGAAAGACCAGCCAAGAAATTGGTCGTCCGTCAAATTGGACGAAATTATAGTGGTTTTAATGGTTTTATATATTAGGTTTTTGATAAATAATTGGCCAAAATTAGTGAGAACCTTTATTTTAAAACAATGGGGAATCGTCAGGGACAACACCAACCTGCTGACCCTGAATATTTTGTGTCCAGCCAAAGTTTCCTAGTTCTGTTAATTCACCAGAATCGAATTATAATGATTATAATTGTATTGAAAAGACTTGTGTAAATAAAATTGTATAAATTATATACCTCTCAATCCATTTCATAAAACGTCGAAAAAAACGTTCGAAAGAAAAAAATGCTGAGATCAATGTATCGCAGGTACGGCAATTTGAATTATGCTGTACTGGGGATGCCTTGATTCGTAAACATCGGATCAGGAATCCTCGATTGCTTTCGTTTATATTGCAGGATGCTGTTTTAAGTTGTTTTGATATTGGTTACTTTCGCGATTCGTATCCCCTTTATTATTTTAATGTGTGTTTATTAGTGACGTTGGTGATTGTTCGGGAGTGATTTGATCATTTCTTCCAGAAAATTAATGATTGTATGTGAACAAAATGGCCAAAAATCAGGTTAGGGAATTCGTAGCGGATATTGTAAATTTTTTAATATATTCGATAAGAAATGTATCTTACCATAATAGGCTATTTTTGAAAAACATGCCAAGACCTTGCTCAAAGGTGAGTGGTTTGGTGCAGAAGGGATCGGGAAATCAATCGAGTAGATCATCATCTCTGCCGTCCCAAGATGAAAGTTTACGAGCCGCCACTGTTTGAAAAGGATTGCCAAAGAATTGTTCGAAATATAACAAAGTGAGCTGTAATTTTAATTTCATAAAAAAAAATTAACGAGAGTGTAATGTTCTGGAGTTAATGGTCAAGATAAACTTACACATTCAGTCTCATCAGGATAAATTCAGACTATTGATTTAATAAACGGGAAGTAATTAATCGATTGAATTGGTTGTTCGATCCTATTCTCATTTGAATGAAGGTTGCCTTTTTCGGATTTCGCAATACCTCCCTTTAATTTTTCGAAGAGAATTATGTCCATGCTGAACTTATTTCATCCACACTATTCCGAGAATCATAAAAACACATTTTTTGCATTCAGTGTGTGAGCTACAGTTTGTCCATGGCTCTTGTTTTCTGACTTGTACAAAGATGAAATAATTAATGTCGTGGCAAGTGGCCAGGAGCAGTGATGAATCTACCAAAAAACTGATAGCATGATTTCCGAACTATCGCTGTACCTGTTTCATTTATTTTGTAAATTCCTTTTGGCCTACTTAATATCATAATGATTTATTTTAAGTTACACTTGACTAATATATGCGTATATTAAAGTTTTGCTTATAATTATTATATTACAGTTGAACAATGAAATAGAATAATACTTTCTCATCGAAATACAACATGCCTATTTCGGAAGATTCGATGGAAAATTTATTCCTAAAAACATAATTTTCTGTTTGCCCTCATATGTCTATTCTACTACAAAACGTTCTCAAAAATATTGGCCGTTTATACCAAAAACTTGTATCTAGTGACAAAGCAGACAATGCTTGGATACATAAAATATTTAAACTGAAGTATTCTGCTGATGAATCATGCCTCTTGAACATAACGATGGAGTTTAATCGAATTCGACTCATATGTTATCTTCCGGATCCTCTCATTCGCCAAATTCCCAAACAAAGTATACAAGTCGTTCACTTCACTCCGTACATAATTTAAAATTTGTTTATTGTGATACTGGTTAGGCTTTTACTCACTCTTATACATTTCCTCAAGTCCATTTCATCTGCATAGTCATTCAAATACTGAAGTACTTCTTTTTGTAATATGTAAGATTGTCTCAGATTCTCAGGATATGGGAAGTCTTCGAACATCATCAATTCTTTCGGTAAATTGGTTCTGCGGAAAAAACTGAATTATTTGAAGAAAAATATAATTAAAATAAATTACTTGAAAAATGTAGAAGAGAACTTTAACGAACCTGTTTTCCTAGAAAACTTACAAGAAAGATCAAAAATGTGGATCTCATTTACTTTGTGGGGCAAATTTTCCATGATCAAATCAAGCGCCCTTTTTAGAAGTGGCGTTGATATCGGTGAGTAATGGCACATTCAAAACGAAAAAGAAAAGGACATCGTCCCAAAAAATCAAAAATTTTCATACCTGAGCAATTTGAAAAGTTTATAGACGATGCACCAGATGAAGAATACTTGGAGAATATTTGGAGTCTGTCGGCATGAAAATTGTGTTATTTATGAGTGGACTATATCGAAATCTCAATATATAAAACTCAGTCGGCCATATTGTTGGTTACACCATTTATAACTCAAGATTGGATGAACTGTTTGTTATGAAATTTTTTTGTTGGATTCTTCTACGGTGGGGTTAACATAATATATATTAAAACAATGAAAAATTTGATGAAATGGAAAAAAAGTTGGAAATAATTTTCCTTCTTGCGAATAACGCCAGTAGATGTCGCTGAGGTTGATAGCGTTTTCGTGTAAGTATTATATTTGATATAAATTCGGTGAACTACATTTAATAATAATATTAACGCATCTGGGTCCATGTGTTATCACACTTTCCTTTCTTCCGAACACTAAGGAAAATTTTATGACGAAAAAACTAAAAATATGATTCATCATAAGGTACAACAATGAGACAATTTTTAAATAATAAGGTACCGCTTGAATAAAGTGTAGTCTATTCATGTAAATAACAATGTACATACCTACCTATTTCAATGTAATTAAATTTTTTGTATATTTTGTACTTTAATTTTGTCTTATTTACCTCCTACTTGAAAAAGTACCAGTTTTGTTGATAGAACTTTATGAATCTCTGAGGCGAAACAAAGTTCGCCGGGCCAGCTAGTAACAAATAAATCATTGGTCATACAAGTTCTCAACTGAAGAACAAAGACGTCATTATTATTATTTTGTATTATTGGGAAGTTTGTTCCGTGAGAACATTGCACTCGCCCTTGTGTTATCAAACATCGTCGTTTTTTCCTCGAATACATGAATTATAAATGCACTGCCAATCCAATTGGTATAAATACAGGGTGTCAATGAACTCGACAAAATTCAGGTGAATGCTCGTATGCAATTTAGATTGGTCCTTAATACTTATATCAAAATTTTCTCAGCCCACCCCTTTCCGAGATATCACCCTTAAAAGGTGGTGAATAAAACTTAGTTATAATTTTTTTCTTGAATTCAGGCAAAGCTAGAAATTTGAATTTCTCGTAAAGAACTAACCACGGGTTTATTTTCAATATTTCAGTTGCATTATACGGCGGTGAAATCAGACACTCTCACTTTATTTTATATTAGAACTTTCTTCAGATAAGAAGATTCAAGAAATGAAATTATATATAAAAATCCTTGTTTTTTTCATTTTTCTTTTATCAAGGCTGTCTTGATAATAATTATACATGGTGTACCAAGTTCGACGCCCTATTAGGCATTTCTGGAGAACTGGACCTATTTGAAATCTGAACATTGGGATTATGATATTGTTGACATTTTCAACCGATCTAAAATATTCTGCGAGCCTGACCACTCTCAGTTATACAGGGAGTGAAAAAAAAAATTTCAAAAATTCGAAAATGTAAAAACAGTTTGTGCTTACGTTATCTAGGTTGGGAATAACAAACATAATATCGAATACTCTTATCTCCTTTTTTCTTCAGTTTTTTCTCGATATTTTGGAAAATATTGCAGAGTTGCAAACTCTATCAAATTCAAAAACAAAAAACAGAAAAAAAAATTTTGAAAATTTTTGTTCCTCTCCCTGTATGACTGATAGTGGTCAAGCTCCAAGAATATTTCAGATCGATAGATAATGTCAAACAATAACATAATTCCAATTTTCAGATTTCAAATAGGTCCAGTTCTCCAGACGCGCCTAATAGGCCGTCAATCTATACACCCTGTATATTTAGAACCGATTCTCTTTTTATTCTATTTTATGAATACTCAAAAATTGGTCATTGATCTTATGAAGAATGCATAATTACCAACAAATAATTCAGTTTTTTCTTCCCTGATAATCATTCAAACAAAACATTGCGATATATTTCTAATCAAATACTTCTTAGATTCGTGAATCATTGTTAGAAATACAAACAAAGCAATCAAATTAGTTCGAAGTTAAGATCTACCTACCTTAAATGTTTATACATGGAAGTATGTATAGGAAGTCCATTTTTGTCCAGTCCCACATCATCGGTGTAATTCCAAGTCCCCCCTATATACTCCGTTTGTTCGAACGCTTCACACTCATGTCCATCCTGCATACAATATTTGATTGCTACTAGACCAGATGCCCCGGCACCAATCACTGCGATCCTCATTTTCGGCCCTATAAACAAGAATATTATCCATTATTCAAGAAAATAAACATAAAATTGAAAATTCAACATGAAAATCATAAATGGACGATCCCAATGTTGCTCTCTTGGCATTGCTGAATGTCGAGCAATAAGGGGAAAAGATCAATAAAAGAAGTGATTTTTTTAGAGGAACTGCTAAGGGTGCTAACCAAATTTTGATTTGTCGCCTTCTATTTACTGACGAATATAAGTTTAGAAAATAAATCTTTCAGAAGATCTTTGTTCGAAACGAAATGATCGTGTTAAGAATTCATTGACACCTGTGTAAAAAGTATTCCTCCTTATAAGGTTCGTAGTTCCATTAATAAAGGGTACGCCAAAATAAAAGCAAGATTTCAATTAAATAGAATATGCTATCCGACAAAAGGTTTCATGTTTTTGTGGATAATGATAGAAGTAATTTCAAAACTGACAATAATGGTCTTCAACAAGGTCCTCGTCTCTTCAATCGATATTTATGTGATATTCAAACTACTTCTACCGAAAAATGTAGTTATGCTAATAATGTTGCCCTGGCTTTCCATCACTCTAATTTTTAGACAATAGAAAGTACCCCATCCGCAGATTTGGATATTATGAAAAATTATTTTTTAAAGTGGCGTTTGTGCCAGAGGTTTCATGTTATCATTCAAATAATCATCAGAAATATAGAAAATTGAGTGTCACTTTCGGTTCTTCTCCCTTGAAACATAATTTTAATCCTAGATATCTCGGAGTCAAACTTAATTCCTCTCTAAATTTCAATGCCCGTTTAGATGATCCACGTTTGAAGCTCAAATACCGAAATAACCGACCTTTTGTGAGTAAACACTCCTTTTTATGTCTAAATTGACTGGACTTATTATAATTACTATAAAATGAAGACAAATTTGTGGGATCCTATTGAATAGAGAACGAATTCCCATGGACAAATACAAGGGTCTCTTATGAACTCCTCGCAAAATTTCAGCTCTTCACTATTATATATAATATAACATATTATGTAAATGCAAACTAAAAAATAGAAATGTGTCATTAAATATGAGGAATTCAAAGACAATTAATTATACTAACTCACCATCAAATCCTTTCATGAAACTTTACGACTTACGTTCACGCAAAAGCGTGGAGAAACTAAACAATAAAAAGGAATTAAATTGTTAAATTAAATGTTGGGCAATGGGAATGACATAAAAATCGAAAAAAGTGTAAGTAGTTGATCCTCGTATAAAACCACTATCCTACAGATTACGGTAGTTCGTGACTTGATAAACTTTGAAGCTCACAGATAATATAGCGTTGGTTATATTGAAACACATAAATGAGAGAAGAAATCATTCAGATTACTTCCAAAAGACTTTTGAAAATGAAACTTACACCATTCTTGAAATCGAGGAGGAAACCATGAAAACCACAAAATTACAAGCAGTCATCAAGCTCGTCATCCATGAAGAATTTATGTAAAGTCGGATGGACGAACAATTCAAAATAGTACTTTTGGTCTTAGGACCATTCAATATTGGAGTCGCCCCAATATATCTCAATTACAGATCTTGGACCTGTCACGATGTCATTAACTATTAGAGATTACGAATTTTTTAAAGAAAATATCTTCTCCGAGTGAAAATGTTTTCGAAATTCATTTTGAATCTGTTAATTCTTTTTTAAATAGTGTTGTCGAAATATGTATCAGTTATGATGTGTTCAATGACGGCTTCTTATCGAAAGTATAGGACTGTTTGATTCTTGTAGCCTAAAGAAGACAGTGGGAATTCACGTTGCTTCGAGATTGGTGATTTTAGTTTAGTTCCTTCAACCGAAAATTTCAGTATTTTCATATCAACATTCTCACACTCACCAACAATTTATTTTATCTCAGGGGCTTATGAACTCTGAACCAAATCGAAATAATAAATTTTAAGTTTGCTACTCTCACAAATTTCACAGTCGAACTGGGGACAACGACTTGATAGCTATTAGTATTCACAAGCAACATTTAGACCCAACGTTGTAATTATTTGTTTTCTGATAAATTCGATACAGAATATTCATGATAATCATGTCACAGCGGGTCATTCAATGAAACTAAATGTGTAATATTGAGAAAATCAATAGGTGTGCCAGGAGCAGATAATATAAACTGGGTGAATCCTGGTGAAATGTACATACTTTCTACTTTAATATTTGATTTAATCATCTAATAATGGGGAAAATGACCATATTTATAAAAAAGTCAACAAACTTATGGAAGTTCAAACAACAGTATCAGCCATAAATTTTCATGACACACCTGTTGATTTAGAGAAAAGAAATTTTGAACATGAGTACTTAAAGATCAATTTTTTTGACGGCTCAAAGTTCATGGAAAAACCTTACCAAAATATATGAAAAGTTGAAATCGAAAGAATATTATCAGTCTAGGTCCTCTCAATACAAAAGTTTTTCAACATCCAGGGACGGACTCTTATTTTAGATTGGGGTTTTCATTAGCTGATAGAACAACAATTCTTGAAAGAAATTGATACACAATTCTGAAAATTATTTATTTTACATGTATCATAGAACTGTCCTAGTCCTATCAATCATATCTCGAGCAGATTCAATTCAGTTATCTTCACAAATATTTTCAATATAGATACGATACTCATTATGTGAATGACAAAAGTTTTCTTCATCATTTACACCAAATTCGTGGAAGATCGAATGTGACAAACAGCTTGAAACATTATTCTAATTCAACCAAATGAAATATTTCTTGAATTTTCTCAATAAAAGTAATTTGAATCGAATAAAGTATCAAGAGTACCGAATTAGAACTTTTTATTGTTCTGAGGAGGCCGTGTTATATATAGTTCGAGGTAGTAATATACCATCAGCCTGCAAGATCTCTGGACCTATCGTTTCTAATGGGGCTACGAGAACCAGTTAAGGTTGCGTTTATTTCCAGGTAATACCTTATAAAATGCAGAAATAAAGCAACTTGTGACATGAATGCGAATGATCATCAGTGATGAGAAAATCAACGAATCATTATCATTTTCGGGTTTCAAAAGATATTCAGATGGAGGTTGAAAGGAAGACAGTTCGAGAATCTTTTACTTTTGTTTTTTTTTTTTGTTTAACTCTTCATCAATTGGGGTTTGAATAGTTTTTTTCTACCAACAGAAAATTAATCCAATAAAAATATATCGATGCACTGATTAAAACAAAAAATCATGATCGTAACAAGCGGCTGTTATTGATTAGAAGAAATTTAAATATAATAAAGTAACAATCAAAGAAGAATAAAATATTTGAATATTTGTTTGATTGGTTGACTCAACAAAATTACCTGTCGAAATGAAAAATTTCTGGATAGTACCTAATAACTGAAAACGATATGTATAGGTAACCTAAATTCATTTTACTTTTCCATATCTCTAAATATTACATGAAAATTCGCAGGAGTAAATGGAAAACTATCGATAATTTTCAAAATTGTGTATTCATTCATTCGCTAGTCCATATAGAGAGCAGTTTTTTTTGTTCTCGCAGCCATTGAAAACCCCAATCTGCAATAAGAGTCCGCTCCTGAATAATGAAATGATTTGATATTGGTAGGATCTGATCTGATGAATTTCTTCTGAGCTCACTTGTCATTTGACATACATTTCAGTATATAGTTCTGCCAATTTGAGCTGTCTGAAAAATTCATTACTGAGAACTCATATTCAATATTATTTTTTTCTGAATCTTCAGGTGTGCCATGGGAATTAATGTTCTTTTATTGAAATTTTTTCAATGAAGATTGAACTCCCATTACAGGTTTATTGACTTTTTCATGTACTGGTTAATTGTCCCAATTATTTACGATAATATCAAATGTCTTATCGTAGAAATGGATAACCTGTTTTCTCATCAGTTTAGTCATTCTAGGTACAAAATTTCATGGATTTGTGGTTATTTATTTCTCAAATAGAGCATAGAAAAAATATGGTCCAAAACTGGAAATCACCATGGGCGCCCGCGGGGTAGAGCCAGGGGGGCCGTGACCCCTCACGTGATTTTGATCCCCTTCTTGTTTTTGAGTAAAACCGAATACTGATTTTGCCTGCTCCTCATCAAATCATTATTTGACCCCCCCCTTTGAGAAAAAATTCTGCGGGCGCCCAAGGAAATCACCCGGTATAATTCGAACGAATGGTTAAAAATAATGCATGTGGGGCATTTTTGGAACCTTCTGAATGACCTCTATCTTTGTATGTACAGTTCATCAGGATTCACCCTATAGATGATATAATAGAATAGAATAATAATAATAATAATAATAAACATTTATTGTTGAGACTGAACATTTTTATACCATAAACACAAAAAAAAACTGTATGTGTATACATATAATAAATATACAAATTTTGCGTCTAACAAAAGGCCTTTTCCTCAGATATCCGGTAGCGGATTCTGTTTTGGCCGTAATTTGGAAAACAAAATATTCATATTCACCCTGCCAATATGAAAAATCATGAAAAAAAAAACAAAAATGCATCTGAACCCAACCCAGGAATGTGAATTATCTGAATCATATTCCAGTCAAAATCACTGTTTTAGAAGAATCATATCTTTCAATTTCTTCCTGAACGACGATACCGACAATGACATACAAAAATATTCAATACCGTTGATACAATTCGCAATATTATATGAAAACGATCTTTTGAAGATCTCCTTTCTATGCCGAGGTATTGTTAGTATATTTCTCCTACGCAAATTCAAGTGGTGAACATCAGTGCGAAATCGAATCTTATTGTACAAATATGGCGGAGACTTGAATTTCAGAATCTTATAGTAGAAGCAACTCATACGCAAATAGAATCTATTCGACATATTCAGCCAACCTGACCTTTTCAAATTTGGTGTAATGTGATCCCTTCTGCCGACATATTATTTATTTCCTAAATCAGATGAAGAGGACACGAATTGTAATCAGAAACACAAAACAGACTCAACAAATGGAAATATCACCCGGAAATACATTTCATGATTGCTACAACATGAAGCAATATGAGTGGAGAACCTTTACAAAATATAATAAATTTAATAACTGCTCACAATAATTTTTTTATTCAAGTATTATATTTGGTTCACACTTGACAATAATCATTACATAATTCAAGAATTTTTGTTTGAGGATTATCTGTACTATAATAATAATAATTATAATAATATTTATTAATTTCATCACAGTTATTGATTATGTACAATAAAAGGGAAATACGTTATACAAAAAAGGAGGGAAACACATTTTTCCAGTTATTTATAGAGCAGCAGTAGTCGAAAAATTCTTGAATATTATAGGGTAAGCTTTGCAAAATCAGTTTTCTGGTTCTATTTTTGAAGATTGCTCATTCTGGACCTTGTGATAAGAATATGGTAGGCTGTTATAAAGCTTAAGAGACATAGACTCTACTTGATGCTACGATAAAGTGAGACGACACTCGGGCAAAAAATATCTATCCATTCTTCTTGTTTTGTTGCGATTCTCGAAAGCCATTAAAAGTTCGTTATGTTGACGAACAAACACACATTTATAAATATTTGGGTCAGAAATCAGTGTTCATCAACCGCAAGATTATATTGTTTCAAAGTTTCCATTCGACGGCTGTAACTTTTCAAAGGAAGATTTCGAACAATTTATTGCATTGAAGAATCCCAATAGTGGCTGAAATTCCCCTTTCATAGCTTCTGTGTTGCTTCAGGATGCCTTGTCTAAATTGATTCAGAAACGATGTGCCACATGAATATTTGACAAAAATTTGTATTTCAATTTATAATTCATACTTGTCCTCTCAATCAGTTCTGAATCAAAGTCTACATTTTTTTGCATTCGACTCATGAAGCTTCAAAAATAATCAATACAAAGAAAGTAGCTTCCACGTGTTCTCATTAATGTCGTGATTTTCTGGAATATAATGAATTTACACTGAGTCCGACTCGTTTTTTAATTCCATATAAGTCGTATTGACAAAACAAATACAGCCATTTAAACGATCACATGATGCGTGGGGATTCAGGAGTTTGAGTACATCATTATTTTCTAGATAAACTGAAACTTCGATTTATGGCGATGCATAGTTCACCCATTGAAATATAGGAACGATCTGTTTTGTACAAAAGTGTGTCATACGACCTTACTCAATAAGTTCTAGAACTGAAAGTCGTTAATTGAAACTTTTCCGGTTAAATCGAGTTTGATGGTTGCCATTGAGGTCAAAGTGATTGGTGATTACCGAAGGCATCGTCATAAATTCCCCGTATTATCTTATATTCACGTCACTTCTCTAGTCGTTATTCTCTCAATTATTCCCGGATAAAACTAGGTATGGCTATCCAGTCTCACTGCAAAAAACCCACACGTTATAAGTACAAAAAGTATTATTACCACCTTACTCATTGAGAACAATTCAGAGTTGAATGATTCAAAAACAACAATATATTCAATTAAGTTGAATTCATAAATTAATTTCTCTATTTCAGTATCGTAATGAGTTCATTACAGTACTGAAAGTAGTGTTGTAATGAAATTCATTACAGCATTGTTATAAGTTATATTTTTCGTTTTGTACTTGTCAGAAATGACCTCAGATCCTCTCAATTTTCAAATCAAATCAATTCAAATTCCGTGATCTGTCAAATTTCTTAAGGCACACCATCTGCCAAGATAGAATACAAAAGAGAATATTTCATAGAATTATCGTCTTCGATATTTTCTCTATTTCACTCAAGTTTTGCGAAGTATTAGAATACTCGTGGCAGAAGGCAATTCCAACAATCATGTTTAGCAGATTAATAGTAAGAGTAATTCCTTGTACCTGCTTAAGTCACTCCTCTAATTATAAGTGCCACATCTATGGCCACCCCAGTATAAAGGATCAGATCAGTAAAAAACATTGATCATCGGACATTCTAGGGCACGTCAAATTACGATAAGGTGAGTTAATCATATGCTGAAAAGTGTAGATACCACTAATCTGACAATTTGAGAGTGACGAAAAAAAGGGAAGAGCTATAAAGTTCGAAAAAAAGTCGTCTTCTGGGCATTCTCGAGCATGGCTAAATTTTTTTCCATTTTGAAGGAAATAATTCAAGGGCAATGAAAAATTCGTCGAGAGAGTTCATTACGTTCATCTACATCTACATAATGCCTATTTTACCCGCTCCGCATTGGCATTCCTCTCTTCCTCCGACCCACTCTGGTTTCTGTTGGCTTAACCATACCACAGTTAATGACACAAACTCAACAAAACGACAACCTTTTGACTTATCTTAAGTTAGATTAATTAGAGTTTATGAATCACTATGAGTGATATTAATATGACTTGTGTTCTTCGTGGTGCAATTATCTTGCAGAAAACAAGATACATTAAAAAAAGTCCACAAATTCTGGAATATCTTCGGAGTAAACAAAAACAATGAAATGAAGTATATCAGGCACAATGATAGGTGATTTAGAATTTTTAGATTAAGCGTATCCCTCAAGGTAATCGTCAGATTAAGATACAACACATCAAGGACATGAAGATGAACCATATATGTGTATCTCATTCTGACAAAATGTCGAATTTTTTTGCAACTTCAAAATATGGCCGCTAGTTTGCGTCACATCCAAAGCTTGAATGAGGGACATTTTTTAGGTCTACTTAACATCCCCTGATTTTTATTTTAAACCCCATCAGTCAAATGGTCAAATTAAACTATATTCATAAGAAGTATGTAGGCCATGGATGCTATCTCAATCTGACCCGCTCGAGTATATCCATGCAACAGTTTTTTTTACATTTTTGAAAGCTTTCAGCTGCTCCCCCCCTGTTTCGTTGTATTTTCTAGCTTTTTAACATAGATATCAATAATATCTCTGGTGTAAAAAATTATTATCACTTGATGAAGGAGTTTGGTCAGCTCATATTACTGTGTATCTTGCCTATAATGAATGTTATGCATCAGCATCACTCGATATATTCACAGCTTCACTTCATTCTCAGACAAATAACCATTTCTTCTACAATCGTAGATAATTTTTTCTTTATCTTTATTCTTCAGGGTTTTCACCTTAAGCAGAAATATACATTTATGTGTGAGTTTTATTTTTTGAAGTTTTGATTTTCTGTCATGATCTTATTTGTTCGGTTATCTTGAGATGCCTACATGTTTTTTCTTCTATTAGTTATTACATTTCGTCTATTTTTTCAGTTATTAATAATCATAAATATGTAGAAAAAAATGAATTGTATTTTTATACCGGTTACATAATAATGAAGCTAATTATGCCAATAACACCTGAGAAACAATAAAGAGTACCATATGTGAAACAATATACTTCATAATAGTTAAGAATACTTCAAAACATATGCCTTTTGTATATTATGAGATAAGGATATAATATAGGTAATTATAATATTCAAGTTATATCACGAATTCATGCGAATGCATCCATTCTATTAAAAAGCTGCTCGAATGACTAACTCCTTTAGAGAGAGAAAGAAGTATGTATAAGTATCTGCAAAAGTGTTGTTTGTAATTGACTCCACAGTGGGAATAACCCAAATAACGATTGAATTTGGAAAAATTTGTGAAACGATAATCATTTCATCTGAAGTTTAGGATAAACAAAATCGGTATCGAAACGGACTACCGCAATTAAATCAGGCTCGGTATTAAAGCATCAGAACTAAAATTGGATCACACTAATTGGGTTAATTGGATGGAGTGGAATTCGATAACCTAGATAAGATCTTCATAAGATCATGAGAAAATAGTTAGGCAAGATTTTAGGAGGAGGTACTGTACCTTATTCAAGTACACAAGTTTCAATCCGCATGATGGATGTTGTTGTTTCATCTTCAGTTTCATTTTATGAGAAGACAATAAAGACCAACTGGCAATAGCCCTGATGAAGATTTAAAATAAATCGAAACGTCGGCATTCTGTCAAATTATCTTTGTAATCAAGACCTAAAAGAACCCTCTCATTACTAAACCAAAGTTTTCTTTATATTTAATTCAATGGTACCTATCACTATAAAAAAAAAAATTTTCTAAAAAAATTTTTCATTTCACGCCAACATTTCAGTAAGTCTTCCCTATCTCAAACTTGAATTACTAAAACAAGATCAACGATCTACTACGCTCTGCTGTAATCAATATTTTCGAGAAATGTCTAGCTATATTCATTTCGTGAGCATTTTTGCATTTTTTAACAGTAATGGAAACGCTTTGAATGAGCGTTATTTAAAGACATATTGTATTTAAATACCACTGACTGTTTTATAGTATAGAAAGTTGGAAAATATCAATTTTTTATTCGTGTTTTCATTCTATAACTATAATTATGATGAAAAATACGATGGAGAAAGTTCATATAAAGGAAAAAGCTATCACTTCTTTGAACACTTATTGAATGAAAAGGATGAGGTTTGTATCGCAAGTATTTTTATTTTTATTCGGTAAAACATTTTCATTGAATCAGTCAAGTACACAGCCAAAACATCAACAAACTGATTGAAGTTGTACAATAAATAATTTTCGTGAAAAAATAATTGATCTTCAACTTCTCTGGCTCCATTAATTAATTTATTGAAGTATTATAGAGGATACTCGTAATGGGATATGAGAAACTATAGATCAATATTCAGTAACGTAAATAGGAAATAAAATGAACATTTGAACTATCGGGCCTCGGTCAGTGGACCGCTTCATATAAAATCAAATCATATCGTATTGCCAAATTGATTTATGGAACATTTCGTCTTGGATAGAAGAGGGGTCCAGGGATGTTGGTCTTTTCATTAATATTGACGAGTGAATATGGTGAATAGAAAAATACTTACTTCATTTGAGATATTGAATAATAATAATGATAATAAACCCCCTTATTTCACAGTATGTAATATGTAACTATAAACATAGATACATAAGAAAAACAGTGTCAAGCCACAATAGTTAAACCATATAGACAGACAAACATTATGGTTCCAATTGTATCACTAAAATTCCACACTTTTCACCTGAACAATTTTAAATTATTCAATCTCTTCATATTATCAGGTAGTTCATTGAAATTATGGAAACTCATGTAAGAAGGGTGTTTTTCTGTTTAATATAATCTATGTATAGGGGCTTAAATATAGACGGTCGAAAATTAACAAATCTACGTTTTGCAGATGATTTGGTTTGGCTGGCAGATAACCTTAAGGACATTCAAGACATGTTACGGGAACTACAGAAAGCGTGTGCTGACATAGGACTAAAAATGAATATCTCAAAAACGAAATATATGACAAATTTATTTCCCAGTGAGCAAATTTTCATTGGTGATGAGGAAGTAGCTTGGGTGAACAAATATAATTATCTAGGTTTAGGTCTCTTGAGATTTCAAGAGACAACCAAACGTGCGAAATGAAAAGAAGAGTTACATTATCGTGGGCAGCCTATGGAAAGCTTGCGGACGTCTTTAAAAGTGACGTTCCGCAATGTTTGAAGAGGAAGGTGTTTAATCAATGCGTGTTGCCGTTCATGACCTATGGAGCTGAAACTTTAACACTAACCACAGCAAGTGCTAACAAACTAATGGTAACACAGCGCAAGATGGAAAGGTCCATGCTCGGGGTATCATTGCGAGATCATATAAGAAATGAAGATCTTCGAAGAAGAACTGGCGTCACAGATGTAGTTGTCCAAATTCGCAAACTCAAATGGAATAAACTCAAGAAAAAGAAAATTCTTTGCCTTTACGAAGGCACATCGAGAACATTTTTGAAACATAGATGAATTCAAAATAGTAATCATCGAAATGAATACCATTTTCAATTCACAGTCACAAAAGAATTGGGCGTTTCCATCACTTTGAGAAACTAGCAAGCGGGCCCTGAATAGAGCCACTGCTAAAATCTCATTCAGTGAAAGAGGAAGTACAGATTTCTTTTTTTGCATTTGATTGGAGATGTGAAACTTCATTTTGACGCAATTGGATGTCACCACCTTAGTACTTTGTAATATTTTACTCATTACTTCACAACCAATTGCTATAAATTCTGAAGTTTTTTATGAAGATTTTGTCCTGAAGATGTGCGGGATACTGATGAGGCTCAACAAGGCCGAAACCGGTATATCTCTCATCTCAGTGACAAAATCTAATATCATTTCTCCAACCTCATGATAAAAGATCTCTGAGCCTGGGAATTGAAAATGGTATTCATTTCGATGATTACTATTTTGAATTCATCTATGTTTCAGGAATAAACTCAATTGGATAAAAGAAGCAGGAGAAGACCCCCCACACGTTGGACGGACAATCTGAAGAGGTGTGCAGGCAACTGGATACAGGGAGCTCAAGACAGGAAGGAATGGGCAGAAATGGGGGAGGCTTATGTCCAGCAGTAGACGCAGAGAGCTGAATGATGATGATGATGATGATAGGATAATGTAAATTGAAAAATCTTATAGGATAGTTAGATCTAGTTGTGTGGGATGAGAAAATATCCTTATTTTCGAAAAAGAAATTCAAACACTATTCTTAATATATACCATACATTGTAAGTAATTTGTTTTTTCTAAATGCACTCCTACATGACTGATTAATTTTCATTTTGAACATATATCTCATAATTCTTGAACAGTCTTTCTACTTCACAGAATGATCCCCAAAAAATTACGCTATAACGAAGTAAGGACTCGAAATTCACAAAGTATATCACTTTCAAGTTCTGAACACTCAAATACTCTGAAAGAGTCGTAAGACCATATCCAACACTGCATAGCTTTGACTCCAAGTGGTCTATTTGACGAGACCACTCCAGATGCCCATCTAGATATACACCCAGGGACTTGACTGCATCCTTAATTTTCACCTCATTACCATTGAGAAGAACGGCACCTTCTCTTGCTTCATTAGATCTGCTAGTTGTTGAAATATGAATTATTCTATGGTGTTTTATGTTTGGTATTAGTATTAGTAGGCAATGATATAAAAAAATAATTGTGTTGATATAGTTACGTATTTTGTTATGATAAATGTTGAAGAGAAGAAATATACGTTATTTTAAAAGTTCTTCATAACTTTTCAACTCCCCCAAACCATATACTTTAATACTAGTGGTGAACAGAACAAAATTGGTAGATGATATGGGTCCTTCTCAAACACCTACTCCAGAAGGTTATAAATACTTTCAAGTCCTGATTGATGATTATTCTCATTTTTTGAATGTAAAGTTATTAAAAAATAAAAACGAGACTGAACAAAATATAATTGACTTTATAAAGTTAATTAAAACACAACATGGATTGAAAACACGGCGAATACGAGTTGACAATGGTGGAGAATTCATATCAAATCATTTTAAATATTTTTGTAGGCAAAAAGGTATTGAGATAGAATACACGATGTCATATACTCTGCAGGAAAATGGTGTGTCAGAACGCATATACCAGGAAAATGGTGTGTCAGAACGCATGAACCGAACAATCATGTACAAAGTAAGAGTAAAATTTGCAGAAACAAAGCTACCAAGAGAATTATGGGGTGAAGCAGTCCTATGTTCAGCATATGAAATAAACAAATCACCTACAGAATCCAATAATGGAGAAACACCATCTCTACGTTGGTATTGTAAGAATGATTTATCTAAATTGAGAGTTTTTGGGAGCCAGGCTTGGGCTTTAATTTCGCCAAGACAAAGTAAATTCGAAAATGAAGAAGAGCCTGATACCTCTATTCGCAACATTGAGCGGCGAACTGGTATTTTACGATCAAACACCCATAGAATATTAAAAACATATACCTTACCATTTCCGGCGGGAACAGACATAAGATCATGATGCGATTCCGTCGCATCATGATAGCAAGAATCAAGAATGACCAAAAATCCCAGTTTTTTTGACACCATGGGGAAATTCATAAAACTGGTTGAAGAAAAAATGTTATACTTTTTTCAAGCCTGAAAGGGTTCATTCAGAGTATTATAAATTATCTAGAAAAAAATTCTTTTAATTCACATTTATCGAGCTTTTCGATTAACTATTTAGAATAATTTTAATTGGGAGTGATAATACAGTAATCTAGGATTAATATGGGTTAAAATCGCTGTCCTCAATTACATGATGGGATTGTGACTGAAAAAATAGTTCAAAAATCTGAAATTTTAGGTATATTATTTTGGAAACGGTACATTCTCGATGAGCTGATTTTTGGTGCCATTCGATAGTAGTTGGTCTACCCTATCGTAGTGTGACGTTTGATTCACTAGTTATGGGACACCCTGTATAAAACCGTTCATTTGCGGACCCATGTTCAGACGAAATTTTTTACCTATTTAGAGTTATTTAATCATCTACCAAAGTATAGAAGTTGTTTTTCAATACCATATAAACGTATTATATATTGTGAAATAGACATACATCCGAATGATATATATCACGTATTGTTTCATTTTCAAACGAATAGCAAAAATAATATGATATTTATAAGTTCAATGTTATGTTGGCATAAAAATTTGCATGATAAAGAACTTCACCTTGGAAATGATAACTGTTGGTTCAACACAATGAATACAGGAATTTCCCCAAGAAAAAGCAAATAATTATGATAAGGAATTCCAAAACTTTCTCTTCTATCGGATGACAACTAGAAAGATCAATGAATTATGCCAAATAGCTTTTGCTCTCTCAGTATAATATCCAAAGTTAATCTCTGACTTATACATTTATTTTAAAATTGTCAAATATATTAGCAGGAAACATTTTTTGAATTCCATTTTATTGGATTCAGCCTAGACAAAAGATTAATGCATTTTAAATATTTCTATTGAACTACACCGCCCTGGGAAACCTACCGCTGTTTTTCCGAAATTTTCGAGCTGTAGTGCATCTAATGTTGAAATATTAAATAGACGATTACTAATATTGCGGATGCAGCACCTTTCCCATTGTTCATAAATATATCATAACAGGTGACACAGATAGAGAAGAACAAAGTACTCAATTGTGAATTGACATAGTTAGTAGTTAATAGATGTAGACTAATAAATAGTTAAGAGTTAAGGTATTCTTATTGGGAACCCTCACCAATGACCAAGTTACTACATGGCGATCCTGATGGCGAAACCTTGGAAATTTCGAACATTTAGGGTGAGTGTAAATAGGAAGAAAAGTGAGAATGGGATCAAGCCAATCAAGGCAGGAAAAAGAAGAGATCATAATTGCACAGGCAGGTAATAGTGGCGGCCAAACCAATGAACAAGAAAAAACAAAAATTTGAGAATTCGCTAAATTTCGCCTTATCTACAGTTTTCCAACAATTTAAGAATTATCCGAAACCTTTGACGACATTTGTCACATTGGTGTATGGAACATGCCAAAGCCTCAAGTTTGCTGAGAGTAGATCTGTCATTTGAAGAATAGAATAATTCAGACCTTCTCTTCATAAAACGCTTTCAGATTTGAAATTGAAAACCCAACACCAGACCTTCGAATTATATTTTATATCAAACAGAAATACTACAATAATCATTTTTTTAGTTGTCATATAGTGTTTTCAAATGAACTTATTCTGCTCAAAAAATATGGTTGTAGGTATTAGTGCGATAGACTAGAGCTTTGAGAATGGTAAACATTCAAGAAAAATAATGGGACTAATTCCTTTGGAAAAGAGAAGATTATAACAAAAATTGAAGTAAAAGTAAATTACAAGCGATTTGAGTGGTGGGAGGTGATGTTTTCAGAGTAAAAAAGGTTAATTTGGATCTCTATGGAAAAAGGTTGGATGGCAAACTTGTAAAAAATGAAAAGATCTAAATAACTAATTTATTACCCCTTTTTTACATAATCTCAAAAGCTATGTGAAAAATTGAAATATTTTAGTGTAAATAACTTTTTCAAAAATGAAAATTTTCGCACAAACCTTGGACAAACTTATTTTGATTTACCTAAAACCGAAAAGACAATCTTATATCTCATAAAAAATCTCACGTAAAAATATCTTTTTCAAAAAAGTCGGTGTGCTTTTTGTTCGTTGTAATACACCAATACATACTGGAAATAGATCTACTAGAATCGGGAAGGTTTATCTAATAATCTAATATAACGATGAATAAAAGTCATCAAAGAAAAAAGATGAGTGAGATCATCAATGACATAATTGCAATGAGAATTTGATAAATTAACTTTTTTACTGATAAAATTTGCAATAATAAGATTTTTCAGAAGAAACTGTCTTCAAATCCTAGAATCACTATTTTCGAATATGTCTTAGTTTTTGCTCCTGAAAAATATTCTGTTTTCTTGTGTTATAACATGTTTGGTTTATCTATGGGAGATGATTGCCTTTCATTGGGGTCCTGTAGCGGTCTTCAAGCATCTGAAGTGCCGAAAAATCATCACCTGGAAGGTCGTATCCGGTTTGAAAAACCCTCACGACCAGAGAGCGAGAATTTGTGTAATTTGAATTTGAATATCGAAGGAATTTCGAAAGACAAGTGTGAATACGTCTCCAAATTAGCTGATGAACATGGTATCGAAGTGATTCTTCTGCAAGAAACCCACAAGGCAACAGAAAAAAATCCTCGTGAAAGAGGACAGTTAAAAGTTATGTATTAATTGATTTTTTATAAGTTTAGCTTGTTATGTTAAAAAATTATCAGTTTCGTGAATTTCAACACTTTCGGAAAGGGGAAATTAATGGAGCTTTTTCATTTCTTTCAAATTTTCTGACATTTCTGTCATAAATATTTATGAACCTCCCAACATTATTTGGCCAAGAAATCTGAATGTTGATATTTTTCAAAGTACCAAATGCATTTCTAAAATGCATTTGATTTATTCTAAATAATCAGTTTCTTTTCTGCTTTTGTCTTTTTTCATTTCAGATTAAGATTGCGAGTCGTTTTGGGAAGAATCTGTCTATCTGAGCCCATCGACGGATAACATGAAGATGATCACACTGATGTCTTTCAAGATTTTCCTGATATTTAATATTTTATGTTATTTTTTACGGGGAGACAGGTTTTTTCGGCTGAGTTTTCTCCCCTGGCTGTATAGTATCGTATGATACTAGTGATGATAGTATCGTATGACTCTATAGTATCATACGAAGAATGTTATGATACCCCGTTCTTTTTTTACCTCAGCTCAGGTACTTTTTGTTTCAACATTTTTTGTATTATTTTAGCTCTCTTTTTCATAAGAATATATATATATTTTTTTTTTGTGAGACGTTTTGTCAAGTGTTCATTTTATTTCACCTTTTTTTTAAATTTTGCATGTTATTCGTAATTATCACGTTGTATGGATTCGAAAGTGTTTTGTCATAGGTTAATTTCGTTTGTATTCTGAACCATGTTTTGGCCAGTCATATTTCAGCAAAGTTCTCCTCATTCTCTGAGAACAATTACCGAAGCACTGAATTAAATAAGGTGAATAAATTCATATTTCAAATCAATAAAATGTGTTGAGTGAAAGGGTAGATTTTCACCGAGTTTCTTAAAAAAATATTTTTTTTTATTAATAAGAAGCAACTAAATCACTAGTACCCATGTTTGAAGTTTTCACATAAATTATGTAGGAAAACTTTTTCTTATAGTATTGCCGGAAATCGAGCTGAACCATTTTATGAAAGTTCACCCCGTCCCCACTTCCCAACCTTGGATCACCCGTAATTTATTTTTCCTTTCATTTCCGTTATATTATCTTTCTTATCCAATGAGTTTCTTCTTACTTTAATTGTTTTTTGCCTAGAAAAACGATCGACTCTGGTCTACAAGACCAGATAAACAGCTAACCAACACTTAACTGTGCCGTAGTAAACGTACATAAGCCTAACAAATTCAGGTTCTTTTGAGATTCAAATATCGAATTATTTGGAGTATTTGAACTTGAAATTCCATGCATTCTCTCTCTTCGTGAATAGTGTGGCTCACAATAATCTCTGAGATTTTGCTAGGAATGAAACATTCATTTGAGCTTTCATTAAAAAATGGAATTTGTATCACTTGTCCGAAGTTGATCCGAATGAAAACCATTCATCGTTCATTTATAGCTCGAATGATAATCGGATAAGTGGTTCATATTGTTGATATAATAATATGTAAAAAATTTATGCTGATAAGTAGCTTTCTTCCTGAAAACATCTAAAGAATATCGACAGGTCATGGCAAATCTACGTCTTTCGTTTTCGAATAAACAATACCTACTGAAGATCAACTGTATGAAATAAAAACTCACGTTGTGTTTTCATTGATACTGTGATTAAAATTTAGAATGAATAGCAAGGTGGAAATACCAACTTGTGACGAGAAAATGTTCATTTATTTCCTTAACTTAGTTAGTATCACATGTGTTTTCAACTTGAGTCTCATTTTTTTTAATTAATAAGTTCTTGGCCGTGGTTTTTCTTATTTCACAGAATAACACAGTAGGTACCTCAATTTTAAACATACAGGGTGGGCCATCCATAACTTTCCACCCCGAATTTTGAGCTTTGGGATGGAATAACGAAAAAACGCTCGGATATAAGTTATGGATGGCCCATCCTGTATATGCAATTAGATATCTGGAACTTTCATCATGATTATAAAAGTTTTAATTATTTCGATACACACCCATATGAAGGAAAAATTGTTTTGCATTCATACTACCGATGTCAAAACTGTTGCTTTCTTATCATTGATGAAACATAGATCCAATGTTGCAATATTTTGAACAAACAGAATTCCATCTTTTAATGAAAGTTTCCAATCTCGCACAAATATCAGTTGACGTAAGATTTTATCGAAAACATTGAAATCTATTTGCGCCATTCTAAACTAGACCGTTGAACCAATGTATAGATTGAAAAACAGTTGATTGTAAATATCTTACAACAGACAAACCATCCATTATTTCTCTCGAAAATATTTCACGTATGATTAGCCTGATTGGCAAATTCTACAGGAGAACTAGAAAAGTAGTAGAAACCTTTTTTTAATGTTGAGTAATGTTTTGTTTTCTTTTCAGAAGATTCTGTGGGAATTTCATCTTAACATTTATACTTGTCAGAAAATTTTTCATGAAGATTATTTGTTTGAGTGTTCATAACCTTTGATTATAACAGTTTCATAAAAATGAACAACTCTCCAAATCAAATGCAATGATCTTTTTCATTATATGCCCTGGGAAAATGTTATTTTCGACTTTAACTATCTATTTTTTCCTAATGAAATACTCTTACAACACATTTGAGGTTAAATTTATCCTATTCTTTTTTAATACATAATTTCATATTCATGATTTTTTATGATAGAAAAAAATCTGGTTGTTATAACCATTTCTACAACAAAAGCTGCATAATATGCGGTTTTGGTCACCCCACCAAATAATTCACTTTGTTTTACCATAAATCTTCAATGTATCATTTATCATTTATTTTATTATATAACATTAGTTCAATGAACATTATCATTAGTATTACATATCTCTTCAAACAAGTAGTGCGATATAGCAGATCTTCAAGCTGCTATTAAAAAAAATGAGCAGAGAAAATTTTCTATTGACCTAGTCACGGAATTCTTCGCCGTTGTAAGCTAAAGAAAAGAGTGCCTTTGGCAAAAAACTTGGAGAAGTGGGGAAATGGCCTTTTTGAAGCCTTCCCAGATATCAGATTCCATTAGATCTATTTATCAAAATCAATAGAATATTTCGTGATTTTTGCATTGAAAAATATTGATAGCACAATTTTTTTTCTTCATAAATTCGACAGATAACGAATAAATCCGTGGCAGAAGGCCAAAATGTAATCAATAATAATAATAACTGAGGCGCACCACAGAACATCAAGATAGTAATTCCATGCAATTGGTTTTCTAGCACGATTGGTTATCACCTTGTTGTGGTGTGGATAAAGCCAGCAAGCAAAGGTTTCGAGTGATGAGCGCATGAAAGCAAGCTAGAACTCCATTCGGGGTACTAAAACTTTATTGGAAACCTTGTATCTTCGGATGGAATGGCCCAATAAGTAATCTTAGTACTTTGTCTACACCGAACTCTCAAAGCTCTATTCTCGAGGAAGCTCGGATAATGGCTCTCTACCTTAATTTGTACGGAGGCAGCTGGTAGAATCGTCCAAGACCTTCGTGAGGATCTACCCACGACCCTAGTTACATAACCAAGACTTGCTGACCTACGGAACGGGGAGTCAAACAGTATGCCCTGGATGACTTCGAGACTAGTTATCAAGCTCCGAATCCACATCCCAGGGCAGGAGTGAGCTTAACTAGGCATGTTATTCTAAGAAACTCCATAGTAGTCTCATTGGGGTTCCAGCGAAGCAGCTGAGGAAGGTTTTTTTGTTGCTTAAAGGCGAACACTTGCTAGCAACATCAAGAACTTGCTGGTGCCAATAGCAGCTAGGCCACAGCTTCACAAACACATAGCTAGGAATCTCGGCCTTTTGGAGAAAGCAGTTCGGAGTGACCTTGAAGACGCCATCAATGGTTTGGAGAAAAAATATAACCTGTTTTATCTCGAAGTATTCGAGCTTCTGGATTATTCTCCACGATTATTCTCCACAGCGACCACGATTAGTGCTGGCTTTAACTGTGGACTACTGGCGTCAACGTCTGAGCTGGAGCAAAGAGCAGCAGCGATTATAGGAAGAATGGCATAATGTTGTAGTCAGTGATGAAATGCAATTCGAGGCAGTCTGACAGCTACACGTTATGTTGACGATGTCCTACAAACTAGAGCCGTCGCTAGGGGCTAGACAGGGTAGGCTGTCGCCTAGGGCGCCAAGATTAGGAGGCGCCAGTTCACGCTTGGTCAAAAAAAGTCATATGTGCAAAAATTCGCAATACTCATTGAAAATGCAGAAATTCAAACAAAAAGGATTGATGAAAAGTGAAAATGGAAAGCCATTCAATCAAGGGTACGTCATTATACTCATAAATATCCCAATTGTTGAAAAATGAACGATGCACCCCTGCGACCCAAATCAGTTGATTGACATAAGTACGCCTGTAACCCCATTTTTTAATCTGTCAGATATCCCATATTTCCTAATTGAAAACAGAATCAATTATCTCTTCTCTTCTTACCTTGATAAGGTTAACAACTGCTCTTGTGTTAAAGCTGTAGTTGGATTTTCTCAGGTTACCTCATTATCGTCAGCTTGTAATTGTTTGACTTGTCCTATACATCTTTATGTCAGAATGGACCAATAAAATTTATTATTTTTATTATTATTAAATTATTGTACTTTTCTTGTCATCTCATTCAATTCTAGTTTATTTTCAGTTCTGCCCAATAGTTATGTATTCTCAGTCTCCTCAGAATTATTAATTATTCCATTTCCATGTAATTTTAATGCTTTTCATTATGTATGAAATATGTTCACTATTAGATCATAACAAATCTACAACAATTTTAGTAATCCTCATTCTTTTTCTCTGGTAATCTTATAACTCATTACTAATTACTGTCCTCGAGTTTCAAATGAGTGAATCCTCAATTTTCCAGGGTGAATCTTGGATATAGTATAGTTGATTTCCTGCAGAACACGATGTGAATTTCTCTGATATGGTTAAAAGGTCAATTGTAATACACATGAAACTAGTTGGGAGCCTCTTGTCCTTGTGAGTAATGACTGAGTTCACCAAATGCGGTATGATATACTCATTATAAGTCTGAATTCTCAACGGCATTCATCTGATTCTACTTACAAGTAAGATCTTAAACCTTCTGTTCTTCCCAAAACTAAGGATTAGTGGTTTCATTATCTCATAGTACTTTCTTTTTGTATCTCTCATGAGTTATCAATTGTATCTTTTATTTATCTGATGGACGTTCTAATCTTGCTTACTCGGATGTTGTATTCATTGATGAATTTTGCACTTTTTTTCAGACGACCATTGTTAATATTAAACATAATAATAATATAAATTATGATTATTAATATAATGCTATAGTCATACTTACTGTATTGATCTCATTGATGAACAGACTTAGACAATGTAGCTCTCAACAGTTGTAATTCTCTTTTGGCCTGCATCATTATTACAACTCGGTCTTCTCTGAATTCAAACCTTCTGTTTTTCTGGCGGAATGAAGAGGCTCGGGCAATCAAGTTCATCGATTGAATTGAACTGTCTCAACGGTCTGACTTCCTATTACCTCTCATTTGAACTGCTCTAGATTACCTTTTTTTAACATTCGATGAATTCACCAGAATTCAATAGGTTCAATTGTAGAAATTCCCCAACATATTGTGAACACTTTTATTCTTATTAGGTATGATTTCTTTTGTTTGAAATTTTGCCTTTGATGTACAGGGTAGGGTGATTCACTTATCTTGGTAACCTCAATTTTCTCGAAAACGTCCTAATATTTTTTCATTCTGTGAATAGCGTTTTTAACAAGTCAATGTCTTCTTGAGATGCGCATAAAAATCTGCGGAATGAATAAAGACGCCAGGCGTCGCGGAGCAAAAAAAATTTTTTCTCCAGGGACATACCTCTTTTATTATGTCATTCGAAAGATAATCTCATTCTGAACTTTTTTTCGAATACAATTTTTATCCATTTCTAACCGTCAGCGATCTGCAGCGTGTTTTATGTTAATTCTATTCCATTTTTTTTTTTCAGTATTGTGGTAGTATGCCTTTATTTAGAGACATAGATATGATTTTGTGCCTTGAATTCAAGGAGGCTTATTTTCTAGTCAATGTGCCTCTTCAAATTAGATGAAGTATGTGGCTACAGCCAGATGGGGCTCAATGTCACAAAAAAAATTTTCGATAGCAACGCGACGCCTGGCGTCTTTATTTATTCCGCAGATTTTTATGCACATCTCAATGACTAGTTAAAAACGCCATTCACAGAATGAAAAAATATTCGGACGTTTTCGAGAAAGTTGGGTTACCAAGATAAGTGAATAACCCTGTATGTGTTACGTTACGTTTAAGTTACATCCATTGTGAATCAAGCATTATTCTGACTAAACACTTACACAATTTTCCTTAGAAAGAAGCAGAAAAAAGGTTTTTAACATAAAGCTTTGAGAAGTTTAACGTTTCATTTTCATAAAATATGATGGAGGCTTCGATAACTCTCTAGAAAAGTATGAATGAAGAAAAAAAATTCATTTTCGATAATTCGAATTATAGAAATATAGAATTTTGTACGGCAATTCAAATTTTACCTTAGGGGTATTGAACAAGATGTGCGTAAGAGTTTTAAGAGATTCAATTTGAAATAATATCACAATCCGAATCAACTATGGATCTGTCCAGAGTAGATGCAAGCTATCATTATGAACTATCAAAATATCGAGAAGAAATTAGCTGAGGAAATATGCACTCATAGGTTCCGCATCAAATTCGAATACCTATATCGTTTGGGCTCCTGTAACTATTATATTCTAAGAATTTACTAGCGTATTCGGAATCTCGAAATGTACTTTCCAGAAACATCTATTGCAAAACAGAAAAAAACCCGAACGTCTTAACCTTAGACTATTTTGTCCATATATCCTTATCTGACGCAAGAATGTTAACCCCACATCCCATAAAGATAATAACAACGTGGAATAAAACGAGATAGAAAATTCAATTAGAATTATCGGTATTCAGACACGTTCATTCTGAAGTTATAAAAGATACCGACTAACTATCCGGAGGTTACTATATCTCTTCTTTCGATAGGAGGAACATTCAACGATTCGTATCTTTTCTAAGCGAAATCAGTTTGCGTACTTAGTGGATCTTTCGAATTCAATTCGAGACTTCTTTTCGCAGAGTTGCTCATATTTTTTCTTCGTTATTCGAAAATGCGTGTTGCAATTATTGGTGGTGGTGCCGCAGGTCTTTCTTCTGCTAAACACGTTAAAGCAGGAGGGCACGAATGCGAGCTTTTCGAGATGGCAGCTCAAGTTGGGGGAACTTGGGTCTACACCGACGATGTAGGAAAGGATAGATATGGATTTCCAGTATATTCAGCTATGTATCAGGGACTGAGGTAGGTGTTGTTAGCTCGTATAAGTACAAATTTTTTTACCCTGAAGTGAATTTCATTGTTAATATAGTTTCATGTGTGGAACCTTTGTAAATTCAACGTCACTTTCACTTTCATGTCGGCCCTTCTTCTCTAGGAACATTCCACCGAAATATCTATGGAATTCTCGAATTGTTGTAATGGCTATAGAGGGTTTTACGGTGAATACAGAATCTGCTGAAATGTTTGTACAGGGTGATCAGATTTCGAAGATTTAGTACTACATCTCCTAAATCAAAAATGATATTAAAAGAGATTTAAAAAAAGTAATATACATGGGTAGGCAGGGTAGGCGGTCGCCTAGAGCGCCGAGATTCAAGGGGCGGCATTTCAAGCCAAGTCAATAAAGAATATCACACGTGTGAAAACTCAAAGTAACCGAATGGGAATGCAACTCAGTTCGTAACAACAGGAGTATTTAAAAGACATCGGAAATAATCAGATGTACCGCATAACGAAATACACCCATAAACATCCCAGTTTTTGCCTAATAACCCTTACTACTCACCGCTGGTGGCCCTTTTTTTATTGAAACTGTAAATCGATCAACCTTGTCCACATCATCTTTGATATATGCCGCAAAATTTTGATACTTTTAGGGGCGTCTTTCTTCATATCTCAGGCATTATTTTTATTTTCAATCAGCCAATCAGCATGTTCATTTTTAAGGAATGCAAAATACTGGAGAAGCAAGTCCATTTCATTTCTCCACTTCGATAGTAGAATTCTAAGGCTAGGGAAGTTATAAGAACTTTTTTTTTCATATCTCATAGATACCACAATCAATATGCTTACTTTTATATTGTTAATGTATACTTAAGTACAAAGTGAGTGTTTCCCTCTATAATCTAAATTTTCCTCTGGAATGAAAGAAAATTTCTGAAGTTAAGTTAAGCAATTCGGTATTTTTCAAGCATTTTCCGGCGCTGGGTGATACCTACAGTTGAAGCGTCGGATGATAAAATAAAATAGACCGAACAACGATCGTTAATAAAGTACAGTATCGAAAGAAAAAAGCGGAAAGAGCCTATCTCTAGAATCAAATATTCAGAATTTAGCTTTCAGGGGAACAAATGATGCTGTTTTCACGTAAAGAAATGGCAATTTCTTGAAAATGCTGGAGTTTTTGTCTTTTTTCGATCCTTAGATGAGTCATTATCTATTGCATATTATTTATTTTTGTTCTAGTTTATAGTTTATATTATCCATGCGTGTATATTATTAATTTCATTAGTAATAACGTAATGCATTTAAATTTTTTTCGAGTTTGAAATTATTCAACTTATTGTTAATTAATATTACCTTTGTTTTTTGATGAAAATTTTTCAAAAAAACCCGGTTGAAATTCTGGATTATCGAATATTCAATTTTTGCATTCTTCAGAGGTGTCTCTGTCTAGGGCGGCAGTTTGGCTAGCGACGGCCCTGTATACATGTCATGTTCTCTTTTTTCGAGAAAAATAAAATGCTTAATTCGGCAAGTCGCTACGCTGTCTAGTTTCCATGCTACAGGGTGATTTTGGAATTTGGCCAATTATTACAATTCGCTACAACTTCCATACTATTTTGACTACGCTCTCGAAATAAAAACAACTTGAGGTCGGTTTTTTCAGTACTCTTAACCGGTGCTATCGAAATTTCAGTGCCACTACAAATTTTAAAGAAATTAAAATAATAAATCAATTGATTTCAGCTTGTTTATGCTCTGTTATTGATATACAGGGTGACTCAACAGCGCTTGGTCGATCAGCAACTGATTTCTGTTAATAAATTCCCAAATATTCATTATATCCTAAATCTACATAAAATTCTGATTCAGAATACGTCATGAAATATCCATATTTTGAGTCATAATATTGTTCTCGTTCTTTGTGCATAGATTGAAGTTGTTTGGAGATTGGTCAAACCGATATTTCATTTCATGTAGAGATTTTATTTTTTTGACATAATTAATCACAGTAAATTTCTCCTTTGTAGCCCTGAAAAAAATATATCTACGAAACGTTGACATTACTTGAAATAAGTTTTCCATGATCCACGTTCTTATCATCCTGTGCAATGAATGTTCATTGAATATTCCTAGAATAAATAGAATTTTCGTTTCAACTCATTCAAGTAACTCAAAGCATATCTCAAAATAATTATTTGTCTCAACCAGGCAAGATTGAAAAATGACGAAACAAACATTAAAAAAATATATATGAGAACTTATTTGATAAAGGCAATTATGCAATTCGATCTATCAAATTAGGTTGTCTTGACTTCTTCCACTTGTTCATGCAACGATTCTAATACCTATCCCAATTGTTTTGCCCAGCAACAGAGATAAAGATAATGTAATTATATTTCGATAACATGTTAATTACGAAAGTGAATATTGAACTACCTCAAAATTATAAATGAATAATTATTAATTGACAATATCTCCATTTCAATTGTTCCGGTCACTCTTCTATAAGATGAAATGATCCTTCAAATTAACTTGAACACAATATTTAGACATATTTAATAATTTTCATAAATGATTGAAGTAGTTAATTAAAATCTGGAATTGAATCGGTTAGTAAGAGCGTCACATACAGGGTCTAGAGATCTTTGACTTATAGATATTTTTCAACGGGAGATTCCTGAGGTCGAAAGAAATACTTTTTGTTTCGGCCTTTTCCTCCGATTCAGCTTGGTTGAAAAGATACAGGCTGTTGAGAATCCATAAAAAAATGTAATTTTCGAATATATCTCGTAAATGATTTTATAGAATGAAATCATTTTCTGAATATGGGTTTTCATTGATGTGGTGAGTCTTCTACGAACACAGAATTGCACTAACATGTTTCATTTTTTTCATAACATACCATTACAAATTCAAGTGACTCAACTCTTATGAGTAAGTTGAAGTTTAATGAAAATTTGGCAACACAAGAATTATTGACGAGTTACGTTACTTTCTTGGCACGTTGTAAGCTACCTTTGTATAAGCATAGGGGCAGAGGTATGGAATATTTGTAGCCCTATTTTTGTAAAAATATATTTTGACTGAACGAATTTATATAACGATCTCAATATAGAACATAATATCAAAATCAGCACCTCAGAGGTAAAGTGTGTTAAGTCACTTTTTTCAGACACGAACTTTCTACAATATTGGATTCACATCAGTAAATTATAGCTAGTGAAACACATTTTTGACTCCCTAAGTATATCAAGTCGCCAATTAATGGCATTAAACATACTTTGAAACGATAATCTAACTGAAAAATCTCTCTTTTGTCCAATTTTGATATTGTGACTTAACACACTTTACCTCTGGGGTACTGATATATAATTTGCATTCAATGAGTTGATGTTGGATTTTCATATTTCAAACTATATCCAACCAAATCGGGACAATTTCTACAAAATTCATTGCAATTCTGTACGCCAAGCGGTGGCCGAAAAACAAAACTGATAGTTCATAACAGGACAAGCTCATGACATGCAATGCTACTCCCTGTGTGTTTTATGGACGCGTTTTACCCCGAAAATGTAAAGCTTCTTAAACACCGAGATCTTCCAAATTGACACCATAGAACTTGAGATATTCTTCAGCTAATTTTAAATCATTCAAGAAGTCTTCATTTTTCTGAACCTTTTTTAGGGTTTTCCCTCCCAGTCCCTAGAACAAAGAAGGGCCCCTGGGAGAGAATACCCTTAAGAAACTTCAGAAAGATGCAGAATTTTCACAGAATATATTTCAATTAAAAAGACTCCATATGTGTGTATCCTTAATTTTTGATCAATAATGTGCAACTTTGATGCATCGTGTGGTAACACCTTTTGGAACTAATGAATCTGATATTGCGAACATTATTCTTTCATTGAATATCATTATGAATACCTGTATGAATCATAAACAGGTTGCTTCACAACTTATCCGACAACTTTTAATATATATAATATAATATGTAATATAAGTCTAACAGATATCGAGATAATATAATAATACCAACTGTTTAACGGTTAACTTAGTAGCAAAAGCTCTCCGTACGCTAAAACAATGTCCATCCCTCATTAGTTTAGGTTCACATGTGCTATTTTCATTAATAAATGACTGAAAACATAAACTTATTTAAATTCACAAAAATCGACAGTTCTTCTTCAGATCACCCACGATACAGATTAAACCTCATTTACACGTTCTTATTTGTAAAAAACAACAAATTCCGGGTATTTAGTTTTTGTCAGCTTGTTCTTATATGTATTACGATAATGAATGCAAAATACAAATATTTATTTTTCAATTTATTATCGAAAGTCAGGTTTTAACTCTATTTTTGTAGGAGTTTTATATTTTTTTTTTGAAAGCGACTTGTTTTGTAACAGTGCATATTTGATTGAAATTTGACGGATAAGTTCTGAAACACCCGGTATAAATCTTAGAATAAACGACAGCATAATACTATTACACATTCATTTCAATTTCAGAACTAATCTACCTAAAGAAGTTATGGGCTTCCCAGATTTTCCGATCCCAGACCAAAATAAATCGTATCTCACACAAGCTGAAATTCTGGAATTTTTGACGCAATATGTAGAGCACTTTGAACTTGGACCTGTAATAAAGGTAAGTCCAAAATAGGTTAATTTTTTAATGACGTGGAATAAAGAGTAGCGAATAAGAAGATGACCAAATGAAAGTTCAAGCACGCATAGTTGGATCAGAAAACGAAACTAATCAGCGCTGTACAATCTTTAATTTGTATATTTTGAAATTGTTCGGTTGAAAAAATTTTGAGAATGGTTTAACTGAAGAGAATTTTTGGTAGTTATTGGATATGAACATTGGCAGCCGCTTACTCAAATAGATGGCGCTCGTAAGAGGTTGGGCCTATCTATTGAATTTCCAGATTTGCGTAACTGCGTTGTTTGAATTTTTTTATATTTCCTCGATACCATCATGTCCACAAAGGGATTTGGCGGTTTGAATCTTTTGGTTTCCCTTACTGATGATGGAATTCTGCTGATTTCAATGAAAAATCGTGAAAACTCGCGAAATTCCGATTTACCAGTGATTACCAAGTTCATCAGTTTATTTCATATACCGCCAGTTTCACGGTAACCATGGATACGGTGGGTAACGGAGGATTAAAATTTTAATGAATCATTCGATTTAAATGAGCTTTCGTCAACTGTCAGTTAGAGTAGAAAGATGTAAAAAATGTTGAAATTTGCCACATAGCCCTCATAAGTAGATGGGGGGATTCAAATAGACTAGTAGAATTCCATCCCAATTCTTTTGATACTCAGTAAGTCGGCTACGGAAAATTTCAGAATGTATTGATATTCAAATTCTTCTTTCTCTTCTTCATCGAAAATTCCTTCTTAGTTGTATATCGATGGTCTATTCTTACTTTATTCAGTCCTTCTTCTAGTTTCCAGTTCCCAACTCAATCAAAGGCCTCAACAACGTCTACGTTAGCTAAGCTTACTGATACTATTCAAATAATGGAAAAAATCTTCATGCTTGACATTTGGTGACCTTAACAAAATATATTAATTTTTTCATTTCGATCGAGCTTTCTCTATAACCAACTACATCAAAGCCCTAATGGGCCTTTGAGTTACTTTTCAGCAGTCTAGTAGCTTGATGATATCGGACAAGATTGGTGATAATGGAACGATTCAATTCAAAATTTGAACATAAACAAGAAAAACTTGTAGGAAAACTAAGGGTAAATTTAAGCTGAATAATGAAAAAAAAATTAAATACTGAATGTTTCACGGTATCTGATGCAAAACTTTTCATTCGTTACCTAGATATTCCTGTGTATTTAGTTCTATACTGACATATTCTCAAGTTTCACATTACCCACATTATGATATAATTCAAATCTGTCTTAGTGAAAATAAGATCAAAATTAAATAACAACAAAGAAACCTTTGATCAAGGACAAGTGAACATAAGATCACGGTTTTCGAATTGAATTATATCGTTACCTCAGTGAATCTGAATACGCTTCTTTTGCCGAAATACTGACTCTCTGGAATAAGAGGATTAGATAAATCATTAACCAACTGATTTCGCAATATTTGCAAGAATATTCGGACCATATATCCAACTCTTGAATTGATACACCGAAAATTACTACAGTTTTACGGATTTCTTTCAGACTAATCACATGGTTACTGAGATTAGGCCTCTAGAGAAGGACAGATGGCAAATAACTGCGATTTACAAACCTACAAACACCAAGATCGTTAAGGAGTTTGACTCTGTCATAATTTGTAACGGGCATTACAACGAGCCAACAATCCCCCAATTCGAAGGACAAGACAAGTTCAAAGGACAAATCTTCCACAGCCATAAGTATCGTAGTGCAAAGCCATTCGCAGGGCTCAGGGTTCTTGTTGTTGGTGCAGGCCCATCTGGACTAGATATGGCCCTTCATATCTCCAAAGTTGCAGAGAAGGTAAACTTTATTTCTCACGAAAGATCTTGTCATGATAAAATAGCATGTTTTGAAACATTTACCGTGAACACAATATCTCGTGAACGAGGCAAACATGCCCTAATTTCTTTACCCGATCGTTGAAGCAATGGACAAATATTGAATTTTTTATTGAATTGAAGAACTTCGAATTGAAGAAAATAATACAAGTAACTTGTGAATTTCTTTAGGCAGAAGTTCTGGCTATTTTGATGTTAGCTATCACCTGCAGCTTCACTTTACGATTTTCCAATACGATTCTCTGGATTATATTATGTTTCTCGTAGTAATCGGCTATTTCGGCCTTCCAGAGCGTGATTGAAAGGAATACCAATGAATTCACTCAAATGTTCCTAGCATTCATGAGTAGCAAAAGTTTCTCACCTTTCAACCTTGTTATTGTACCGGTGCAAATGTTCATATTCATTTCTAAATGGAAGTGTATCTTTACTCATCAAATTGTAATTTTTCAGGTTGTATTGAGCCATCACGTAAAGGAAGCAAAAGGCATGACATTCATCGAGCAGAAGCCTGATATTCGCCGTATCATCGATGAAACAATGGTAGAATTTGTAGACGGTACTTGTTGTTGTTTCGACTCTATACTTCTTTGTACGGGCTTCAAATATAGTTTTCCATTCCTACATGAGTCGTGCGGTATAACAGTTACAGACAACCACATCCAACCTCTCTACAAACACATGATTCATATCGAGAAGCCCACGATGTGTTTCATTGGCATACCTTTCAACGTTTGTGCTTTCCAAATGTTCGACCTCCAGGTGAGTTGTCCATTTAGGCAATGAGATTTGAGACGTATTTTCTCTTCGTATTCTCATATATCTCAACTTTTATGGAATGAATAGTAGAATGATAAAAACAGCAACTAAACTGGAAATTTAAAAACTATTGTTTTTAATGAAAGAATTATTGCAATAGATTATAGTGAAACAAGAAAAAGCATGAGAATATTTGGATATGATCAATAGCTCCCACAAAACTATTATTAGGAAAACTTTTTTTCCTTGGATAACAATTCGTTCGTCGAATTTTTGAGTTTCGAAACTAACTTTCTTCTGTTTGATATTGAAATAACGTGTATGTGTTCAAAACTGTTTCTGTTCTTCACCTTGGATTCCTCATTTTTCCAGGCAAGATTTTATTGCAAATATCTGAATGGATCCATGATGTTACCTTCGAAGGAAATGATGCGTCAGGATACGGAAGAAGATTTGCGAATTCGCTGGGAAAAAGGATACAGCAGACGCCAAGCCCATATGATGGGACCCGACCAGCAAAAATATTACGACGACCTGGCAGAAATGGCCAAGACTGAACCGATTGCCCCAGTGATAATCAAACTGAGAGATCACAGCGTCAAAAGACTTTATGAAGATCTAAACAACTTCAGGGAAAATAGATATAAGATTGTAGATGACGACACTTACGTTAAGGTACAATAATTCGTGAAATTCATACAGTTCATGACGCCTTTTGGGTATTTCTTCTTACACATTATTTTTATACTCGAAGTGTTTTCCATCCGAAATATTTATGTATTTAATTAAATTATTTCTCGTATCTAGGGAGTTTGAATTTCTAATCCTCAATATATTACTCATTTATAGCTCTGATTTCGAAAAAAAAAACAACTTCGAATTCAAAATCACTAGAGCCACTAAGGATTTGATCAGGAAAAAAATGTTATGAGTGGTTAGTGATGAAATAAAATATGAATATCAACATTCATATTTATGAAATGAAAATGAGCACAATCAAATACACAAATTGAAAACCAAACAACTTTTGGTTCGATGAGTTTATGTCGAAGAGTGAATTTTCTTGTTTATTGATCACCGCACTCTGGTTTTGCTTTTCGGGTGAGAATTCAATAATAGATATTATTGGATCAAACATCGAGGTTTTTCAGTAATGACATCCAAAGTTTAAGCTCGATTTGGCTGATGTTTGCAATATAGAGACCGAAGTTTATCCGAAGCCTAAATTTCTAAACATTCATCGCCAATGCCAAAGAAATTCGGAGGGCAATAGGCCCAAAAAAATTTCCACACGTGATGATAACACATTAAAAATCACCCCCAATGGAAGAGCTATCTTACCATAACCATATATCCCTGAAATCACAGAATGAGGTGGTGGAAAACCATATACGTATAAACTCCTATACCGCTAGGATTGGCCCGTTTACCTGCATTCATTTGAAGCAGCGATCACGTGGTACAATTGTCCCCAGCTATGCACTGCGCATGCGCGAAAACCCAACCTCAAATATTTGCCAAAGTGTGATGTCAGATGTAAAAAACGTAACCTCACTTTTTTCTATTTGTCAAATTCTGAGTTTGCGCATGCGCAGATTGTTGTATGGGTCAACAGACATGGCAACTAGATTGCATCAATTTTATTTTCACGTTAGCAGTATAGGGTTTAATAGGTATATGTAGAAAACTGAAGACGCCCTCATATGAGATATGAGGCTGAACTTCGGATTTCAAATGCAAACCCATCTTTTTTTATTGCCGATTCGGATAAAGCGGGAAATTTCTCATCCGAATTGGTTGAAACCAAAAATTTTTTCGTCCATATTTGGGACCTATATGCAGCGTTATTTGTTCAAAAATCCGGGAACGTTCATTCTGATCAGGATGCAAAAATTCATATTTCGATATTTTTTCAACCCATGAAATTTTGGGTCCAGAAAGGCTTATACGAGATGAGAGGTCCAACTTTGCAATTTCAAATGCAAACCTTCCTTCTGAATTTCAAATTTGGATTCAGCGGGAGATTTTACATCCGAATTGGTAAAACAAACATTTTTTCGTCCATTTTTGGGCGTCATCCTTGAAAACCCAAAGTTTGTTTGCATATCACCCATAAGCCCCATGGGGCCAAAATATGATGGGCTTCTTTCGATTCCTCGAGAAAAATTACTGAAGAAGAATATAAATTTTCACATCTCGGTATGAATAATCCTGCGGATTTTTGAAGAAAAAATGCTTTATATGGTCCAAATATGTTCGAGAACATTTTTGGTTTCAACCAATTCTGTTGAAAATTTTTCCCGCTTAATATAAATCTGCAATGAAAAAGACTAGTTTGCATTCGAAATGTCAAAGTTGGGCCTCATAACTCGTATAAGACCCTTTTGGTCCAAAAATCTGATGGGCTAATTCGAGCTCACATTAGCCGGATCAAATTTTTGAGTCGACAACTTGGCCACCGTACCGTGAAAAAATGTTATGAGGTCAAATCGAAAATATAAAACAGTAAAAAAATCTACATGTAATCCGGGTAACATTGTCTTTAATTTTTCTTACATGCGAGAGCTGTGTTGCCTTGAAAGCAGAAATTGGTAATAATTAAAATCCAGGACGCGCTAATGAGGAATGTTCACAGGTATGCAAAATCGATCGGAACTTCGTCACAGTATAACCTATATGTATATGAAATCTCTAGTTTTTGTATCAGTCGAAAAGACCTAGTAGTTCGGATTATACAACCCCGTGAATATTCAATTCCTCGCGGCGATGTGACGTCATACTACATTCGCAAATCGCACTCCGTGAGACGAAAGGCCCTTATATTGGACCCGGCTACGTACTGAACCTCGCAAGTCGTTGGATGTAAAGTGACGTCACACGGATCCATCGAACTCATGTTTATAACTCGATATCTCGGGCGCTATTTGAAGTATTCAAATAATTTTTGGACACAATATTTTCATTTTCTACGGAGAATAGGAATATGTAGAAATTGAAAAATGTGAACATTCCTCATTGTCTTCGAAACGAAATTAATTCATTTAACTTCTACTCAGAGCGGCAAAATTTTATTTTGCCGGGGCGGCGAAATTTCTGGCAGTGGCCCTGATTCCACTACTCGTCTCTTTTTCAACCCCCGCTGTAGATCCGAAGTCTAAGACTTGCGGTTCAATTGGTTTGGTTCATTTGAACGGAATGAACAAACGGGTTATTTTCATAGTGAAGAACCGAAGAAGTGTGAAAAAACTGTGTGTTACTCAAAAATTATTTCCGACACTCTGAGCGAAATTCAACAAGATTTCCGAAATGAGTTCGCGTGATCGAGATGCCGGTAGAAAATTCGAGTCGAGTAGTGCAAAAAGGAAACGAGCAATCACAAGAAAGCTTGACAGGCGCTGGATGATTTATTCACAAACAAAGTTTTTCTAGACTTAAAATCATAAAAACATATTCAAGAAATTCGATGACACAAGATCGGCTTTCGGCCCTTGCTATTCTATCAATAGAAAATGACGTAGCTAATTCGATCGATTATGACACTTCATTTGAAGATTTCAGAGCTAGGAAAAGCCGCAAACATGAATTTTAAATTTATCATTTCTGAATTTGTTAATTTTGCAAATCTTCCGAAGTTATATTATATTTATATGTTATATTATATTTTAATTAAAACTCAAATTTCATATCTTTATGAAATATGACAATAACCTATACAGAACAACTGGACTTACTTTCCCATCACATACTTTTCACGAAGGAGAAAGGGCCTAGCGAAGACTTCCCGCCCGGAGCCTCGCAATGGCTAAGGCCGCCCCTGGGTACAACAAAAGCTCGCATCGAGAACGTAGCCTCTTGTATTGTCGAATTGTGGAGAAAATAAAGTTAATAATATATCAATCTTTTGGTTTTATTGTTCTACTACTTTTGAATAAACCCATCATGTGTAATCAGGGGTGGTCCCAGGGAGGGGGGGGGGTCTAGCTTAGCGCCACCCAGACTGTTGGCGAAATAACGAACCTAGAAAACAAGTAATTGTTTTCAACTCGCAGCTCCTTCAACGGTAGCTGGAATCGCCAATGGTACAACAAAATTTTGGATGCACCAAGCACCATGTTAAACGAAAGAAAAAGAAGAATCCCCACTGAACCGATGTGTCCTAACCATAGATATAGATAACATCTATATCTATGTATGGTCCTAACCTTAGAATAGAGGACATATATTCTATGGCTCTAACCTAACTTCCTATCCAAGTTTATGTTTCATCGTGTGAAAATAAATAGAAAACAGATTGTTTATCCTTGTATTGTTCTCACAAACGAAAGATATGGAAATAGTTTTCGAAAAAGGAAGTTTATCAGAATTGATAACTGGTAAGAAGGTAGAAAATAAGGAGAAAGTGATTATACGGTATGAAAAATTAGAATCCAAAGAGAACATACCTACCAAAAATGTGGAAGAGATAGTACCAAAAGCAGATGATTGTGACGAACCTACCATAAAACCAATTAAAACACAAAAAAAGAAGAAAGCATTGAAGAAGTGCAAAGATGAAAAGCCCAATGCTTCTGAAATTGTAAAAGAAGAGGAATCAGGGAACGAAAACATTATAAGCGAAAAAATAATCAAACAGGAGAAAGGTAATCGAAAAGAAAAGAAGAAGAAAGCTAAGGAATTTAAAGCCTTAAAACAGCAAAAGGAAGAACTCAGTAATAATCCTGAAGAACTAGCAAGAACTATTTTTGTGGGAAATGTTCCTCTCACAACAACTAAAATCAAATTCAAGAAATTCTTCAGTAAATATGGTAAAGTAGAGTCAGTAAGATTCAGATGCCCACCGATAAAAAACATTAATACTTCAAAAAAAGTCACTGTAATTAAAGGTGACTATCATCCAGAAAGGAACAGTTGGATATCATACGTGAAGTAAGTTATATTCATAAGTACTCATTCAATCACAGTTATCTACTTCCAATGGGTTTGGCAGCCTTTTTTTATTACTTAAAGGGTCATATATTTTATGTAGAAACATTAATGTCGTAACACAGTATAATCTTTATGAATTTCAAGATGGAAGTTATCTAATAAATTCAATACAACCTTTAAATTGATATATTACAACTTTCGTACATATCTCAAGGAAATTTTTCATATCTATAGGCCTCTTATTGAATGAGGTGAACTTATGTACACTTTTTCTCAAAGAAACATACTTTCTCTGCATGTGTAATAAAGACATTCATAAAGGTTGAAATTTTTCATAGGTTTCAAACAAAAGAAGATGCCGAAAAAGCCCTCGAGGCAAATGGTGAAGTTTATAAGGATCATCACCTTAGAGTATCTACTTGTAGTAAAACAACTGAAAAACATGATGAAAACAAAGCTATATTTATTGGAAATTTGGCCCTGAGTAAGTATATCGGACTTCTTTCACAAACATGGACTTTCATCACTTCCTATTACATTTATAATCAATTTTGCAGACACCGAAGATGACCAGTTATGGCAAGCTTTTGAATGTTGTGGACAAATCGAATCTGTAAGAATAATCAGAGATAGTAGCACAGGAATGGGAAAGGGTTTCGCATTCATAAATTTCGCTAGTTCTGATTCAGTTCAACTAGCTCTTCAGATGGAAGATATCAAAATAAACAAAAAAGTTATTAGAATTCAACCCTGTAATACAAAAGCAGCAAAGAAGAATAAAACAAATAATTTCTCAAAGGTAAGTGAAGATATTTTCCCTAATTCTATGTCAATTCCGTTCATCTTACCACATCTTGTAGAAAAATATTGCAGTTTTCATGGTAATATTTATCGATGACATGTTGGCTTCCTCTCACGGATTTTTTATTATCTGTCAAATTTATGAGAGATGAAACAGTTCTACCAATAAATATTTTTCAATTCAACAAATTAGAGAAAATAATGTATGATATTCATACAGAAAGCTCATTCTAACACTCGTTCATTCAGAAACTCGTCACTATTATCACACAAGCTATTAAGCTTGTTTTCGATCTATGAATTTTGGTTTTTTTTTTTTCATTTTTTTGTGGCACTAGTGAATGAATGAGCTCTGTTTCCACCAATTGAATATTCATGAAATTTCGAGTGAATGTATGTTTTTTCTTCAATAAAGGCGTTAATATTAATAATAATATTGTCTTTGCAGGTGATCAAACCTAAAAAACCAAAGAAGAAGAACGATGCATATGACAATGACGTTGGAGAAAGTAAGAAAAGAAAAAGAGAAGAAGATGAAAGCATGGAGGTATACCTTTATCGTTAGTGTATTCTTTTTTTTTAATTAAATTTCAATTACAGGTTGAAAGAAGTAAAAAAATTAAGAAAACATCAAATATAAACAAGCTTGCTAGTACAGATCAACAGTTTGCAGGAACAAAAATTGATATTAAAAAAAAGGTAATTACTGGCAAATTTTTTTAAATAATTTTTTTTTCATGTTTTTTTATTTCAGAAAAAGAAGGATAAAGGTCTAAGGAAAAAGCAGATATTGGCTAAAAAATTGTTGACTTCAAAATAATTTTTGTTAGAAACGTAAACTGGAATGTTGTTCAAACCAACTCATTTTGTATATAGTTATTTTTTCTTTCCATTAAGAAAATATACATTATAAGATCCAAATTGTTGATTTTTTAAAAGTTTGTGAGAAAAAGAATAAATCGAAAAACAAAAAATTCTTTGCCTTCAAAGAGGCTACACCGAAAACATGACACAAAAAGAAATTATCACCTACAGGACCGAACTACTTGAAGGATTCCTATTAATTATAGAAAAACACACTTGCTATAATTCTGTGTCAAATCCTTCATTCTGCCACATCTCGTAGAATAAAATTATGTGAGAATATTTTATTCTAGCACAGTAATATTTATTGATCACATGTTGGCCTCCTGTCACAGATTTATTTATTATCTGTCAAATTTATGAGAGAAAAAATAACCGATTTCATGCGAATAACCAGTAACGACCGCGGTTATCTACGGTCCTGCCTGCGGTTATCTACGGTTATAGCCTTCAGGGATATTCCTTGTAAAATGATTATAACCTACAATGACCGCTTGAATGCAGTTGGTCCTAGTTGGTAATTACCAATGAGGACCAGGTTCATTTCTGCCAATCAATATTTTTCAATGCAAGAATCACTAAACAATATTCATTGAACTGTTTCATTAATTTCGATAAAAAATCAATGAATTACATAAAATAATGTTACTTATTCAGCAAGCCCATTCTAACACTCGTTCATTCAAAAACTGGCTTGTTCTGACCTTCCCAAGAGATTATGGTATGTCCTAAATGGTATAAGAACAGACCATCATGGACGATGCAACAGCATGTTCTTCAGATGAAATTTGATTGAGAGCCCTAATTGTGAGTTAGGGGAAGTTGAGGAAACAATAGAACATCTTATAAATACAGTAAGCGCTCGATAATCCGGCACGCTTGGTAGTCCGGAACTTTGGGACTCGGGTAACCCCCTCTTTAATCCAGCATTTTATACAACTGAACGCCGGACCACCGAGCGGTTCTAGTAGTTTCTCCCGCTCGGCAGTCCGGACCTTACCTCGACAGTGATGTCACGTATTTGTTTTCTCTTGTTTCACAGCGTCCCTTGACAAAACAGCGGACAAATTTGGAAAATGGTGAAAATCATATGAGGTTGGCTTTCTTTTCCTGTACACATTCGGTAATCCGGCATGAAAGGAAAAAATCGGGTGCCGGATTATCGAGTGCCTACTGTAGTTGTCCTATTTATTAATTCAAAATGGTTTCGAGGCTTTACATAAAGTAAAGAATGCATTTCTGAAATGGGTGGTTAATTTGAAAATATGTAACCTGTCTCCGCTGTGTGTGGCAGCTTAATTCAGTGGGGACATCTCCTGAAATATAACTTCTGACTCGAACTGGAAAAACGTCGAAAACTAATCTACGACGACGGCCGCCGAAATGCTCGAAAGAACAGGTTACATTGAACGATGGCCGCGAAAGTCTCAACCAATTCATTAATTTGAAATTAATTTAATATATCCTGAATTACTGGATTTTTTGTCTTTTTTCATTTCAAATTAAGAATCACGGGTAGATTGGTGAAGAATCTGTTTTTCTCTGTCCATAGAAGAATTACATGAAGATACTTTCCTAGATCGCGTTAATGTCCTTCAAGATCGTCAGATATAATATATTTTTAGTAATTTTTTTCACGGACGAGGTCAGGGTTTTCTCCTGATGGTCTGAAAATGGGTTATGAAATTAACCAGAAATCATGTATCGTGAAACCAAACTTTGTTGCCTACGTAAATTATTCTTTTTTCTTCAATTAAACCATTAAAAAGAAATCATCCTTCACCAGAGGTCCCCATAATTGATAGTTTGAACTTCCTTTCGAATGCTAGATTGTTCTAACCAATGACTGATCGCTACCGTCAGAAATGCGTCCATGCGACCTGGCAGGCTGTCTTCAATGGATTAACTACGCTCCATCCATGCGGCATGGCTCGCCTATATGGTGGACGCTTTGCATTGCGGTACTGAAGTTGCATAATTTTATATTTTTCAGAGTATACATATAATGTTAATTCATTTCCGGTTTTCTTTTTCATAATAATTGTTTTTATGCTTCATTCTAAGTCTTCAAAAGGAGTAAGAAAAGAAGGACATCATATTATTTGCCATTGGCAGCTTCCAAGGCTAAACCCTGATCCAATTTTAAGTACCTATTATAAGCAAAATTTTCAAAAACCTCTATGGCAACCATTTTTCATAGGCCTCATTTTATTTGCTTATGAAAAATTGAAGGTTCATCACATTTACAATTGACATCCTGAAAATACATGGACAAATCCTTGGTAACACAAGGAATTCTCTTGTATCAAAGTCAAGATTCAGAGGACAGAAGTCAATTTATGAATGCATGTAGGTGAAGAGGTATGATTTTGATTTAATTGTAGAAATTAGTTCAAACAAACGAATTTTTACAGTTTATTTATAGAATTTGAACTTTCATAAGAAAAATATTTGCAGTAACAACTAACTCAATTTTATTGTTTAACCATTAATATCTTTTTAAACCGTGTAAGATAGGGGTATCAGACGATTTATTTTTAGAATAAGGAACAAATATTCAATTCATATAAAAAAAATTATCTACATGTACCTTATGTACCACAGCCTAAAAAATAGTTTCTGACTTTTGAATGGTGACAATTTTTTCTAAATCTCAGCTACTGTAGTCTGTACTATCTATCTCAAACTCAAAACTATCTTGAACTGAAGACTTGGTACACTGTTTCGATAAAATATAGGTACACATAATTTTTTAAGGCTAATTCCATGAGAAATTCATTCCATTCCAAGATTTTGATACAGAACATAAGAAATTCATGCTATTAATTTGTTTAATTTTTCCTTCACACTTGTGGGAAATGAATGAGACACATTTTTAGCACATGGAATACAATATGTTCCGTTAAAGTAAAAGCTACAATTTATATCTTTGCAGACATTTTTTGAACAATTGATACAGCATGCTCCAAGAATGATTATTTCACCAAGCTTTGACGGCAAAAATGGATCTTCTATGACATATGCTTCTTCCTTCAATTTATATTTCTTGAAGAATGGTGGTTCAAAGCCAAAATAATCATATTTTTCTCTGAAAGTACAATTTTCACATTGAAAATATTGGACAATTCCACCTTTTTCGTCAGGCAGATCTTTTTCTTTGTCTTCCTTAGCATCTTCATATTTCGCTGTATTTGTACTTTCCATTCGAAAATTTACTGAAAAATAAGTTTCATTGAGTTTTTCTCATGTCAATATGCCACTCCCCCTTCCCATTAATTATGATCTGGTAATAATCACATTGAAACTTTAGTAGCATCGCTTTTCATTGACTAGCCTCTTTTAATGTATATATCTTATTGTAGAACTATAATTTTTTAAGACTTTTTCTTTCTTTAGGCGCTTCAATGGGCCACCAGAAAGGTTTAATAGCAACTGCTTCAGTCCCTTCAATGTTTATAGTTGAATCAGACCTAATTAAATCTAATCTAAGTAATGCTAAACCAACATTCTCTTCTAAACCTCTTAATTTTCCCAGTTTTGATTTATTTCCAGACAACAAATCTTCAGTCGGTAGTTTTTCCAATGGTTTGTTGAAAAATAAGGGCATCAATCTTTTACGAGTGACCCCTGTATGATGAGTTCGAGCTGTGAGTTCCTGGCCAATGTAGCATCCCTTATGAAAACTTACTCCATGTAAATAATCACAGTTACTCTCTAAAGGAAAACAGCTACCAGATGGAAGATCAATAGCACCTTCTCCTACTCCCAAGCTGTACCGAAATTTACGATAGCTCAATGTATGTTCAGTATCAAAGTTTACTTTCAGTGAATCTGATAATGCAGATTTCACATCACTTCTATCTTCAGATATTATTCTATATCCTAATTGTGAAATTCTTGGATCACGAAAGAGTTTAGGAAAAGAATTGTTATTGAAATTTGAAAGGTCTACATCAGAATTGTGGTTCAGATGGCATGAACTTTCTGTATTTTGTAATATTTCATTATAATATCGTTTATCGAACATGACATGTATCTGATACTCATTAGAAAATATATCAATTTTTTGTCTTAATCTGTACATTTTCAAATGTTTCTCCAATGAATGTGAAACGTCTTTATCACATTCAATAAGATAAGTTTTTGGATCTATTCTATATATGATAGAATCGAATAAAACTCGCCCTTTCGAATTCAAAAACATTGCATATATGCTAGAGCAATTGGTCGAAAGATGCTTTATATCATTAGTAATCAATCCTTGCAAATAATTCGGAACTTCATCTCCGACTACACTTATTAGTGATTTCTTCTCCAAATTTTCAAGAACACAAGTTAAAGTTGGAGCATTACTAAAATACCTTTTGAATGTATGAATTATGTTTAAAAATTTCCTGACCTCCAACATTATTGACCTAGAAATCATGATATTACAAAAATTCCACAGGAAATATCAACTTACCTTTTAATCAATTCAGTGAAATCTGAGTTATTTCCAGTAAAGAGGACTCCTTAAGAGAGTTCACCAATTCACTTTTCTCTGTTCAGTTTAATCACTATCAGCTGTCCAATTTTTAAGTTTATTGTCAAAACTCGAAATGTTATGAATCAGAAATCACTGTAGCGTTTGTTTGAAGTTTCAAAACTGCTGAAATAATATCAGCTGATTGTCAACAATTTAACCTAACCTCAATTTTGGGTTTCGAAATTGTCGTTACGGAGAGGCGTCCAAGCTAGGAGCTTTATAAAGTTAAGATTAAAAATATTTAACCAAATCAACAACTTAAGTTATAATTGTAATAAGTGAATGTAAATTGAAAGAATTAAAGTTTGTGATTTTGTCGATAAACTATGATTGGTGTCGAAACGTGGTTTAGGTACTCAGAAACAGTTTTTGAGGATTGGGTTTCCAAAACTTAACCGGTTCCTCGGGACCCCAAAAACTAGACTAACGCTAAATTCACAAACACTGGTTTTTGGCCGGTTTCATGCCGGTTATCGGATTGGTGAATGGGTGCATACACGCCGACACCAATCAGCGAGAGATTTGGATGACCGGCATGAAAACGGCCGACCAAAAACCGTAAGATTAAACAGAGATGAGGTACATAGCGTGGAGATTGAGCACATAGCCTAATCCACGAATCATGCTGAGCCCAGATCAGCTTCATCCAGACCTAGAGGGGCTGATAGACGTAATGATGTGATTGCCGAGACGCATCAATCAACTAATATCCTCAATTTTAGCCAGATAAACCTCCTGTCGAAAAAGTACCGGGAATTTGTAATTTAAAACACCCTCACTGAATGGATTTTGAATTTTTTTCTTTACTTAGGTAAGTAGGACTTTATTTCATTTAATGCCATGTTTGAGCGCGATCTGTCAACCAGTTTCTTCACTGCAGCTTGTTAAGTAAGTGCGTGCCGATTTTTAAAATGAACGAAATTATTGAATGAAGAGTTTCGCCTTAAATGAAATTTATTGTGCTGACTCGTGGAAAATGTTGCAAAAGGTCTAGGTATGATGATTCAGTTTGTGACGGCGTTTTTCTCCGGGTTGCTATTTGCACCTACCACTCTCTTTCCAAGCTACTCGGGCGCCAATTGCGATAGGTTTTATAAGGTCGCAATTCCTTACGTCGCTCAAGGTTGTCCATCTGGGTAGCTTTTCTACAGTTGGAGACAAGGTTCGACTCAATCTGGGATGGTAGCGATTGATATGTTTTTGTTTCTTCCACTGAAGAGGAGCGACTTTTAGCTAAATAAATAAAACGCACTTCGACGAGACACACTATATTGTCAAATACATACACCTTAATATCACACATAATGCTGCAATTTACTGACGGTGCTAAAATGAAAGGAATGAGGTAGAAAGCAGCAAAGTTAACAATACACAGAAAATAGCTACAACGCAAAATACAACAGAAATGACGGACGGGTGACAATGAAGCGAGGTGAGCAGGTGGCGTATGTAAAGCGACTGAAATGCGTGATTTGAAAACAGTTTAATAAAGGAGCGGCAACAAGTTACTTAATTACCTTTACCACCAGTGAAAATGATACAAATCGACGGGTGAAAAGCGGTACACGCTGTCTACCTGCCAACAAACTATCCCGCCGTGCGCGCACGAGATCTACTGTCCCCTCCCCTCTCGACCCGAAGAGTCCTGTCCAATATCCCCACCCCAGATAGGCGCGAAATAACCAAGACTGCGCACGTCGGAGCGTCGGCCAAAATGGAGTTCGAACAAACGATAGTGAAATGCTCTGGCCAGATGACAGCTACAGTGGGGAAATATAGGGCAATTTACCTCTTTCCTCAAAGTTAGAGAGTCTGTTCAGCGGTCCCGCGAAGGTGTAAACGCAAGCAGGGAGCACTGAGACCGACTCTGTTGAGGGATGGAAGAGTATCAACTCAACGATAGCTCGACCACCGGGGCCTAAGCGTAGACTACGTGAAGAAATTGCTGAAAACCAACGATGAGGGGTAAAAATTATTAATCTCGACCCTCTATCGCACAGTACAGGAAAACTTGCCGGCCACGTAGAAAGGTGAATAAAATGGGTCTTACCAATCCTGTGGATTTCTTGTCCCAACACACCACTCCGGTCCTATTTCACTCGTCGGAAAAACTGAAATTACCGTCTGAACGAGAGAATACAAATTCTAGCGCACACCGGCGATTAGAATAGGTATATTAAATTCGGAATCGGGTAAACTCTGAGATAAATCTCGAAACTCAAATTCTGACCATCGGAGAACCAAAAACTGCTCGAAACTAAGAACCTTGACCATAGGAACCGAAAAACTGACGCTCCGCTTGAAATCGCCGCATTTTCCGCATTTATAGGTTCAGTTGGAGGGGGAATATTTCGAGTCTTGAAATTCTTCAAAACAATTGCCGTTCTGCACAAAAAAAAATGGGATAGATAACGTCGCCGACGTGTCAAGATAATTCAATGGAAAGCTATGTTATTTCTAGCATTCAAAATATTGTAGACTACTGATTGCTTCAATATATGGATATGAGGACTTATTTGTGAATTTTATCTTCCCTTTGTTTCATTAAAACAAATTGCATGCTATTAAACTTTTTTATTAACAATATTAATAAAAAACATCTGAAATATAAATGTTGATATTGTCTTTAACAAAACAAAACATTTGCAGTATATAATAAAAAACCTTGACAGGTAATCAAACAGGAATGAGTAAATTAAAAAGTTGGTACGTGTAAATGAAACAAGTTATCGTCTCTATCCTTCATCCAATTCAGAAGTTTCGTTATGATTTCAACAACATTTTTAGTTTCAATCAAAGGCTCGAATACTATATACAATTCAAAACCCACAGTATCCCATGCAAATATTGCTTCTGTAGCCCTCCTTTCAAACAGAAGTTTTAGAGGTCTAGCAGAACAATGTAATCTTTGGTGTAACCTTTTATACAGACTCGCCAATACTGCAGGATATTTATTGTAAGGGGGACTAACAGAAGGTTGGTAAAACTGTGCAGTAGATTTTGATTTATATAAATAATGCCTGACTTCTATGAATCCAGCATTGATGCAAGTTAGATCAGGTTTAGATAAAGATTCATTTATTGCTTCTAAACAATTATTTCGCCTCAATTTATCAACAATTCTCTGTTTTGCTTCCTTAAGTGTGTGAAATACATCTCTGTCAACTGTCAGGAGAAGAAGGCATGCTTGACAGTCCTCAGCAAGATATGAAACATACCCATATAGAAATCCACTGGGATCAAACCTAGGCAAACAAATTGGAGCCCAACTTTCAACAGTTTTAAAACTTTCTGTTGACTGAACTAAATTGAAAATGAGGTGGAGATCAGCAGGGTGTAACGAGTATTTCTTCATTCTAACTAATGTAATTAATTTATTGTTAGCCATGAGAATCGCAAACACAATATTCTGAAAGAAAAAACAAGATTATAAAATTTAACCACTTGTTATGGTATTTGTGATGATGGCATTCACTTGACTTAGCGTATTGAAGCAGCTGTTTCTCTGTTCTTTCTAGTGTTGACTTTGAAACATATTTGCATTTGTTTTGGTTTTTAGCTTGTTCCATCCAATGCATTTTGCCATATTTGTTATATTTGCGGATGAAAGCACATCAAATATCATCGCTACCTATAGGAATACCCTATGCCAAGTGAGGTGTTGACATGAACAGTTGAATGCTGTTTAGTGAAAAAGTCTTCTTTCATATGAGCTATTATTGGTATATTACTGTGATTAAATTTTCAGAAAATCTCAAATCATTGCTGACAAAACTCACTTTTATTTTACTACAAGAGCTTATGATAGCTGAACTAATATTTCCTCTTGTATTTGCACCGAGACTCAAGCATTGTATTGCTCCAAGTAAAAATGCAGGTTCTTTTTCAGTGAAATCCAAAAGATGATTTATTAACCTCTCTACACCACTTAGGAGCCTTCTCAAGTCATAATTTTGTCTTTGCTCATATATTTTGATTAATTTTGTAGTTGTTAATGTACTTGCTATTTGGTTATAAATATAACTAAAAAAGGATAAAGATGAATGATATTAGGAGAAAAGAAAAATATAGGCTTACTTCAATTGAGATTGTAAATATGGTATACTTTCATTTTTCCTTGAAACAGCCACTAAAATCAATGGTTTCTTCACAGAGAAAACAAAATTCATACCGGAGACAGATATGCTTATCAAATTATCATCATTCGATTGAACGAAACTAACTAAAGTTTGCATAACTCCAAAAAGCCAAGCCAATTTATCTTCATTTCCATACCTGAAAATGAAATGCATTATTCATAATTGTAATTGACTTATACACCCATCTGGAAGATTTTGAGAATATTCACTGTTCAATAAATTAATCTGATGTACCTGGAATAAATAGGTTTCCCAGCCATACTCAAAACAAAAATGTGTTTCTCCATTGAAGCCCATTGCTGATCTTGAAGAACCTCACTATCTTCATTATCTACTTTTACAGGACTAGAAATTTCATCGTAATTGCTTACATTTTCATTATTGCAATCCTCTGGTTCCTGAGACTTTCCATCATTTTTAATCTCTTCTAAGCTAGAACTCATCTGTTCACCAATTTCATTCTGGAGATTATCTGTAGTCAAGAGGAGACTTTCTCCGGCTGCACCGGGCTCTACTTGAAAATATGACATTCTGAATATTTGAAATACAAATTGTTCTTCCTACATTTCTATTAGAATCTGAATATACAAATTTTATTATGTTCTGAAGAGATTTTCAGGTAAAATATGAAATTTATGTTGTCGCACATAGATTTTTCGTGTGATAAATTTTGTGGGAAATTAATTCAATGCATTAATGTGGGATAGGGATGATCAGTCTACAAATTCGTACTTTTAAAAAGTACAAAAAAATTTTTTGATGACAATCTAACCAAATTGACGAATATGTCAAAGTTGTTTATACGCAGGTTAGGTCTGCTCCTTTGCTCTACCCATATATGTGGCTCTACCATCCAAACTACCTACGATACCATTACTCTTCTTCAACTACCGTCTAATGTTCGCAGATAGTCGAATTTCAAAATTTTGTGAGATCTCTGGCTCTGCCCATTTTTCTTTTGTTGTACCTATGCCTCTAGTCGGATTCTGATTCGCTTTTTTTTTCCTCTACATACTTTGACAAAATATTTTTTTAGAGAGAAACAGGCGTACTTGCAGATATGATGTACGCTCTGCTTCGTAAAAAATGAATTGTATAATCAAAATGTAAAAATTTTTCGAGACACAAGTTCTATATAAAAACAAACTACATATACAGAGTGTCCCGAAAAGACCACGTCAAACGAAAACGAAATGTAGATCCGAAAGTGTTCTACCTGATCGTTTAAATGAAAGTCTCACAGTTTTCGAGATATTTGATGTTTTATGAAAATGTTGAATATTTTCACTTCAATTACCTTCTCTCGGGCCTTAGATGCAAATGAATACTTTTTGAATAAGTTTTTTTCCATTAATTGAAATGAATCTCATGTAGGGATTCTGAAAATAAATGTTTGGAATTCACGTTTTGGAGAAAGTGTTTTTTTTGCACCGAATTCGACCATGGATGGTGTAAAAAAATCGCTGGACCTTTTCTGCAAATTATGTTGAATAGTTGCCTATTCTGTGAGGATTTCGAAAAGGTGAAAACCCTCTTCAGAAAATAAAATATCAAATATTTTGTCACCTTTTCCAAAAAATCTATCATTTGTACACCCTTCTGAAAATAATCAATCAATTCATCAATAAAAAGGATCTCGCCTTTTTCACAATTCAACTGTAAGTTTAAATTATTATATTAATCGATTGTGAAAATAAAATTAAAATGATATTTACGTGCCCATTCAGTTAATATCATAATCAAAAGAGAAATAAACCTTTCTTTTTATCTCGCATTCTTGTTCACATGTTTCAGTTGAAAATGAAGAAATGCGCGACATATACTTGTATTGTTTTTTACCATAATGATATAATAATAATAATCTTCAAAGTTGACACATCGAGAACCCGTACAATATCGTTTTACGGTGAATTTATGGGCTGGAAAATTGAATCGAAAAATACTCGGACCGACAGAATTATCGCAATTATGAAACACGGCACTAACAAAATTTGGATTTTTTTAGGAACAAGGTACCCTCATAGTCCTTGGAAGTTATACTACGGCCTACTAAATTTAACGTATCGTATCGTAGGTTATACCACTGAAAATGTTGTTTCAACACGACGAGTGCCCAACACACTGCAGGGAATATTTGAATCACACATATCTTAACCGGTTTATCGGAAGGGCGGTTAAATTTTGCGGCCTCCCTGTTCACCAGACCTAAATCCTCTGTTTTTTATTATTGGGATTGTCTGAAAAATGATTGTCATGATGTAATTTTGAAGAGATGCTCTAATAATGATTGTGAATTATCTTTCTCACCACATTGTTGATTGTTCTGACTTTACAAATAGACTTGTTGATATTGAAGCTCCTGAGCACATATCATTGCAATTGATGAATTATAATACTTCATAAGTAACATTTTTCAATAGAATCATTCAAGAAGTTACAGCAGAATTTACAAAATGCAAAGTTTTTTGGAAAAAGTGTTTTTCACAGAAATGTTCCATTTTCCCTAACAATTGGATTTTTCACCTCTATTCTACCTTCCCAAAATCCTCACGGAATCCCATTTCAATTTCTTACATCCCATCTTAAATAATGAATTCAATATTATTATAGATATTCTCGAATCACAGCCAAGTGTGAAATGAAAATAATTACTCAAGCAGCAAACACGGCGATGCAAATGTAACTCTTATGCGATGTACTGTTTACCTCCCCAAGCGCTCGCATTTGCATCCGAATATCCGCCACATCAAGTACGCATTTCGGAAAAATTAGTAGTTGAATATGAGATCGTAAAACTGGTCACAAATGATACTCCATTTCTTGTCGCATTTGTGACGCTCATGCGAGTTAATTTTGAGACCACTTTTCTTTATTTCCTTCCGACGTCGCATATGAATTTTGATGTGATACTAAAAGATATCTTCAAATAGGAAGCCATTTCTCATCGCATTCGAGACATATTTTGTTATACTCATTGTGTACATGAATATTATACCATTTTTGATGGGTAATTAATGCAATGATTTCAGGAGGATACTAAAAAAATTTATTCGAACAAAAAATATAATAATTGGTAAAGTCAAGATAGAATATATTAGAATACAAAAAAAAGGGAAAAAACGTAACAGAAAAATGTACAAAATATAAGCGTGAGAATTAATTATGTAGTTGGGTTTTCAATCTAACTTTCCTTCCTCTGTCTGGCATGTCGAAACTATTCCTTCACATAGATTTCGAAGTTTTTCTCAGAAATTCCACTGTTCTTCCTCACCACATCTGAAAGGAATGAAAGTAAAAGTTAAAATAATATTAGATTATAGGAGTATTGCACGTTTCTCTCCTCCATCCTTCGATGAGTGATTGAGGAACAGTAATTTCTAAATTGAGCAAGTTTATCAATTTTGTTCAACTATTCAATTTATTAGTTCAACTTATTTCAATTGATGAGAAGATAAAGATATAACGGCGATTACTGCGAACGATTACTACGTTCTTATAGGTGTCGAAATCATTGAAAAATTCCTGGACAACAAATTTACAAGAAATATTCGAATAGCTGCAAAGGTTGTGTTTGACAGTATCGCGGCTACACCTCGAATCAAATACTCACTGAATGGAATCTTCATAACGGGACTTTCAGCTGATTTGTAATTGGACCCTTGTCATGTCCGTGAACAAAGTTCAGCCGTTCCATCGGTGAGGGTTCTTTTGAGACATCTCACCATTCTCACCAACTCACCACGAAATCCTTACTGCTGTTACCCCCAACGGCTACATATGGTTTTTACTGAAAAAGTATATTTCGTATAAGGTTAGAAATTCAGTTTTTGACAGTTTAAGACATGAACCGATTTCAAGCGAATAACCAGTAATGACCGCGGTTATCTACTGTCCTGCCTGCGGTTATCTACGGTTATTGGCGAATCCAACCATGGAGGTAAAGAAAGTGGAGAGGGCATAACGTTTGAAAAGTGTCACCAAAACAAATCCGTATTTGGCACCCCAAGATGGCCGACTTCGAGGTATTTTAAACTGTAGGTTTTGCAATTTTGGCCTTATTTATTATTCGTTCGTTGGTTTTGGCAGTTGTATGTAGTGGAAAAATATATAAGAAATGGTTTCTTGTACAGCATATGCTGATCTTACTCGCCAATTAATGGTGAAAAGCTAAATTTTCTGACGTTTGTAAATATATGGTTTAATTTTAATTGATTGGGATTCACGAGATAATTTACCTAATTGTTTCTTTGCATATTATCTGAATTTGTATGTACCCTAATTGAAAAAATAGAATGTATGATTAGTAACAGGAACAAATCATTCATTCCGTACGTACCTAATTCAACTCACCAATTCATTAGAAGCAATTATTTATGATATTTTGACTCCTTGATTTGTTTCGATCATTATTTATGCATATTTTGGTCATTAAAAGAGAATCGAACAAACTTCGAATTGTAAAAATTCAAATATACAAAATTCCCGCCACAAATTTGGCACCGCAACATGGCGGATTTTAGGTGACACTTTTATAGCAAGGGAAACATAGGATATGCTACCTCCCCTTCTTCTACCTCCATGAATCCAACTACCGTTGAGGGCGCTGTAAATACTTGTTTTCTAGGTTCGAAATTTAGCCACCAGCTTGAGTGGCGCTAGGGGTTTTTTTGTAAATTTTTGAATGACAACGGGATATTTATACCATTTTGTGAAATAAATGAATAGATTTTCACTTTAAGAGTGATTTAAAGGCTTTTTAAGATGGTAGTGTGTGTTAATGCATTTCTGATTGTACATTAAGTGTGGTGAATTCAGAAGAACAACTCGTTTTCACTACGAATGATGAAAACATTTTATGCAAATATGTTTAAATTACTTGTAAGAACAATTATTTGGTCAAATGAATATGTATGACACTTGTTGGGATTACTCAAATGACGTAGAATAATATATTTGGAAGTATTTCCTAGATCCATGAGATTCTGCAGAATTCGTAAATAAATGGTACTACCTCGAAATGATATCCAATTGAAGCAGAATCATTCGTGCTGCACACAGGTTCAGATGAATCTGTTGAATTTGGAAACATACGACTTCATTGTCTATTAAAGTTTTCCCAAATCATTTTTGAAAGTGGGTGCTCCCTTTCATGAAAATTACGAACAAAATTTGATCAAGAACATTTCATTTAATCATTTCTTCAATCATATGTAGCAAAATGAATAAACGATTCTGAAATTTTTTCCAGTCTTTATTTGTGTTTTGTTTGTGATTTTAAAATGAAAATTGTATATTGGTCGGTTTCACAAAACTTTGTTTGTACCGTTTAATTAATTGAAGTCACTGTGATTCGATTGGTTCTAATTTACGTAAGGTTTTTCAATCACACAATTAAAGTTTTGTGAAACCGACCCTAAATCTTTCATCACACAATATTAAGATAACAATCAAATATAGATAAAATATTTGTTTACAATGGAAAATTTGCCAGAGATGATACAAAAAATTAGGAGAGATGTATGTAATTGCCAAGTCAAAGTGAAACGACTGAAACAAAATGCTGACATAAACATAGAACAAACCTTTGAGAATATATAAAAAACTTAAAAAATTTTAATTGTTTGAAAACTTATAATCTTCTAAACTAAGCGTTTGCGAATTCAGTCAGAGATTCAATTCTTTCTCATTTTTGAAGGCATTAACAAAATTTCACATCAAATCACCAGTGTTCACTTGTCCCATTGTCTTTGGATATTTCCTCTGCATTTTCAAATGTCAGATTGCATTTTGAATAGCACATGCACAGCAGATTGTTTCTCTTTACTCAAAGCAGACAATATTGCAGCATTTTTTTCTTTGATTTACACACCACTTTCAAAATCATGGAAATGAGTACAATGAGTTGTTGATTGAGAAATTATATGTTTAGCCCTATGAGTATCATTCCTGGATTCTCTCCTCAATTTATGTTGGGCCATACAAGCCCTATTCATTTCTTCTGGATATTAACTACGTTGCAAGTTTCGAGAAGTCACAGCAGTAGCTTTAAGCTCAGGAGCTTCCATTTGCTGAAATTTTGAACCTGAAAAGATAAACAAACTATTATGAAATATTCACAAAATTCTTTACAACAGACCTATGGCAAGGTTATCAATCTGAAAATGAAGAGATGAAACAAACATTTTTCCCATCTTCAATCTTCTCACCCAAGCCTCTCTTTTTTCAATATATCAACGGCATTATAATTCATTCACTCAGAATGAAAATATTATTCCACTGGCCAATATTCAGATGAATCTTCTTATTTCTTTCTGCTCAGCTTCAATATAGATTCTAACCTGAAATTTAACACATGAATTTGAGAATAATCTTATGTTAACTTATAATTCTCGTATAAATACCTTTCGATAGTTTCTCAGCATCAATTCTACTATTCAGAAAACCTAATATTTACACCAGTCATCGTATATTAAACGAAAATATCACTGATTTATATGACAAACCATGTATTTTGAACTGGATTACTCCAAAGTATACTTGTTTTCTTAGGGCGATATTTCGCCGATAGAGGGAGTTTAGATTTTTGGATTCGCCAATAGCCTTCAGCGATATTCCTTGTAAAATGATTATAACCGACAATGACCGAAGTCGCTTGAATGCAGTTGGTCCTAGTTGGTAATTACCAATGAGGACCAGGTTATTCGCTTGAAATCGGTTATGAAAATTCCGAATGAGATCGGATTTTAATGCAGTTTCACTAAAGAAATATGTAATTAGTTCAAATATACACTTTCCAAATATATATACTAAGGAATCTGTTCCTATATTTTATAATTTCTCAAAGATTAGACCAAAGGAACACTAGAAGGAGTAGTTTCTTTCAATTATGCTCACTCTCTAAATAACAAAACTTAAATTTCATTCGAATGCTCTAACTGTGTTTTTGTGAATTTCGCAGAAAACATCACCGATTTTGCCAACCCTGTACAGCACAAACTATTTCAGACACGTTAATTAAAACCCAATATTTTGAAAAGTGCTGGAATTGCCTATTCTACGGATTTTTGAAATATTTCTAGAACCAAATGAAATAAAAAAATATTCCACTGCAAAAATCAAGACAAATCTCAGAACAAAACTTTTTTTTCAGATCAAAAAGTTCTGCGCCAACACATATTAAGACTTCATTATACGATTATTATATGTAGCTAAAATGGAATATCAAAATATTTGATTTACAACAATAACTAAAAGAATTTACTTACCAATGAATACACTCAAAGTGCAGAAAACCAAAAAATTTAAATATCGGATCAAGCGAACAGCGAACTTCTCGTAGCGAACACTAGTCACAAAATGATGATGGATCATGTATCCAAAAGAAAAAACTCAAGTGTAAAAATTGTTTTCGTTGAATTTGTCAGACGCAAAACCACCCCCCTTTCTTCTCACCACTGCGAATTCCATAGTCCAAACCGGGTTCTCGAGAGAAAAATATCCCGGCCGAATGTAATTAGGCGCAATAAAACCCAGATGCGGTAGTTTCTCTACAGTTAAAGATTGAAGAAATCCTTATATTACTCAACACTCTTTGGCTATGAGTCACAATACGAACGAATATTTGCATCGCTTGGGAATCACATTTGAGATATCTTTATTCATTGTCTAAATGTTGAAAATTTTTCTTCCACATTTCTTCAACAAAGCGATATCACAAAATTAATAGGTTTTGGACGCATATGCGACATCACAATGAAGATTTTATTTCATGTTGAAAATGTAACTCCACAAAAGTGTCAGGCGATGTAACGTGTTTGCTGGGAAGGTACTATTTTTCACATTATGGTAAAAAAATAATACAGAAGCAACAGAGCAGACAGAAAGTGAGTTTGTTACAGCATTAATTCTGCTTTACAAAGATATTTATTTATCAGATAGGTATGTGTTTGATTTTGTGAAATGAAAAATATATATTTTCTGATGAAATTTATTCAAGCATTTTTCAAATTTTCTTAACATAGCAACAATGAATTTAATCAGAGTCGGATTCATCGTTGACTTCTAACAGTTCTTCATCCTTTTTCTTCAATTTTTCCATTAAGTTTCTTGCTGGGTTGAAAATACCACTTGTTTGGGCATTGCAAGCAAAACATCTCGTTGACTTTTTATATCTTGCTAGTGCACATTTCTCACAGAAATAATGTTTGCACCTAAAAATTTAAAATTGGTTAACAAATAAAAGATTAAAACATCATATAATTCAACTGTTACTAGTAGTATATAAATATAAAAATCATCAAATAATAGTGAATAATTAAAAATTTCATTCATTTGTTTTATGTGGATGCAACATATAGTTTTTAAACATCATTTATTTGATTTCAAGTAACAAATAGGTTTCTTCCAAAAAATTTTGAAGGTGATTTTTTATTTTGAAAAAATGAAAAATAGTGTTCAATGAAAATTGTGGGTAAGGTATGATAAATTTAGGAATTTTAATTGACAAAATATGGATAAAGAATTGAAATTTTGAATATTTAATTCTTCTGAAATGTATTCAAATCAAGAGACTTACTTTGTGACAACAGGTTCAACAAAGCTCTTCCTACACAACAAGCATTTGAATGGTAAATCTTCCTCATCAGAATGAATTTCATATTTTTTACTATCATCATCATCACGGCCATAACTGCCTTCAGCCCATTCTCTTTCCAATTGCCAGCCATGTTTGTAATCACTTCTGTCATGAAGAAACTTACAGCTGTCTCCAAAACCGCAAAAACCTGTTTCTTTATAATCTTTGCAAATATCTGGTTGATAATCCCATCGGACAGTGGCTCTCAAATTGGCTGGGGCCCTTATTGGGCCTTTTCTTACCATTCCTAGTTGAAATAAATTGATACCAAAAATTCTTACTCAAAAATAAATTTTTTATCAACCAACCTGAACTTGCATTTCCAGCAGCAGTATCCTTAGGCTTGAAATATTGGGCGTAATTATTTATTCCTCGATATATTTTATCATCCTCTTTACCCTCTAATTCTTCATTGATTTTAAGTCTTCTCTCAAAAATAGCTTGAGCATCTCTATCTTTTTCTGTTTCAATTTCCTGCAAGAAATTTCTGTAAATGTAATAAAATAAAATCCCTGAATTCAAGGATAAACATAAATAAATTCCATCATTTCTCACCAGAGTAGCAGTTGCCATCTGATCAGAAGATCCTGCAGATTGAGCTGACTTATTTGATTTGAAGGAATGAAGAACTGCTTCTTCTTCATCAGAACCTGATGTATTCTCCTCTGCAAGTTGTAGTTTCTGTTTTTTCTCAATGCCACTAGTACTCTGAACATTAGGATTTATTCTCTTAGAACCTTTAAAATTAGGACGAACAATGGTAGTCTCAGGCTCATCTTCTGGAAATTAATGGGAACTAAGATTGGTAGTATAAAAATAAATTAAGGGATATGATAATCACCCTAAAATATTGTTTTCATTGAACGAATGGATTACCATTTTCGCTACTCGAATTGTTTCTTCTTCGGGTATTTTTTTGAAATTTTTTTCTTTTCATTACAAATTTACAGGTTAACTGTTCTTCCTTCTGGTGTGAACTTTCTGGCAGCTCTTTCTCATTTTGCATTTTTACCTATCGGCAATAAAAAAAGCAGTACAGCAAAAGTGGAATGAGTTTCAGCCTAGTAACATGTCCCAAAATGCAATAACACAACAGAACAAACACAACTGTTTGTCAAATAAATTAAATGTGAGGTTAGAAAAACTCGACAGTTTGACAGTGGGCGCGTTCCACTTGACGCTCAGGACGCTTCCACAGCCGTTCCTTTTGGTCGTTCTGTTTTTAGCGAAAAAGTCACTGAAGTCATCGTTTTATACCATTCCAATCTGGTTCTGTTTTGGAATGATTCCAAAACAGAACCAGAGGCCTCAAGAGTTGCAGAAGTGCTGGAGAAGATTACGTGAGCAACTTGAGGATAAGCTATACTACATTCACGAGAAGGTTCGACAAAACATCCGAATAGCAAGCGACCGAATGAAGACTCATCTGAGAATAACAACTGATCAGAAACTGGAGGACGATGATATAAGTTTCGACCAATTCATAGCGAACTAGGATATTTTCTCTGTATTTGAAGATCATTCAATAGCCTAGCCTATTGTATCTCTGAGGACCTACTTATGTCTCAAGGTATAGTATTCGTCTTCAGGAAGAAGTTTGGCCTTGTTCCTAAGCTCTCCAGACGAAAGCTTTCTCCTGGAAAACCCCCGACTTTAGCTGATGGCCAGCGATATATCTTCTACTTAATAACAAAGCGATTCTCACATGGCAAACCAAGCTACAAAAATATGTGGGACACCTTGTTGACCCTGAGGTACGAGCTCACCAAGCTAAAAGTGAAAAAGCTAGCAGTGTCAACAATGGGTTGTAGTAATTTATCGAAGGTGCGGACTGTGGAATGCTATTTTGAACAGCAAGGGGGTTGCACGTTAACACACAATAACCAGAGGTACGGAACATCTTAAGGAGGGGGCAATGAAAGGACCGAATCCCCTGAGATCTGAGCCTCCGCCTCTGCGTACATCTCCGTCTATCACTGGAAAGATCGCGAACCTTCGAATGGGACCAACCTTGGGACCGCAAGGTACCGGGTTCGATGTCGGGCTAGGGAAGAAATTTTTTAATCACTACCAATCAGTATCTGAATATAAAGTCAAGTATAGTAGCGTTGATTGAAGTATTTTTTTTATACTTCAATCAACGATAGTAGCCAGTGGCGCACCCAGGAGGGGGGGGGAGGTTGGTGCCGCAGCCCCATTCATTTTAGTTGAAAAAAATTGGGACTTTCGATTCAAGATCAAACCGTTTCAACTTATCTGAAAAAAAAATAAATAATAAAATATTTTCATAGGTGAAAAGTTGCATATTGATGGAGACTCCGGGAAATGTAATAATGGATGCGCCCTTGAAAGTAGCAAATTCCTGAAGTGAATAGAGGTGATAGTAAATAACAAATAATTTTATTGTGTAAATAAATTAGAGTAGACGACTGTGTATATAAATTAGTATAGTTATTGTGAGAATATATTAGACCTTTAACACAGTGACAATTTGATTACCCTGAAAACGTTTCAATTGAAAAGAAGCAAAATCGAAGATCAAACTGAAGACAAAGGGTGGTAACCACAGAACACTAATATAACCGAGACGCAAAAATCATGTTTTTTGTGTATTATTAGTGCTTTGCTCACCTCACGGCTACCTGAATCGTGCACATTGAATATAACTGCGATGTTCAGAAATACAGGTCGTCTAATATCATTGTATAAATGCTATTATTAACCTACTTGTCCCGAATGAAATTTTTCGCAATATTGGTAGCGTATCTTTTATACATTCAATGTTAGTATAGGCGATTCAACTTCATCTCGAAACCACCTAGCGGCAAAAATTTCAAACTAATTGTGAGTATCCCTTACTTTGAGATTGTACTGAATTCACAGTGATTGTTCGTGTATTTACTTTTTCTACAGTTGTTGGTGAGAGTTGAAAGCTTCAAAGTTCATTTTCTACTTCTCGTTGATTTATTTGTGTTTGAAAATGAATGATATAAGAAGCAATATTCCGAAAATCGGAGTTTAATGGATGTAAACGTCGTGCTAACAAGGATCATGTTAAATGCTGAAAAGAAATGCAGTTCCTACAAAAAAACTTCCTAAGGGATCTCATGAAACCACTACCATACAGAAAAGACCGACTATAATCAAATATGAGCCTGCATAGCCAATTGTAATAATTTTTATTTGCATAATGTTCTTTTCAATTGAAAGTAATTCATTTTCTGTTGAAAACCAATTATGGATCAATGGGAGATCCAGAAATTGACAAAGAGCTCCCTACACAGGTAAAGAACTGAAATATTCTCATAGTCATTATATTTAAGTTATATTTTCAGGAAATATCCAGAACAACCGACGAACGGTTGGCTGCGGAAGCTTAATGTGGTTTGGCAAAAGTTAAGTATGAAGATGTTGCAGTTGATAGTTTGAAAATTCGGAAAATATGTGACAATACAATAACTGACAAAAACTTAAACAGCATAACAGGGATGAATTCTTTTCATATGCTAGACACAAGCAAGAAATTCTGCAGAAGTGAATATGTCAACTACGATTTTTTCAGATGATACGTTTTGAAAGTAGTTCCTTATCAGTATGTACTGTTCAAATATCTTTTGATTACTTTGTTCATAAATTTTACTTTATAGTGTCCAAATTATATATACCAAGTGAGCCCAAGGTGTGTACCAAGCTTTCTGGGGTTAATAGTACATTGAAAAATAAGTAAAGTTTGTTAAACTCATGGACCAAAATGCATATTGAGGGAGATATATCCTTCCAAAGTTGATGAAATTAAAAAATTCTCTGCATAACTTCTGAACGGTGAATGCCACCAGATTAAAATTTCGTGTATAAATGTCCCTGAATACATTTTTTTATAACACTTCTACATTTCTGATACTTTCACCCTCAGAAAGCTTGGAATACATTTTTGACTCACCTTGTATACAAATGTCTTCTAGTTCTTTAAAAAAATTTAAAGTATAAAGGTATGTCAGAATAGAAACCTGGATGGTTGTGATTGTTTAACATATGTTATTTCATTGGCAATTGTTCAATTATGGGAATGAATTTATTGTTTTTTTGTTTTGAAAATTTGTTTCATCTTCATGTTAACAAGGATTTATTAGTATCTTCAGGTACTTGACGAAAGTTTTCATGAAATTTGAGACAGATATAAAATCCCAGTTACATGTTTCTTATTTTGCATTATGACCATTACATCCCATAATAACACCAGCAATTTACGGGACCCAAGCCTTTGTGATTGCTTCTCCTATAATGTTAATTAAATGAAAACTATTTTCATAATTTATTTGTACCCATCTTCTAAGACACTCCCACTTTTTGGAACGGCTCCCAAATATGTGAATTATTCACTTAAAGTGAGGAATACTCTAGTTTCGTATGAATCCATCATTCAACTCAAGAATATATTATATTATAATATATTAACTCGCTCAAAGATCTTCATAAACAAGAAAGTACAACACAAAGTGTTTCAGCAAACTCAATGTTTACAGAGGGCGCAACCTACCCTTGAATCGCGTATTGAAGGTTTCATTTTAGAGAAATAACAACTTAAAAAATATTTTGAAGTTCTAATGTTTTAACGACGACCTAAGACCTAAGTAATATCGTTACTTTCAATGTCATTACAGTACAGAGTATTTTAAAAGTAATAATTCAAAATTCCCGCCTTCGATAATTACCCTTATCAAACGCGCGGCTGTAAGTTGTGTTGCCTGAGCTCAGTTGTATTTTTCACTTGATATTTTTTAGATATTTATGATCTATGTTTTCTATGGCGTCTGTGCTTTAAGATGGTGAAGGCTTTTGAAATTATGACAATGAAAACAAATAGCATTTGAATGTTCCTGTTACCAATTTAAAGTTTTTGAGTTTTCAGCAGAATTAACAATCCAAATTTTTAGTATTGACTTGAAACAATAAAATATTTTAACATGACTGAGAAGTGAGTATTTTGTTTTGGTTCTACCATACTGCACAATTTATTGTGAACCTTCATATGTGATTTTCACTGTTTTCAGTAACGAAAATTGGCTAGGATCATGGTTCACAGCAGCCAAAGAAAAATTGAAGGTATTCCCTAAATTGAAATGACTCAATTTTCCTCAGAACATATAATTTTTTATTTTATAGAATTCAGAAGTGTTAGAGAGTGTTTACAAAGATCTGGGAGAGTTTGGTGGTGCTGTCACAAAAGGTGCTACTAATGTTTTGTCAACAACTGGAAATGTCCTGGAGAAAACTCTGAGTGTAAATTTTTTAGACCAAGAGTTATAATTTTGTTTCGATAATTGATTTTTTCAGCTTGACAGTCCTGATTCCACAGCAAATTCTGTGAAGAGGAGTTTCAGCACATTTTTAGGTGAAACAATTAATTTATCATGCCCTATTAAAGGGGAGGGAGGGCACATTAAATATATATCATAACTCTGCAAATTACATATAGGATTATAAATTCCCATGTTAGGTACTCTTTTTGGAGTGAAAAATTGGTTAATCTAGTTAGTAAGCCTCTCCTTCAATTTGAATTTTGCCTTATAAACTAAATTGGTGTAGACTTTATTTTCGAAAATTTATGGATTCTGAGTTTTTTTATAAATGTTCACTCATGACCCACATCTGATATTGATGATTTTTCTGTAGCTAACTGTATCTTCATCTTATATAACAATCATTCCATTTCCGTTCGTAAACATCCTAATAAGTTTGTTCAAAAATTAGGAAATTCAAATTATGCTCACCTCTAATTTCGAGAATTTTTTCATCTGCAATTAACATAACTCAACAAATCAAGTTTCATTTGAAACCAGGAATCTGTAATGCCATGTTGCCAACAAGTATCTGTGTACCATTTATTAGAATTAAAATTTACTACTTCAGTAGTTTGCCAATAGTGTTGGGGATAAATCAAAGTTGAAACTTCTTTTTTTCCACATCAGTCTGGAAAATACAGCGGTATCATATTGTAACCATTACAGAGGCATTTTTTTTATTGAAAAATGACCTATTATCAGTAAATACTATTGTACTGTAGCTTCAGCCCTGTGTATCTTAGTGTGGTACGACATATACAACATCTAATAATTAGTTGTTTCGAGATGGAAACTGATGAATCTCGAGGACCAAATTTTTCGAATGTTGCTCGTTTTTGTGAACATACACAGCATTCACAGGGATATACAGTAGAATCTGGATATAACGACTCCGCTTACAACGCACAACCGCTTTTAGCGACGTAAACGCGTAGTTGGTTTCATGGAAATTTCTATGCATTTATATCCGTTTATTGCGTCGTCCGGTTAGTACGACCGAATATCGTCGGTCCCTTGACGGTCTTAATATCCGAATTCTACTGTAAAGTTTTTTATTTTGCTAAAATTTTTTTCCCAATTTTTTATATCATATTTATCTATTGTTTGGATATTGTGTTATATTGCTTCTAGTTTAATGGAATTAATATTTTCAGATCAAATGAACACTGTTCTTAATCCGAGTCCTGATGATTCTGATACCGAAGCAATAATGGTTGTGGAAGGATCAGAAACTGTTAAATTAACAAAGTATCAGGTGAATATTGAAATATGCTTGCTTGTTTAACTTCATATAATATCATGAATATTTCATCTTATTGCAAATTGATATTATTGTATTTTGAAATATTCAACAGAATTTTCAAAACCATAGCTTATTCAGATTATAGACTGATAATGATTTCAGCAAATTATATATGATCTACAATCAAATGAGAAAACATTCACAACTGAGCCCGAACCTTTTTTATCTGAGCAGTTTGAATGTTGGCTTCAAATAAGTGAAGAGCAGATGTATGATGACAAATTAGAGAAATATTTAAAAAGATCAGATATTTTGAGGAAACAATATGAAAAACTTGTGCCTAATGAAATAGATAAAGATAACTTCTGGAAAAGGTTTGTTGATTTCTCTAATGTAATATATATTCCTCCTAACATCAATTTCAGATATCTATTTAAAAAGGCTTTATTAGAAGATGAGTTGGCAAAGCAAGAAATACAAGAAAAGAAAGAAAACAAAATAGTCGAAGAAAAAGTTGAGTGGGAAAAAGGTATGTTTTGATGCTATGTTTTATTAGTTTGTTGTAACACATACCAATAATCAAGGCAAAAAAACACTATTTTTCAAAATGTGTTACAAAATTAATTTTGTTTATTTTTTGAATTCATTATACACCTTTATTAGTAGAACTGATTAAGGCAAAATAAAATTTTATTATCAAGACTCCAAACTAAAAGAAAGTTGCTCATATCCCTGTCTTATATCATAACAGAATTCAAGGTGGAGTTGCGTTAACATTATAATTCTCCTTATAAGTGAAATATGATGTTTATTGAGGTGACAACATGAAAATATTTCCAATTCATTGAAGAAGTACTTGAATGGAAACATTCCACAGAAGATTTCTCATTTTTTCACTTATTCTTTGTGCTGTACCCTTTCATATTTGTAGTTTGTAGAACTCTGCGCAAGACATGTTATAATTTACTCAACACTGTCATTCCATTCCATTAGGCGGAACTCAACAAAAAAATCGTTTCTCTAATACTGTGTCAAATCTGTTTATTTTCCCACTTCTCGTAGAACATAATCATGGTTGAATATTTCATTCTAGCACAGTTTTCATGGTAATATGTATTGATTACATGTTGGCCTCCTGCCATGAATTTATTTATTATCTGTCAAACTTATGAGAGAGAAAACAGTTCTGCCAATCAAAATTTCTCAAAAACAAAAATCACTGAAAATTCAACGAATTAGAGAAAATGACATATCTTCTTCCTAACCTGCCAAATCCATTCGAAAACTTGGCAGGTTAATGAATTGGGTCGACGATATGATATTTGTACAGAAGGCTCATTCTAACACTTGTTCATTCAAAAACTAGCATCTTCATGGCTCGTTTTTTAATTTTGAACTTATGTAAGAATATCACTGCCTGCTGCACTTGTATCATAAATAACTATACTACATACTATGTAATTTTGTGCAGAGATTGCACACAAAATCGGTACCCAATTTCTCTTCTCCAAATTCATTGCCTGTTTCCAATCACAATTTATTAATTTTAGCCGCAGCAATGTTCAAAACTACTAGTAAAAGTTGCCCTATGAATATTGTTACAATCATAATTATTACTGAGAGGTTAGCTGCATTTTAATATAATCATCATTAATTTCAATGTTCAATTTCTATAAAATGACAATCAATTATTATTTAGTTCATGGACACCCAATTTCAGAGGAATTTGCAGACGGCATCGAACTGACAGAAGAACAGCAGATTAAATTGTTGGAGGAATATGAAAAAGAAACCAGATCCAAGAAAAAAAGTCCAGTTAAAAAAAAAATATTGCCGGGCGATATCAAGACTGATTCTGTTCCTCCAATTTCTCCAGTGACAAATGAGACAATAGCAAAAATTGCTTCTGCTGTGAGCCTCGATACAGCAAGCAGTAATAGCAGTATTGATGATGACTGGGAAAAAATAACTGAAGTTGAAAAATAACAATCCACTAGCATGAAAGTAAAAATAGGGTTTTTATATAATATGTATATTATAAATTTTAGATTTTATAACCTGTTAAATATTCTATAATCAATGTTTAATATCCTTCTTTTATTTTGTTAAGTTTCTAGTTATCATTATATTCAAATTATTGTGGCGTGATTATATTGAAAAATAAAAATGAACTTGGAAACTCAGAGAGTCCACTTCATTTTTATTTCATGAATACATGTTTCTTGTAGTATCTAGATTTGTATGATGTGCTTTTCAAGGATATTAAAATATTTCAGAAGCAGTTTTTGTTCTTTACTTTATCTCGACATTAGGTTAGCTAAATGAAATATTTTCATTGAATTTTTCAGAAAAAGTAATAAACTTTGAGGATAATTCTGATTCAGAAAATAGGTCAACATTACGAAATATTTTCGAACATTTCTGTGTTTGACGTCACCGTTGCAACGTCAGAAACGTATCTTTCGAAACCTACGAAATATTTTTGCAAAATTTGCATGCCAAAATACAGCTTCAAGTTGATTTGAAAATTGATAGGATCGGAGGTCTGTACTGACATCCACAAAACGAAAAATTTAACTGAAAACAATGCTGTAATGAATTCATTACAGCACGGCTCCTAGTACTGTAATGAACTCAATATGAAATAGAGTGTACATTTCTTGTTAAATAAAATCAATAGCTTTCTTTGATTTTTGTGAACCCCTGCTTCTGAGACCCACGAGCCGCCACTGACAACAGCCTATTTCACAAATTTGAAGATCTGTTTTGATTAAGTATACTAAATGGGTAGTTTTGAAAATGTTTGCAGTTGTTTCAATGCCAAAATCCTTTTGAATGTAGTCTGCGGGGAGTTCAATATACTAAAAAAATAAGTGGAGAAGAATAATTTATTCATCACCAGTTGAGAAATTTCACGAAATATAGAAAGTGGAAATGAAAAAAACAATTTTCAGTGTGCTAAAATATCATTGGGATTTGTCCAGTAAAAAATTTTCTTAACGCCATCCATATTTTCACATTTTTTACGATTTTGTCGAAATTGCTGGCAACATTTTAATGAAATTTTATACGAATATGTTTTGAAAGCTGATACATCCAATAATGAATGATCCGATTAATTTGTTTTCATGCCTGGCTCTCACAGCTCATAGATAGCGTACCAAGGTTCGTACCAAGTGGTATTAAACATGACTTTTTTAATATCAGATATATTGAGCAAAATTTTAAATGTAGTCTTGATGAAACTCGATACTGTGTACCGTTTTCGGAATATTTTGATTTGAAAATTAGAAAGTTATAACCATATTTCCGAATCGATAGATTGGTAGAGGTGTAGAAGCTCCGATTCATTGGCCTCCTCGGTCATGCGATTCTAATTCCTTGGATTACACAGTTTGGTCGTGTCTTCAAGAAAAAGTTTATGCCACAGAGATAAATTCGCCTTTAGAATTTAGAGGCAGAATTCAACGTCACTTTAATAAGCTCATAGCCGACTCCCAACCTTTTCATTTTGTGATTTTTTTGTTTGATTAATTACTTCATAAATTTCAAATCGAAAAATTCTGAAAACGGTACGCAGTACCTTTTTGGTGTAAAATTAAATGATGTTTGAGTACACTTGAAATTTCGCTTAATAAATCTAATATGAAAAAAGTTATGCTCAATAGTACTTGGTACGAACCGTGTTACTAGAGTCAGACATAAAAACAAATTTATTGGATGTATCAGCTTCCAAAACATATTCATATAAAATTTCATTACAATGTTGCTAGTAGTTTCGGCTAAGTCATAAAAAATGTGTATATTTTTTTTTCCTCAACGTCCTTTATATTAAATACAGATGGCGTTACGAAAGTTTTTTACAGAACCCCATTTATTTTTCAGTTTTCTACCTGTCCTAGAGACGGGATTATCTTTTTTCGAAACACCCTGTAAATATATTTATGAAAATACGAAATGATTTAATCCAACCAACGAAAAGTTTCTTTATTCATAGACTTCTCAATATTTTCTATTTTTATTATATTTTTCTTCTCAAACAAGAAAAAAATTACATTTCCACATCATCTATAATATCGGTAACATAATTTCATACCTTCTGATCTGACTGTGTTGAAAGAATATCAAGTTTTTATTGATAATAAATTATGATTTTTTTCACAAATTCATATGGAGGATATTTTAATAAATGCTCAGACATTTGACAATTTTGTAAGATGCCTATTGAGATAGAGAAGTTGTGCACTACTCTCCAGCTTAGTTAACTGACTGACTATGGGGGCCATTTGGGCTGTATGGTTTTGATAGTTAGATCCACCAGCTTTACGTTTTTGCCCATAAACCACTTTTCCATCAAATTCATCAGCTGGTACAACCATATCAGTTTCTATCTGAGTAATTGTTATGTTCAAATGTTCTTCAATATCTGCCAAATACTATAAGAAATCAGAATATTATTGAACTGTTCTTTGTTGCTAGTCAAAAAACTTACTTGAGGTTCGTTGTACCAAATGCAACAGCCTTTCACATCGGTTAGGTTGGTATTCCAACAATTGCGTCCCCTAGTCTTGCACCATTCTCCATGATACCAAACCTGTCGAAAGTACACAATAAATAAAAGGAAATTTGCAATATATACAAAAAGCCACCTTTTCTGGGACTGTACTGACTAAACTTAAAGCCAAACCCATTCTTTCAGCTCTTCCAACTCGACCAATCCTATGCACATAGTTTGATTTCTCATCAGGAAGTGTAACATTTATCACTGAAATATAAAGAATCGTGAAATCATAGCAATTGGAACTTTTACTTGAGAAATATATTCTGTTGGGATAGTATGGGAATAATAATGTCAATATCGATTTAGGAAAGCTGATCATGCAAGAAATTCTTTCTACTATGCTATTCTAAATGAACATAGGGTAGATTTGCACTCACTGAATGGTAAACCTGTAATATCCAAACCTCTGGCTGCTACATCGGTACAAATTAAAAATTTTGCTTCTTGTCTCTTGAACTTCTCCAAATTGGCCTTTCTCTCATGAGGTTTCCTATCACCATGAAGACAAACACAAGAATATTTATTTTTATCAATACTCTTCAAATATCTTTCTAGATTATCACAATCTATTTTTGTCCTGCAAAATATGATTGCTCTGTCCATTTTGTGTACATTAATAGCTCGCACACAATATTCTCCTTTCAAAAGTTTCACTGCCTCACTCAGGGTTTCAGCAGAGTTATTTCCGGGTCGAACTCCATCGTTAGCGTGAACTCCATCTGTTTGTATGCGACGCCGAAGATCATGCCAGCTACGATCTTGTTGAGGATCTACTTTCACTATTACATGGTGAACAGTATCTGGGACTGCATCTTCACCCTTAAGATCTACCCATGTTGGAAAATACATGAGTTTTTCCTTGAAAAATGCATTAAATTAATGTGGTAAAAGAAGAAGGCAGCACATCAAAATGACCATCTTCAATTTTGAATTTGACTGTTTCAAAAATGTTCTTAGTGTGGCCTCCATATAGGCAGGGAATTTTTTGTTGTTCGTTTCTTCTTTTTCTTAAAAAAAAAACTTTACTTCACAGTTGCAAACAGAATTGAACATTTCCATCACTCAGAGAAACTTGCATGGGGGCTCTGATTTAGGGCCACTGCTAAAATCTCAAGAACTGAAAGAGGATGTAAGAAGTTCTTATTATCATGAGACTGAAGATGTGGAAATTATCTTTTGACGCTACTAGATGTCGCCATTTGTAGTTATTTACTCAAAAGGCTTATGCTACTTGGTTCAAAAGAAGTAGTGTTTTTTTTAAAGGTTTTGCTTCTGAGGGATATGGGAATATGATAATGCCAAATAAGACTGAAACCAGTAAATCTCTTTTATCTGTGACAAAATCTGATTTCATTTCTCCAGCCTCATGATGAATCCTCCTGTGAGCCTATGAATTGAAGATGGTATTCATTTCGATGATTATTATTTTGAATTTATCTTTGTTTTAACCATGAAAGTGGGGTGTTTTAAAATCGGAATTTCACGTAGATTCAGAATTTGATTTAAAATTTTTTCATCATACAGTAGCCAACTGATCATCGACAATCTCAGGTTCAAGCATCTATGTTTCATGTTAATCTGTGTGGACGGTTTCCCTATTTATGCTAATAGAATCCTCAATAATATATTATAATAATAATGTTCACTATTAGGATTACAACAGAGATGTATATTCGCATTGTAATGAGTTACCAGAAGTAACTCAAGCAAAGTTGCTTCTTGTTAATAGATAGAGAAGCATTGCAGTAAGATACAGAAGATACATTAAGAACCAAGATCACATAGATTACTATTTCACTGGCCATTTAACCCATTCATACAGGGTTGGGATAATGAATGGAACCAAGTAAATATCTATTGAACGAAAATGACATTATTTATGAAACTTTATAAGTGAGTGCAATTGCATCTGATGTACAATTTTTTGTTTTTGAAATACCCTCGACTTTTTTAAACAAATTCCTTTGAGTTTTTTTAGATTAACGTAAAAAAAGTTCAAATAAGCAAACTGATGTTATGTGTATACATAGTAAGTATTAAACGAGTACGATCTAGCTGTAACTGTTGCCCAAGTGTCAAATTCGAATTTACATAAATTCAATGGTACAATGAAAAATGCTTCATTTAAGTGAAAAAGATCGTATTGAAATATTAATGATGATCGTTTGAGAACTCATGACGAAGTGTATCAATATTGTCCTTTTTGTTCAAAAGATATTTACTTGGTTCCATACTTTAAACCATTTATTTTAATTTTTTGATAGAACTATTTAAATATTGGCGCTCATTTTCAATAAATAAAAAATAAATCTGAATTATCAGTTTTCTGACACCGATTGCTCCGAATGTTGCTTCCGATAACCGACATTCCACATTCTTTTGAAATTTTAAAAAGGTTCATTATAATTCACCGTAATTTCACAATTCAAGCACACGAAGATGTCAGGGAACAAAAGAAGGTACTTACTGCCATTTTCTTAACTTCAAAGGCATGCAATGTTGCACTGCATACTATCATTTGTAGTCTTTTACCATCTCCTGTAATTTTAGGCATTTGTCTATGAAGTCTTTCTATAAGATCTGTGTAGCCTTGTTTCAACAAACCATCAGCCTCATCAAGAATGAAGAAACGACAACTAGATAGAGATAAATAACCTGAAAATATGTAGAGTAAATTTTTTTATGGCCACCGGCATTTCGATAACTAATGATTGGACAATTAACTGTGGATAAGGGCTTGGCATTAACTTGGATTCTGATTAATTGTGTGTGAGATTAGTGTTTATTAGCAATAGAGTGAGTGATTCAGACTGCAAAAGAGTATGCAGATATGCATCTCATTCACGGAGAAACCCTTTTAGAGCTCCAAAGAGGTGGATTCGCAAGAGAAGCAGCAAGGATTTAAGCTCAGCGATAACCAAACTGCTAACACCCCGCTGATGGTGTCTTTATCACAACCCACCAATCTTACCAAGCTGGTAAAATGCCCGGAATTGAGCATGGTTATCAACCTGGGAGACCACAAACATCAGGTGGAGACACCATCTTGGAAATAATTCGAGAAGAGCCTGACACCTCTACTCGCAACATTGAGCGGCTAACTGGTATTCCACTAACTACCACCCATAGAATTTTAAAAATGTATGGGTACCACCCTTATCATGTTCCGCGGTTACAGAATTTAGAACTCTGGGATTACGCATCACATGTGCGATTCTGCCCCATCATGATAGCAAAAATTACCGAAAATCCCAATTTTTCTGACACCAAATTTTGGAGTAACAAATCGTCGTACCAGAAATATGGCTACATAAATCTTTGTTGAATAAAAAATTAAAGAAATATTGTTAATGTTATTTACCAATTTTGAATCTATAGAAACTGGGGAAGTTTTTAAAAATGCAAAAAAAAAATTGGAGTAATTTTTCCAACTTTAGCGGGTTTGTTCAGACTAATAAAAATTATGTAGAAAAAAGAACTATCTTATTTTACATTTATAGGGTTTTCGGTTAACTTTTGAGAACAATTTTAATTAAGAGAGACAACACAATAATATAGGATTAATGTGGGCAAAAATCTCTATCCTTAATCAAATACTGGCTTTGCGATTTAAAAATTCTTTCAAAAATCGGCAATATTAGGTATATGCATAAAATGCGAATTATTTTGGAAATGATACATTTTTGCCAAACTAATGTTGGTGTCATTTAATAGGTAATGGTCTACTCCATTGTGATGTGTGTCGTTTGATTCACTAGCTATTGGACACCCTGTATATATTTGTAATATATAGTCCGTTTCAAAATGATTGTCATCAGAGCAAGCCATGGAATTCCAGCCGGGGCTTTATTTCTAGTTACAAAAAGTAACTAAAAATTTCTGTGGGTTCATCATAGATTGAAATATATCAATATAACCTATAAAATGATTGAATATATTTTTCAGGCAAATAAATTTGAAGATTTTTTTGTGGAATAATATTATTTTCGTCATTGTTGGACACATTTTCAAACTCAGCTTCAATTACAAAAGAAAAACAAGCTGAGATGATGACTAAAATATACACACCCACACTATTTCGCTGTAGATCAAGCACGAGAATTGGAAATTCAGGATTGATAATAAAAATAGCGTGGAATACTTCAACATGAAATCTTGGAGGCTTTCGAGGAACTCCAATGTAGAGATATCATTCATTAAATAATCAAGGATAACTAAAAGTTCGTTCTCTATGAAGACTCTTCCGCAAATTTTGGAATCTTGATTACTATCGAAAATTCAGCCAAGTTCTCACCCTGTGTCATTTTTTCTGAGTAGGTATTGAGGAAAAGAAAGTATAATGAAGCTGACATAACTTTATGATTCCATAGCCAAGTTGTTGAAACAAATAGAAAATATTTGTTGACAAATTGTGAATCATTGGAAGTGTGATATGCTATAAAATAGATCACTATTATTTGTATTTTTATTAATACTGTCTTTTTCATGTTTCATTAAATAATATACCAAATGTTGATTTTGATTAAAACTCGGTTAATTTTCAGGCAGTTCAAAAAATATGAACAAACTGATTTATTCATTGTTTCTGATTTCAGAAAGAATAACGTCGTATAATGTCTCTTTGAAGGTATAATCATGTGGAATAGGTTTCCATCCACTGCTCACTTCTGACTGTTAATGACTTGTCTTGCCTTCTTTCTCTCCAAAATTCATCTGAAAGTTCTAGGTGAAAACTGAAATTTGAGACTTATTTATTTATTCGAAAAAATCGAAAACACCTCGAACAAGTAAATGATTGTTACCTGAATAACTAGCAAAACGCGATTAAAACTGGCAGAAACCTGCTGAATTGTTGAAAAACTCGCAATACCGACGAAAACTGCTTCACGTTTCCTTGTAGTTAGGCGGGGCGAGAGGTATCTTGATGAATTCCAGCCATTTTCAATTCGGTAATACTTGAGAAATATTCAAATTCAAAACTATTTTTTCGATTTAATCAAGAACATAAGCATACAGAAATAAATTCGAAAGGAGGTTAATTCAAACTCTGAAATGTCAAAACTTAGTGTTTTCAATCAACACCAACCTAAATCCTAGAACTCAAAAGTTACTGATGGTATATTACCAACATATTTTCGAGATTCCACAGCCGCCCGAGATGCCAATCATTTTGAAACGGACTATAAGTTTTTTTTGTTATAGATTTTATCAACTTAAATTTAAAAGAGGATTAAAAAAAATTGATAGATTGAAAAATATTCTCCTAGTAGAGATCAATAATAATCCAAAGCCAACTGAGACAATAAGATTAATTTCAAAACAAGTACAAAATCTTGTTAAACCATTACCCAATAAAAAAAGAACGGATGTTTACATTATCTTGAATTAAAGCTTAGAATAACAATAGTTCTGTTTAGCTATGTAAATTGCCATCAATTAAGAGTTCTTCAACTTGAAAAGAAATATTTCACTCACCTCCTTGAATTAGATCTTCTAATCGTCCTGGTGTTCCCACAATGATATCGGCACCATCATTTTGCAATTGATGAATTTGATCCTTCACATTCACTCCACCAATTACAAGAAGTTCTTTGATTTTTGGATTATCAAGATATTTCTTGAACTTTTTAAGTTGTTCACAAGTTTGTTCAGCCAATTCTCTACTGGGCTAATGATACAATATTATCATCTTAATGTGAAAATAAAAGCTGTTATATCTACCTCAATAATAATAGCCTGAGGAGCATTGCTCTTCTGAACAGGAGTGCTACTTGAGTCTGAAACTTCTTCATTTGAATTAAATGCTATCTCTGTATCACTGGCTTGGCAAATTGGTTTATAATTTGGAGGTAGTGGATATTTAAATTCCGTTTCTCCAAAATTGAAAGCCATTTCAGCATTCTAAAAATACCAAAAATAATGGTAAAGACACTGCATAAAAATGTTTGTATATTACATTGAACCTACCTTAAGGACAACAGCTGGGAAGAAAGCTGATTTCAAAATTTGTTGATTGATAGAGAAAGCTTGACCAAGATCGACTCCATTCTTAAGAAATTTAATTGCCCCATTTTCCATATCCAGGAGGCATGTTATAACATCGCTTTTACCAAATGGTTCTCCATAATTGTCAAACTGTTTATTATTTGACTTTTTACCTGTTCCACCAAAACCAAAACTGAATCTAGAAGTTTAAAATTCTGTTAAAATAGTGGAATATAAAAATATATATATATATATATATATATTCTTATGAAAAGGAGAGCTAAAATAATACATTAAATGTTGAAACAAAAAGTACCTAAGCTGAGGTAAAAAAAAGAACGGGGTATCATAACATTCTTTGTATGATACTATAGAATCATACGATACTATCAACACTACTATCATACGATACTATACAGCCAGGGGAAAAAACCTCAGCCGAAAAAACCTGCCTCCCCGTAAACAAAATAACATAAAATATCAAATATCAGGAAAATCTTGAAAGACATCAGTGTGATCATCTTCATGTTATCCGTCGATGGGCTCGGATGCATAATTTTTGATTATAACTTTCCTAATACTGACCTATCTGTTCCTAAATCCAAAGTGGACTGTAATGTGGACCATCCTACTCTACACAACCCTTCATCTGTTACAATAGCTTCAAATCCCCATTTTCCTGACTTCACACCTGTGGTACATCGGGTACCATGCCATTCTCGATGTTCCCTTGACTGCACCCTTAACCCGCCAGGAGCCACTGCTAATGCACTGCCTCTATCATACATTGACATAGTCCATGGTATAGCTAAAATGAAAAATTGAATTTATTGACTGGGAAGATATTTAACGACTTATCCGTACATAATTTTTTTGAACCTGTCCCTTTTTCTAGATCTTTCAACGTTTCCCAAACAATTTGAATAACAGGAAGGCAAAATGCAGCAGTTTTACCACTACCCGTTTCTGCTGCCATCAAAACATCTCCTCCACCAAGGACTAATGGGATTCCTTCCGCTTGAATATCTGTTGGTAGCCTGGAAAGAAGAATAATATGAAAGTATCTGAGAGATTAACCAGATTACCCAAAATGTACTCACATCCAATCTAATTCCTCTAGGGCTTTTGCAATTTCCGGAAGAACTCCAAATTCTATAAAAGATAAACAAGTTAGGTATGCCGGTACACTTTGGAAAAATCACTACATACCCTCGAAAGCAGTCATTTTGGTTGTTTCAATTTCAATATGAACGAGTCTTCTCGCTGAATTAAGATAATTGCCGGTTATTATAATATATAATATTATTATAATTATGTAGATATATTTATTTTGGGTTGCGTTAATCGCAAAACACTTTTTAACCCTTAACCATAGATATCTTGACTTTTAATATTCTTCTTCTTTTATTTTTCACGTGCTGTGGCAAAATCTAAATTGTAATTTCTATGAGAATTATAAACATTGTGTAGTACGTCTAAGATGAGAATGAAGAGAACAACCAATCCCTTGGTTGGAGAAAACATCCAATCCAACTTCTTCGTTTCAGCCCGCCATTGAAGGATTGAACCCTGCAACAAAGCGATCAGTAACTCAGCGATAGAGTAACAATCGGATGAATCTTCTGAAGATGCCTATCTACTGCAGATGTAGACCAATCAGATTCTCTTAATTAATTATATCCGGTCGTGAAAGCCTTAATCTTTTAGGTAGCAGAAATTTAGAAATTTCTTTATTGGAATACGTTTCTGTATTCAAATTGAATACAAATTAATGTAACATCAATGTTGAGAAAATCCAAAGCATTGATTCGTATACAAAAATTAAAACCTGTACTTATGAAAGTAAATTTGTACTGCCTCATTTGAAAAAATGAATAATCGAAACGCGGTCGTTAAAGTTACAGCCCCTCTTAGGGGGTTGCTCGTTCAAGCTTCAAATTTACATCAAAAGATTGCCCCCAAACAAAATTATTCGAAATGTTTCGGGAAATTTTTTCAATCACTATGGAATAAGAAATATACGGGGTGGCTCGTCTGAGATAAAACACCCTACGCTAAAAACTAGCACCATCTGCAGAACCATGCCAGAAACCAGAAATGAGTTCGTTTGTTGTGCTGAATTGTGCTAGGTTTGTGCTGCTTTGTGCCGTTTAAATTTTTTATTAATTCCATGTGGTTCTCGAGATATTTCGAAAAACGGGCCAGCTCAGCACTTTTCGAAAAATTGAAATCCACTGATTAGAAAAAATTGTTCTATCCATAAACTGAGTTGTTCCGTTCGAATTTTTCCGAAACTCCTTCTAGTTTCTTAAGAAATCGAAATTAAAAAAAAGTTAGCCCAGTACTTTCGTTTTTTCTTTTCACGAATTAATGGAAAAATTTGTGCTACCTTGTGCCGTAAATTTTTTCACGAGAAATCTTCAGATTTCCCGGAAAATTACGAAAATAAAAAAAAAAGTCTGCCCAGCACTTTGTTTTTTTTCCATTAAAATCGTGTTCAAAAAATTGTGCTAACCGTCAGCAAAATTGTGCCGTTTCCCGCTAATTAATCCAAAAATCCAAGAAATCAGAAAAAAGTTAAATCCGCATTTTCATTTGTTGATTTATATGATTGTGCCGCAATTATGCTAACTTGTGCCGGTCAGATTCTCAGATAAATTTCACAGTTTCTTCCTTAAATGAAGAAAATGAGAAAAATTAGTAGAATGTGGGAAAATTTGTAAACCTGGCAACAGTGTGTGTGAAGTTGGCCCAGCACTTTTGGATTTTCGAAAGTAATGTTAATAAACGTACTAGATTTGTGATGATTTGTGCCGTTGAAATTTTTCTTTTATTACATACCGTTCTCAAGACATTTCACAAAATGTGTTGTCCGGAAACGCCTAGAATTTTTGACAGCTGAAATAGATTTTGGTACGAATTTCGTAGTTCTAACCGTCTGTTGCCATGTGTACGGATTTACCTACAATATACTTATTTATCCAATTTTCACCTTTTGAAGAGTTATTTGAAGTTTTTTCTGAAAATTTCAGAGGTACCAGTCATTACTAATAAAGCACCAATTTTTTCACAAATTCGGGAGGAGAAAAATCGTAATTGCTTAAATACGATTTTCTTTAATTTCAATTCTCTTGGAAATAAGAGATACTTTTGCGAAAATTCGAACGGCACAACTCAGAACACAACACAGTTCATGAATACCAAAATCTATTTCAGCAGTCAAAAATCAATTTCATGAAGAAATCTAGGCACGGCCTACTAAATCTAACAGGCCGGAAGGTTAGACGTTGCCGTTGTTACCAGCAACGGGCCTAGTGGCAGGCGTAGATATAGAAAGTATTCGGTTTTCTTGGGCAATTCGCACTGTTTTCGATATAATTTCGAATTTATTTCAATTCATAATTAAATAAAGAACTGTAGGGAGGAAAACAAAACAGCATTTCGTTTATCTGCGAATAATTTCTTAATATTTTATCGCAAATAATCCAGAACTCACCACGAGGAGGTAGCTGTTGTATTGAGTTCCACAAGATCACAATCAGAATGAAAATTATTTTTTCTTTCTGAGGCTAATAAAGTAGGTGAATTAACAGAAAAAGAGAAAAAAAAGTATTATTTCGCTGTCGAAAATGATTACATTCTGACTGCTGATCTTTAAACTTAAAATAAATCCTATAAAACAGAAATTCAATAAGAATAAACTCTGCATAAATAAAAACTCTTAATTCAAATTTAGAATAGGATATATAAAACTTAAAATAAACTCTGAATAAACAAAAACAATTCTGATATCTAACGGCTAAAAGTAAGTAATTTCCTATCGGAAAGAGCAGTTCTTGGGATTCTATCACTAACCATTTTAGAATAATTATTAAGGAAAACATTACTTAATATTTGGGAAAATCAGCTGTGGATTCTAATTCTAAATCGGTCATATTCAATTGCGCAATTAGGTTTTCAAATTTAGACCACCTGTCACAAATATACCTGTCACCTAATAACCACTTGAAATTAGAAATGGGTACGTTTAGTTCGTCTCTAAATACAACTTCGATTCTCAAATTACTCAAGATCTTAAACCCCATGATATTTTTGGAAATGCCCCCTCGAAATTTATATTATAGAACTGAACAAAGTCATTTTCTTTAACGTTGGAAAAGAAGTTGAAAATTGCCTTGTCTTTGAAATGACAACAAAAGTCGTAAAATGAATCGATCTGATCTTTTTTGTCCCAATCTGGTCTAAACATTGTCATAATGGACAACTAATTTTTGTCTCCGCTCTTCAGGATCTGTTCTTTTCGGAGTAACTGAAGACGTCATGTAACTGAACCTTCCGCGGTTGGATAAGAGTTATTTCTCAAAATATGGGAATCTACAAAATGTTTTATACAAACTGCACTGTTATCGTTGACTTTGAAACAACTTTCTCTATGAATTGCGTTAAGCCATTTTCTTCTCCTCGCGGGATCTTTCTGAAATCTAAATACCGACACCTTCTCAGCAGTAGATTTATAATTGCCTTTACAACCGGGCACTGCACAAGTAAGAGGCATAGTGCTCAAAACGAAGATTTCCAAATGAAATTTCAATAAATAATACAATGAAAAACCTTATTGCTGAATATCCTTCCCTCGATCCTTCCTGATATGAACACTGAACGAAAAATTCGATCACAAACACGAGTCCTGCAACTGCAACACTTATTTTCACTTTATTTATAGATTGAAAAACCGATCACACAAACACGAAAAAAACACACACCTTTTTACACGAATTTCTGATGCGAACATATCACGCTTGAAACCGAACTGCAAGTGCAAGGTGTCTATGGCAAGCTCGTACCACTCTGAGCCTAGTACGACCCGTTAGGGGGGTTCCGGCAACGTCGCATTTTAAAGCAACATTCTGGCCTGTTAAATATCGTAGGCCGCGATCTAGGCTGTTCCGAACAACACATGTTGTGAAATATCTTGAGAACCGTATATAATAAAAGGAAAATTTTCAAGCGCACAAATCAGAACAAATCTGGTACAATTAGGTTCATTAACAAATTTTTCAAAAATCCAAAAGTGCTGGGCCAACTTCACTCACATTGTTGCCAGGTTCACAAATTTTCGCACATTCTACTGATTTTTCTCATTTTCGGCATTTAAGGAAGAAACTGTGAATTTTATCTGAGAATCTGACCGGCACAAGTTGGCACAATTACGGCACAATCATGTAAATCACTTTTCGTCGAAAAAAAAACGAAAATGCCGAATTAATTTTTTTTATAATTTCTTGGATTTTTGCATTAATTAGCAGGAAATTCGTGAAATCCGGGAAATCTGAAGAGTTTTCGTGAAAAAATTCACTGCACAGGATAACACAAATGAAGCACAAATTTCCCATTCATTTGTGAAAAGAAAAAACGAAAGTGCCGGGCTAACTTTTTTTTTAATTTGAATTTTTTAGGAAACTAGAAGGAGTTTCGGAAAAATTCGAACGGCACTACTCAGAATATGGATAGCACAATTTTTTCTAATCATTGGATTTCAATTTTTCAAGAAGTGCTGGGCTGGCCCATTTTTTCGGTTTTTGAAATATCTCGAGAACCACAAGGAATTAATACAAAATTTAAACGGCACAAAGCAGCACAAACTCAGCACAAACTTCAGCAAAATAAAAAAAATTCGAAAATCCAAAAGTGCTGAGCCAACTTCACACACATAGAAATGTCACAAAATTTGAAGGAAATGAAAAAAAAAAACATAATTTCCCCTTTTCGAATTCACTGAACATTAAAAAACTGATAATTTTTTAACATAACAAGCTAAACCGTAGATTGCACTAAATGAAAAATCAATGAGTAGATGTTCTTTTGATTGTCTTTTTTCACAAAGAATTTACTCTGTTGCCGTGTGGGTTTCTTGGAAAAGAATCTCCTCAACACATTGGCTAATTTCGAAACGTAATCACTCTTGTTCTTCGAAATTGCCCCAATATTCAAATTTAAATTCCAGATTTTGCTCAGGATGCTCCAGATGATGAACTTTGAAGACCACTAATAAAGGCCCCTAAAATAAGGGAAATTATCTCCCATAGATAAACCAAACATCTTTCAATACAAGGAAAAAACAAACTATTTTCGGGACCAGAAATTTTCGTATTTTCGTATATAGAGTAGAGTCTTTGTAGAATTCCTAAGGACCATTTGGTCAGTTTGATCTGTAATGACTAAAATCATAGTCCTTGACCAGGCAGAATTCAGAAAAAAATTACTATAAAAAAAATATTTATACATCATAGATGAAAAAAATATAATCCTGTTTCACTCGAAACGAAATGTGGTACAATTTCTTCATCTGCCAATACTTTATATCAAATGAAATATACCTGTAATAGTCTGAAATTTGGAGACTCTCCAACTTCCAATCAATACATAGTTTTGTTAATTATTACGTATGGATGACGTAATCCGGTGTTGAGCATCAGATATGTTTTAAAATAAAAGTTCGAATTTGCTTTTGAATAATTGAAGCTTTACCTACGTAGATGTCAGAATGTCTCATGTTCACGATGAATTATTTTCAATGGTTCGAACTCTATTTCTGGAAAAGAGATGGAAAGAAATTTTGAAATTAAATGAACATTCCAATTTGCCTAACGCAAATAGAATACTTTGGGTATGGCCAAACGAGGAAGATATAAAATTCATCCATGAATCAATTTTGAAAAATGGTTTGAAAGGTGTTAGTTCTGTAGGATGCGGAAATGGATTGCTAGAATGGATTATAGAACAGTCAACAGGTTAGTACCTAATCATTTAAGGTTCCACCAATTTTTATTATTGAAGCTCATTTCCGAACATCCTTCCATTAGTTGAATTATAATAGTAAAGGATAACAGGAATAGGTGAATAGAACAACCTGAGTAACATAACTTTCAAACTCAGCAACGTTTCATCTACCTATACCTGTATATTTAGGCTTCCTCACTGGTCTTTATATTAGGTACTTCATATGTGTGAATTTGGCCCTGCATTTTTGGATTTTCGAATTTCAAAAAAAATTTTTTCTCTTTCGAATGGTGCTAGGTTTTTTCGTCACAAAGTGGATTTTCGAATTTCAAAAAAAATTTTTTCTCTTTCGAATGGTGCTAGGTTTTTTCGTCACAAAGCATTGTTACGTTGAATTTTTTTCTTGATTTCATGTGGTTCCCGAGATATTTCAACCTAGCACATTTCGAAGAATTCTATTGACTGAAAAGAATTGTGCTACAAAGTGTGCTGTGTTGTGCCTTCTAATTTCTAATTTTTCGAAAGTATCTCTAGTGTTTCATTAGAACTTTTTGAGTAAGGAATTATAATTGTAATACAAATTCAAGATTTTGTATTTTTGTATTAGAGTTCATGAACTTAAATTGTAAAATATTTTCAAGCAGAATCTACTTCCGGTTCTACCGGAAACGAAATGTGCACTTCGTTATTTCAAATGTTACACCCTGTAAATTTAGATATTCATATTTGAATTCTTCGTGCAATTCTACACTAATTTGTTGGATGATATACGGAACCACTTCAAGCGATTGTAGAGTTATATCTTAATTGTTAAATTGAATGAAATCTCATTGCATTCAAAAGGTAACCATGAAGTTTTGTAATTCCGATCGATTGCTCGTCAAAAACTACACCATTTCCAATTGTAATTCAGAAATCGTCAATTGACATTCAGAAAACATCAAATGTTATTTAGATTTGTCAATTTAATTTCAGAAAATATCAAATGAAATTCAATTGAGTGATCCGAAATACATTTGATGTTTTCTGAAATTCAATTGATGCTTTCTGAAATTAAAGTGACTAATCTGAAATATACTTGACGGTTTCAGAATTACACTTGGAAATGGTGTAGTCAAAGTATGCCGAAAATTTCATGTCTTCAAAATCAGTAGTTTTGCCGTTATTGAATAAAATTCGAATGTCATACCCAAAGATATTGTTCAGTCGAATTCATTGGTATTCATGTACTGCGTTGTGTAGTGGGTTGTGCCGTTCGAATCGTATTTAAGCAATTAAGATTTTTCTCCTCCCGAATTTGTGAAAAAATTGGTGCTACATTCGAAGTGATTGGTGCCGGTGAAATTTTCAGAAAAAACTTCTAATTTATTCTTCAAAAGGTGAAAAATTGGATAAATCAGTATTGTAGGTAAATCCGTACACATGGCAATAACAGATGATTAGAACTACGAAATTCGTAGAACGAATTTCAAAATTCTCTTGGAAATAAGAGATACTTTTGGAAAAATTCGAACGCACAACTCAGAACACAACACAGTACATGAATACCAAAATCTATTTCCGCTGTCAAAAATTCTAGGCTGTTCCGAAAAACACATTTTGTGAAATATCTTGAGGACCGTATGTAATAAAAGAAAATTTTCAGCGGCACAAATCATCACAAATCTAGTACAATTACGTTCATAAACAATTTTTTCTAAAATCCAAAAGTGCTGGGCCAACTTCACACACACTGTTGCCAGGTTTACAAATTTTCCAACATTCTACTGATTTTTCTCATTTTATCCATTCAAAGAAGAAACTGTGAATTTCATCTGAGAATCTGACCGGCACAAGTTGGCACAATTGCGGCATAATCATATAAATTACTTTTCGTCGAAAATAAACGAAAATGTGGAATTAACTTTTTTCTGATTTCTTGGATTTTTGGATTAATTAGCGGGAAATTCGTGGAACTAACAACGGCACAATTTTGCTGACGATTACCACAATTTTTTGAACATGATTTCGTTGGAAAAAAAAAGCAGAGTGCTGGGCTGATTTTCATTTTCATTTTCCTTATTTTCCGGGAAATCTAAAGAGTTTTCGTGAAAAAATTTACGGCAGAAGATAGCACAAATGTAGCACAAATTTTTTCATTCATTTGTGAAAAGAAAAACGAAAGTGCTGGGCTAACTTTTTCTTTTAAATTTCGATTTTTTAGGAAACTAGAAGGAGTTTCGAAAATATTCGAACTGCACAACTCAGTAGGTGTATGGATAGCACAATTTCATTGGATTTCAATTTTTCGAAAAGTGCTGGGCTGGCCCATTTTTTCGAAAATCCAAAAATGCTGGGCCAACTTATTCACACACATGACATTTTAATTCATAACGAATTCATTTCTGGTTTCTGGCATGGTTCTGCAGATGGTGGTAGTTTTTGGCGCACGGTGTTTTATCTTAGACGAGCCATCCCGTATATTTCTTATCCCATACTGATTGGAAAACTTTCCCGAAACATTTCGAATAATTTTGTTTGGGGGCACTCTTTTGATGTAAATTTGAAGCTTGAACGAGCAACCCCCTAAAGAGGGGAGGTGTAACTTTAACGACCTCGTTTCAATTATTCATATTTTCAATTGGAGGCAGTACTAATTTACTTTTATAAGTTCAGGTTTTAATTTTTGTATACAAATCAATGCTGTGGATTTTCTCAACATTGATGTTATATTCATTTGTATTCAATTTGAATACAGAAACGTATTCCAATAAAGAAATTTTTAAATTTCTGCTACCTGAAAGATCAAGGCTTTCACGACCGGATATAATTAATTAAGAGAGTCTTATTGGTGTTTCATACAAACTAAACTGTCTTAGTTTATTTTAAAACTACTCTCTCTAAGAATTGCGTCAAGCCATTTTCTTCTCCTCGCGGGATCTTTCGGAAATCTAAATACCGACACCTTCTCTTCTCATTAGTGGATTTATAGTTGCTTTTGCAATCGGGAACTGAAAAAGTACGAGACATTGTACTCAAATCTAAGATTTCCGAATGAAATTTTAATAAATATTAAAATGAAAAACCTTCCTGTTGATAATCCTTCCAGATATGAACACTCAATTACAAAACCGATACATACTGATCTTGAACCTGCAACACTTATTTTCACTTTCTTTGTTGATTAAAAAACCAATCACACGCACACAGCGAAAAAACACAAACCTCTTTATACGCTTCCCTGTCGAATTTGTGATACGCTTTTACGCTTGCACCTTCCGCACAGAACTGTGTTATTTATACCCCGGTAAATGGCGGGAGAAGGACGTGAGTTTACGTGCGCAATGTTGATTGGCCCATCGAACCCACTCCGTATTGTCTTTGAATTTAGTGTTTTCTAAGACCGGCCGTTGTGTTCATAAAATCTCAATTGCTTCCATGTTCATCGCAGGATAGTAACTTTTGATATTCGAAATAACATCTGCCTTTGAGGAAACTACATTGTCTCCATCTGTTAGAGCATGTTCCACTAGTGCACAATTTTCTGTCTGGTTGAGTCGACAGCATCGGTCGTGCTCATTAATTACGTTTCGATACTTCGTTTTGTTGTACCAATGTAGAATTTTCCACAGTCGCAGGGTATCCTCTAAATACCAGCTTGTCAAAGGTTGGTCGACTCTGTCTTTGGTAGTTCTGGTCATTTGGCCAAGTTTTCGAGTCAGCTTATATAAACGGTCTCGATGTTGTGCCTCTTCAGTATTCTACCAATTCTATCTGTGGCCTTGGGGATGTATGGTAAGATAGCTTTATCAATGCTTGCATTCACCGAACGTAACAGTTGTGGAACTGTTGCGGAATCGTCCGGTGGCACATACGCTACAAACTCAACACGTTCCGGAGAAGCGGGCATTTTGGGAGCGCTTTCTGTTTATGCTAGGTAGCGGTAGCGGAGCGGTGGCAACATTCTTCGTTCGGTGAATGCAAGCATTGAGGGTAAGTTGTGACGTGTAATCATCATTCCTTAGATTGAGTTTCAAAAAAAGATTATCATCGTAAGATAAATTTCTCATCACATAAATAAAAAAATTACAAATTACAATTATAATCATATCACTCGATTCTGGTGAATGGACAGCAGTAAGATTAACTTTGGCTGGACGCAAAATATTTAGGCTCCGCAGTGCCGAGCCTGCCATCCCTGACGAGCCGCCACTGGACCGCATTCATTAACATAAAAATTAGAATTTCATTAAGTGAATATATTTTTAATAAACCAATTAAATAACTACGAAAATCATGCCGAAGTGTTTTGGACAGTTCTTCAAAATATGCTAACATTTTCCGAAAATGAATTGATTTAGTGTTTCATGAATTTTTGATAAATCGTTTCCTATCTTACACGAGATTTTGCGGGTAATAAATTATATGAAGCATTTTCCGCTTCTTCCACTATCGCAGGTGGTGGGCACAATTGTTTTTGAATTTTTATTCGTTATGAGGGATTTATTTTCGAATGATCTTGGCAGTACGATTCACTTCACCGTATTGGCTGTTGACCGTGTTTTCTGTTTACAGTAAAGAAAAATCGCACAGTTTTACGTTTCAAAGTGCTTAAAATATGTAGGTATATGTAAATCTCCCATAGTTGGTGATATGTAAGAATTTCGGCACTTTCTATAGGAGTAGAAAAAAATTATTCATTAACTTACCCTCTAAAATCAATGTTCGAAATACAGGGTGTTGAAACGGAAAAAACAAATCGTGTTTTTTGCGAATATCTCAGGAACCTTTAATCGTACAGAAAACAGCTTTCGTGAGCATTTCCTAATCATGTCAACTAGCTTTGTTATTTTGTGCGGAGTTATTTTTCAAAGTTTTAATTGGTGTAGGTTTTCTAGAGGTAGTGGGTTTTTTTCTGCCCAACTTCTACGCTATTTTAAAAGTACGGTTTTTGAGACGCCAATGTTTATAATACAAAAAGGTGGTCTTGGGCATACGCTCTAAAGTCCTCTATTTTCGAGAAATATCAACTTCTATGATGAGAAACATGGTAAATTTCTAACAAAAACAATTTATAACAAAAATATTTAAAAGTTTTTCCACTGCATTATTACAGGCCTGGAAGTGGAAGGTTTTGAAATAAACGAAGAATGGTGGAGAAGTCCATACGCCTATCCTTGTTTTATAGACCTCAAATTCCCAACATTTCCTCTGAAACCGATATTTAATGACGACCATGCATTGTTGTTCTGCTACTTCAATAATGGCTCAGCTTTCGAAGAATATGTAAAAAATTATACAGGAAATGTTGTGATAATTATTGGGCCTTCATATGGAACTGGGAGACACACTGATCCCCAACCGTTCAATGTACGATTTCCTTCTGCTGACTGGAAACTCCAATGTCACAAGGAGATCAAACAAACTAAAGATTTTATTACCATTTATGCCAGATGCTGAGAATTATCATTTCAGTGTGATTTTCTTTTCATCTTAGATAATACTTGGAATTCTTGTAATCCTTCAAACATTCTCAAGTTCACTTAATCACAAAGACAAAATTTTCGGTGGGTAGAGTAAGTATTTTCAACAATAAATGAAAATCACTCATTGCCTGCACCCATACACATTTGAATATGCATATAATAGAGGTAGGTTCAACTAAAACCTATTAGAGAGTCTTGGCCCACACTTTTTGGCCGTTCATTTGAATAAATTCTTGATGAAGTAAATTTTGGCAAGACCATCATTCATAAATAATATATATTATATAATATGAACTTTCTTCAAATATACAGGGCGAGTGTTAGACTTGAACAGTGTGGACCGCTTGAGGAGTTCTATCCCCTTTGTATGAAAAAATTCAAACAAATACATTTTTTTTTCAAATATAAAGTTGTTCATATATAGTCGTCTATTTTTTGTTAAATCTCTGAAAAATTATTATATCAAATGTGGTGACATGAAATTACCTATTTTCAAATGGAACATCCATTATAACATTATATATCAAAAATATATGGTATTTGGATCTGTAGTTTCTGGTTCCCTAGTTATTGATAGCACTTATCTGTCAAAAAGTGTCCAAGTTTAAAGGCGCATAGCACATCTTCTGTTCGACATAGGAAATTCAAGCTAGGTACCAAAAATTTGTAATTTAGTGTTCTGGACGCAGAGTTGAAATTTAAGGGTATTGAATTTATTCTTTTCTAACAATAATACTTTAATACCTATTAAACATTAATCAATGTAAAATAAAATTTGTTCCCTGGAAATCAATGGAAGAAGTATTACTAGATGATGCTATAAATTTGAAATTATTTGTGAAATTCTGTTGGGATTCATAATGGGTACCTATACTAATAGTTAAGACATTACATCTGAATGTGTATACAAGATATATTTATATAATAAAGTCATTTATGTATAATTATGTCAAAATAATCATTGAATTAGTACAAAGTCATTTTTCATAAAATTTCTGCTTTAATTAGTTCTCAACATCCATTTCATAAAACACTATTGCTATAAAAACTCAAGATATTTTTTAAAATAATATTGTGTTACCAAATATTTTAATATGTTTGAATATATATTTTGATTGATGAATTAAATTGATAAAAATAGTTATTCTTTGATATTATGTATTCTCAAATGTACAGTTTAGTAACTTTTTCGTTTTTCTCACCCAAAAATGTTGAAAACCTTTATCTAATTATTATGTTGGCTATGTGCCTGTGCTAAATGTGTGTGATACATATCTTTGTTAACAGATCTATATTGGCATTCATGACAGGTGAACATGAGATCTTTTTCAAGTCCTGGATGTTTGGTTTTAAGATGGACTTTGTAAGTACTACTTTGTATGCATGCATAGGAACAGTATGCACATTTATAGGGTTTATCACCTGTATGCCTCAGTTTGTGTCTTCTTAGAGAATTATGATCGGATGTTGAATAAGAACAGCTATCACAGGAGAAAGGTTTTTCACCTGAAAAAAGCAATCAGTTGATTGAATCTATTGAAATCACATAGTGAAAAATTTGGTAAAATCCTAAAAAACACTGTCTATCAATATGCAATATCAATATGCTCTAGTTTTGGGTGCTGGACAAAATTACTTTCCTCCGCTGTTGCTATTTTGAACAGTTATACTTACTCATATTGATGAATTTTTTATGGTAAAAATTAAAATATGTAGACTTTCAACTACTCATAACACCACATTCAAATGTAAAATAAATAATCATCTCTCAAAATAAATGAAAAAAGTTATTATTTTAGTACTTATTTTTACCTAAACTGAAATAAAGTTATGTCTGTATGGGTATTTTCGAAACCCTACACACACGAAGATATTTGCTTTTAAAATTATCGATAACTGTAGCCTGCATTTTTTGATTTCATCCCACAAATTTCATAATTGAGAGTAATTTTTCAAAAGTTACAAGGGAGTAGGGGGAATTTTACTAGCTCAGCATGCTTTTCTGCTCTTAATTTGAAAAATGATCTATGACTCACAGCTAACAAGAAAGTCATATATGTATAATTATGAAATGGGTACCTACTTGCTAAAAAAGTTTAATATCAATCGAATCTCTTACCAGTATGTTGCCTGATGTGTATCTTGAGGGTACTTCTGGAGGAGCTTTTATATCCACAAAAGTTACATAAGAAAGGCTTCAACTTGTTGTGTACGGTGTCCTTATGCAGTTTCACCTGTCGTCGGTCAGAAAATTTTCTTGAACAAATATCACAGGAATGTACTAATTTTTCTGACTTATCCTTGTGAATGACTTTGTGATTTCTCAATTGTTTATTGTTTTTAAAACCTTTTTGACATATGTTACAAATGAAATTTTTTATATCTGTGTGGATTAGTTTATGCACATTGTTGAGCTTAGCTAAGCTATAGGTTTTATAATCACATTCACTGCAACAATGTAGCTCCATATCAATTTTATGTAATCTCCATAGATGACCACTGAGGGAATTCCAAAATTGAAATTCTTGATTACATTCTCCACATTTAAAGCCAGAGTGAGTATGACAGTTTATGTGGTATTGCATTTTATTTACATCTTGCATTCTGACTCTGCATAGTGGAAATACACACACATGCTCCTTTTTATTAATTTCTATCATTTTAGACATCCAGTTCTTAGAACGATTCTGTTTTATATTTTGTTCAAAGTTTTTTTCCTTACTACTTGACTTATTACCTAAGTCATAATTATCTAAGCATAAGCTATTGTTAGTATCAACTTGCAAATTCGTCTGTTCAGGATTACTCTTAAAAGAGTCCAAATTGCAACAATCTCCAGAACTCTTATTGAAGTCTTCTATTTTAAGTGGATTCTGTACTATTGATTTTTCTGCCTTTGTATTAAGGTTTTTTTGTTTTGTTTTGATATTTTTTTGTTCATCGGTTTTCATTTTAACTTTAGCATAATAAACTATAGCTTGTATAATTTGGTTAAGATCTGAATTACTTACTCCATGATCATGAATGAGATGGGACCTTAATGATATTTTGTGGTAAAATATATTCTGACAAGCTGGACATTTCAGGTGCAATTGAGTTCTGAGTGTTTTGTTAGAATGTGCATTTTTCAAATGATCTGCTATTTTCTCATTACTTGTGCACAAGAAAGGACACAAATTACAAACAAAATATAATAAATCTTCTAAGTTGGTTGATTCATTCTTGTTATAAGCTGTACTTTTCACATTTGCATTATTTTTCTGTTCAATTTTATCTTTAAGTATCATATAATTGTTATATTGTTGCAAATTCACTTCATTTGTTGGTAGTTTCAGATCTGAGTTTTCCAATATTATTATGTCCATAGTTTGAGAAGCTTCCGAATTATTCATAAGTGATTTGTCAGATGAATCTAAAGTCGACAGGATTGAAGATACCTGACAACCACCCATTACTGGCAAACATTCCTGAAATAGAAATACAAGTAAAATTAACCACAATTTTGTTAAAAAAAGGTGACACTTGAATAAGCTCTTCTTCTCTACAGATTAACTGAAGAATGTAATCCTTTACTATTTAGTATACATATATATCACATGAATCGAGGAAGTATCTTACATCATTTGAAAATATTCCGACACCATTAGTCCATACCGGATCTCCTGGTATGCAGTTTTCTGTCTTCATCTCAATGGTAAGGAATCTTAGATTGCATTACAAATCACAACTGAAAGAAGGAAGATTTAGTATTTACTTGGATCAGGTTTCAGGTTATCTAATTTACTTTTCATTGATTTCACATGTTTTAGGAGATAAATCACAAGAATACCACATCCCTATCAGGGAAAATAGAAACAGAATAATAAGTAAAAGATTTAAATAACACTTGAATTTATTCATTTTTCCGACAACATCTTCAACAAATTATGACAAATTCCATGGATCAACATTGATATTGCACAAAAAACCAAAGAAATATTATTTTGTGAAAATTGTCAACATTTTGTTATGACTATTTATCTACCTTTGCAAATAATTATTATATTCACTGTTTTAAATACATCGAAAACCTTCACTAAAGATAATATATTGAATATAAATTAAAAATATTGAAATAAATAAAAATAAACGTGATTAAATGTTCTACTTGGTTTTAGAACTACACATGTCGTTACATTCGACCTACCTTCTACCTCATGGGTGCAGACCATTAAATAAAGAAGAAAAGGAAAGAGCATTAGTGAAATATGAATGCGTCCGCAAAAGTCTACCAATATGGCCACCAATTGTTTCGGTTTTAAAGTGGCGTAACCACTGAGTTATATAAAACTCAGTGGGCTTAACACATTTTCATTATGAAAAAGAAATCATAGTACAAATTTTTTTCATACAAGCAAACGTCTTGAGTCTTGAGGAATGTAATTTCAATTATCTATTAGGCTGGAGGGTCTAGGTCATTAGTTTTAAATAGTTGTTCTTTTTGTTATCATTTCTGAACTCAGTCCCTTTTGTGAAAACTTTTTTTTCAAGTTTGAAAGACTTCTAAATTTAAAATACATCTCACGTAAATCGAATATACTTAGGGATTGGAATCCCAAGAAAATTAGATTCACAAATATCATATTTATTTGATAGGAATGACAAAGGTACCCATTGATTGTCAATTTTTTGCGACAATTTCTCTACATTTGTGTGATGTCTGAAAGGATTAATTATTATGTCATGTCCTTGGTGATGAAATTCTCACCACTTGCAAAATGCTCGAAATGCAAAACAGTCAACAATTAAGCGACTTCTCTAGAAGCCAAACAGATGACAATTGATGGATCTTATTCGATTTTAGATGAATTTTTCAACGCGGTTTTTCACTATTGTTCCGAGTATTTTAGTGATATATAGAGAAAGACCAATAGGTCTCTAACTGAGTTCAGAACTCCCTTTTTTTAAAGGGCAAAATCAGGGTTTCTTCCATCGAATATTTCCCTCCTGTCAAAAACTTCATGTAAATAGAATGCAATTATCGAAAATTACAGCGAATATTTTCCTTCTGTCAAAAACTTCATGTTGATAGAATGCAATTATCGAAAATTACAGCGATAATTGCATTGTAGAGAGCGAAAGATCCCTGCGATAATTGCACTGCTCGTATCCATAGCAATTTCGGGAAATATTCCCCCGAATTACACTCGTGCATCAAAATGACCTGATAATTATTCTGCATTCTAGCGTGTTGTCTTTTAGAAACTGCATTCGGTCATTTTCATTTTTGGAGAAAAGAAAATGAACTCATGCAGTTTTTAGACAACACGCTGTCATGCAGGATTATCGGTAATTTTGATGCACTTGTGCATCCGAAATTTTTCCAACTGTACATTAAATTAACAGAAATATACATAATATGGTAAGATATTTGTTTTCGTATAAAAAATTCAAAGTGATAAATTTCAACAGAGTGAGGAGTAATTAACTTTTTTTGCATCTACCGAACATTCAATTAAGTAGATTTTATGGAGTCTGTTTTTTTCGTGAAGGGTGTCTTGATGTTACTCGAAACTTTGATAAACACTACTTGTTTGTTTCTTCAGTTTTGTAACTCTTCTTTATTTCATGGAATCTGGGAGCGAATGCAAGGCTCATTTTCATCAGAGGAAATATTTTTTCTTAAAAAATCTATTCTTTTCAATCTGTGAAAAGTAAATATTGGGAATGAGCAGTTTCCATACGATGAATCTCATCAAAGTGGTGAGAAATTAACGTTGATTTTCCAATTACCTGATTCAATTGTGTGATTTTTTTTATGTTATGGAATCGTATTTTTTTTGTGAGAAGTTCTTTGAGACATACTTTTTGTTTCATTCTTTAATTTAATTCAGTTTCATTCTTTGGTGTATCGCAAATTTTCAAGCATCATAAAATAAGATATTTTTCACAAAAAAAAGCAGATGAAATAAAGAAATATACATGTTTGAATGTTGGGTAGATGAAAAATCAAAGTTAATTACTTACCACTTTGAGGAAATTCTCAATATTGAAGCTGTTCATCCCTAACATTGGCCCATTTCACAGATATAGGAACAAAATGTTCAGAAAATATATTTCGTTTGATAAAGAATGAGCCTTCCTTTTGCTTACAGATTCCATGAAATAAAGGAAAGCAGCATAACAAAGGAATAACACACACAGAAAATGTGTGTCAAAGTTGCAAACATCATAAATCAAGACACAAAAAAAACAGATTCCCAATTTAATAAGGAAACGGTTTCGACCTTAATCAGTCATATTGGATAAACAATTTTGAACATAATTTCCTAATTTGAACTTTTTGCAGAGTTTATTGCAATAAGTGTTTGGAATTGAGGATATATTAAGTGTTTTGAACAATTTTTGTGGTGTTGGACTTTTGTTTCGTACCTAATTTCAGTTTTTATAATTGCAAAAAAATAATACAAATAAATTGCCCTTCCGATATTCTATATTCTATGGTCACAACCCATAATTTTCTCTCACACTTGTTGTCCTTTGTGCATTTTTTGTTAATGAATTTTTTTTTAGTAATTTGTTATAAGGCACCACGGACCACATAACTCAAACTTTTTTTCAACTGCTTTGAAATTTTTTCAACCCTTTTGAAATTTTTTCCAACTACTTTGAAAGATTTCCAACTCCTTTGAAAATCTTCCGACTGCTTTGAAAATTTGGCAACTTCATTCAACATTGAGGGGGATCATCCCCTCCCTTGGGCCCGTCCCTGCTGACAATACTGAGGCGATAAAATTGTTTCTTTATTTCAGTATCATAATGAGTTCATTACAGTACTAAAAGTAGTGCTGTAATGAAACTCATTACAGCATTGTTTTCAGTTATATTTTTCGTTTTGTAGTTGTCAGTACTGACCTCCGATCCACTCAATTTTCGAATCAAATCAATTCAAATCCGCAATCTGTCAAATTTTCGTTAGTGACACCAACTGCCAAGATACAATACAAAAGTCACTAATCTGAATTTTTATTCGAATTTCGAGAGTTTTCTACAAAACTTGACTGAAATAGAGAAAATATCGTCTAATACTCGTTGCAGAAGGCAATTCCAACACTCATGCTTTTCGAATTTCGCATTCGTGTTGGAAAAGAAGCTCATTCTGCAATTTGTTTTAGAATATACTATTTTGGCACACCTCTAGTTTCCTAGAAAAAAATTCTTAAGAAGAACAATATCCTAATTATTTATTTATATTTATGCTTCTATGGCAAAGATATACTAAACAAGAACAAGTAAAACCTATTACGTATATGAGTAAAAGTTGTAGTGTTCTGTGGTTGTAATTATATCACAGAATATCTATCCTTACCCAGAAGCGACAGCTCGAACAAATTTATTGGGGACAAAATTACGTGCGCATGTCCCAGATCTGGTGGTATATCTGTCAAACTCAGCTTCATTCCTTGTTAAATTGCAGTGTTGTCGAACCTACCGATTTTTCGTTAGATCTACGGACTTTTCGTTTTATCTACCGATTTTTCGTTATATCTACCGATTTTTCAATTCGATTTCGAACATTTATTGTTGACCTAAAAACATATAAAAAACTGGCACCAGGGCCTACAAAATACTATAATTTAGCCTGTTCAACTAAAAATAAATTTTGTAATATTAATAAACTATATATTACAAACAAAAAGCTAAATCTCACTGAGGAAATGACAGAGGTTACGGCACATTTATTGGTTGTATCAACTTTTACAACTTCAACAGAGACTTGATTATACGAATGAATGCTGCCGGATAGGTGAATGTAAACATTTTGTTTTTCTTGCCGAGTTTCTTTTTAGGTACTTTTTTTTTCCTGCTTCATATCAATGGAAATTTCTATTTTTTGTTAGTTTTGTATTCGATTTTAGATTTTTACTTTCTATATTGTATATAAGTTTGACTTGTTCAAAAAATATAATGTTCTTAATATTCATAACTTGAGTTCCTTTTTATAATTGTTCTGTTGGTGTGAGATAGGGGTACTGATATAAATATTGTCCTGACAATTTTATTCTGCATCCGTTGAAGTATTTGTATGAGATATCCTGTAGCTGCAGCCCAGCAGGAAACTAGGTATAATAGATGTGGTTTTATAAAGCTGTGATAGAGTAGTTTTCTAGTGTTATCATTGAGTTCTCGGGAACATCTTCCTATTGCAACTGACATGGGGGTAATTTTATTCATTATATTTTCAATATGATTACTCCAGGTAAGATTATACTAGATGACAAGTCCCAAATACTTATACTCAGTAACCTCTTTTAGATACCATTCAGGCTTATTGTAATATCACTCACATTTTGGGTATTTTGTTTAATTGTCATATATAGAGTCTTATCGATATTTATACTTAATATGTTAGTGTACAGCCACTTGAAATACTTTGCCAAATCATCATTTATATTCTGTTCACAAACTCTTGAGCCTGGGCCAGAGAATACAAGCGCTGTGTCATCTGATTACATAAAGTAATAAGTGACATTTCAGATTCAGAAGTTTGAACATATAATAGGTACAGTAATGGTCCAAGGACCGATCCCTGAGATACACCAGTATTGACATTCTCCATATCACTTTGCAATTTGTCTTCGATCACTCAAGTGTGATTTTACCAAGTTGTACCATACTCCCCTAAATCCCATTTTTTCTAACTTATTCATCATTATTCCTGTGTCCACTGTATCAAAAGCTTTTTTCAAATCTATGAACTTCTTGAATATATATTTGAAGATAGATCTCCCGAAATACCGAAAGGTGAGAAATATCTATTCTCCAATCTCATAAATATCAGGTCATGATATTGAACCTTTCAATTAGATATTTCTTTTGATTAATTAGATGCATAGACACGTTTTGAAATTAAAAGTATAGGGAAAATTGAATCGTTAAAAGCACACTATCAAATAGATTCCAAAAATATGATGAACAATCGTTAAACAAGAAATCATATAGTCATAAAACTACTTGAAATTTTCAATGTTCATCTAACACATCAATATTCTATCCAACCGAAATATAAATTTGAAAAGTTCAACCATAAATGGTAATATTATATCAAAATATATTTTGGTATTATTCTAAACCTTCATTCCATTCAAGAATCTTTAAGAAAATAACAACGTTTTGAAATTAAGCGAAGAATTGTTTTTTGTTTGCAGTGTATAACTCAGAGCTCAGTGCACACTTGCACACTTTTGTTTGGCTAGTGTTTGTGGAAGTGGTTACTCAAGGTCATTGAAAATTGACCCCTAAAAATACGTGAGCTGTCGCTTCTGGGTAAGGATAGATATTCTTTGATTATATCACAGAATATCTATCTGTGATTATATTTTGATGTTCTGTGGTTGAAAGTATGGATTCTATGATGTTACTTTGTTCACAGAATATCTATCCTTAGGCGAATCCAAATTTAGCCACCAGCCTGAGTGGCGCTAGGGGCTTTTTTGTAAATTTTTGAATGACAACGGGATATTTATATCATAGATAAATACTAATATAGATGGGAAAGTCCGTAGAAATTTTGGAACCGCGTTTATAGTGACATCTATCGGCCTGGAAGGAAGTACAAATCGTTTCGGATATCATAAAATAGCCGAAAATTGGCATTTGATAGATCAAGATTATTTGCGCAATAGATCTATTGGGGAACCAGTCCAAATCTATCATATTTCCTGAGATTCATTGAGATTGGAAATGATTCGTACTTCCTTCCAGTCCGATAGATGTCGGTGTAAAAACACTTTCATATTTTGATAGAGTTTCCAATATATGGAAAAGCAATAAACTCTCCGTTACAACCATTTTTGAATTGCTTGAGAGTGTTTAGATCGTACATTGCATATATATCATATGGTAATGGAGTCTTGATCTTGTCCGTCAAATGTGCTTGATTGGAAAAAACAGATTTCTACTATTTTTCTCTAATGTCATTTATTAACAATTGTCAAATACCGATAATAATTGTTTCCAGGTTAAAAGATGGCGCCAAAATACGGTTCCGGCCATTACTAGGCCAGTTTCCTATCTATATAAGTATATAGTATTAATCTATGATTTATATCATTTTGTGAAATAAATGAATAGATTTTCATTTTAAGAGTTATTTAAAGGCTTTTTAAGATGGTAGTGTGTGTGAATGCATTTCTGATTGTACATTAAGTGTGGCAAATTCAGAAGAACAACTCGTTTTCACCACGAAATATGAAAAAATTTTATGCAAAGATATTTAATACTTGTAAGAACAATTATTTTGGTCAAATGAATATGTTTTACACTTGTTGGGATTACTCAAATGACGTAGAATAATATATTTGAAAGTATTTCCTAGACCCATGAGGTTCTGCAGAATTGGTAAATGAATGGTACTACCTCGAAGTGATATCCAATAGAAGCAGAATCATTCGTGCTGCACACAGGTTCAAATGAATCTGTTGAATTTGGAAACATATGACTTCATTGTTAATTAAAGTTTTCCCAAATCAATTTTGAAAGTGGGTGCTCCCTTTCATGAAGATTACGAACAAAATTTGGTTGAGAACATTTCATTTAATCATTTCTTCAATCATATGTTGCAAAATGAATAAACGATTCTGAAATTTTTTCCAGTCTTTATTTGTATTTTGTTTGTAATTTTAAAATGTAAATTGTTTATATCAAACTCATTTTTGCAATGGGTTGAAAATTTCAGATCAATTTGATGAAGTATAAATTGAATTCTCTTGCTGTTCTGGCTTTTTTCATTTTCAGGTTGGAGTTTGTGTTTGGAAATCCTTCCTCCGAAGGATTTCCAAACCCGCTGATCGTGATGTCCTTCTATATAGAATATTCAGATACAACAATTTTATTTTATTTTTTTAACGGGGAGACAGGTTTTTTCGGCTGAGGTTTTTTCCCCTGGCTCTATAGTATCGTATGATACTGGTGATGAAAGTATCGTATGATACTATAGTATCATACGAAGAATGTTGTGGTACCCCGTTCCTTTTTTTACCTCAGCTTAGGTTCTTTTTGTTTCAACATTTATTGTATTATTTTAGCTCTCTTATTCAAAAGAATATATATATATATATATATATATATATATATATATATATATCACAATATTAAGATAACAATCAAATATAGATAAAATATTTGTTTACAATGGAAAACTTGCCAGAGATGATACCAAAAAGTCAGAAGAGATGTATGTAATTGCCAAGTCAAAGTGAAATGACAAAATGCTGACATAAATATAGAACAAACCTCTGAAAATTTATAATTGTTTGAAAACTCATAGGGTCGGTTACACAAAACTTCGATTGCACTGTTAAATTAATTGGAGCCAACGCAATTCGTTGAAATTTCAAAACGAGTGATTTGATTGGTTTGAATTTACTTAAGGTTTTTAAATCGTACAATTAAAGCTTTGTGAAACCCGCCCATAATCTTTCAAACCCAGTGTTTGCAAATTCAGTCAAGGAGTTCAATTGTTTCTTATTTTTAATGGCATTAGCAAAATTTCACATCAAATCACCAGTGTTCATTTGTCCCATTGTCTTCAGATACTTCCTCTGTATTTTCAAATCTCACAGATTGCATTTTGAATAGCACATGCACAGCAGATTGTTCCTCTTTACTCAAAACAGACAATATTGCAGCATTTTTTTCTTTGATTTACACACCACTTGCAAAATTATGGAAATGGGTACACCGAGTTGTTGATTGAGATATTATATGTTTATCCCTAAGAGTATCATTCCTGGATTCTCTCCTCAATTTATGTTGGGCCATACAAGCCCTATTCATTTCTTCTGGATATTAACTACGTCGCAAGTTTCGAGAAGTCACAGAAGTAGCTTTAAGCTCAGCAGCTTTCATTTGCTGAAATTTTGAACCTGAAAAGATATATAAATATTATGAATTATGCACATAATTTTTCACAACAGACCTATGACAAGATTATCAATCTGAAAATGATGAGAGAAAACAATCATTTTTCCCATCTTCAATCTTCTCACCCAAGCTTCTTTTTTTTCAATATATCAAGGGCATTATAATTCATTCACACATAATGAAAATATCATTCCACTGGCCAATATTATTCAAATGAATCTTATTATTTCTGCTCAGCTTCAATATGGCTCCTAACCTGAAATTTAACACATGAATTTGAGAATAATCTTATGTTAACGTATAATTCTCGTATAAATACCTTTCGATAGTTTCTCAGCATGAATTCTACTATTCAGAAAACCTAATAATTTCACCAATCTTCGTATATTAAACGAAAATATCAATAATTTATATTAAAAACCATGTATTTTGAACGGGATTACTCCAAAGTATACTTGTTTTCTTAGGGCGATATTTCGCCGCTAGAGGAAGTTTAGATTTTTGGATTTGCCAATAGATATTCTGTGCTTTGTTCACAGAATATCTATCCTTAGGATAGATATTAATCGATTTCAAGCGAATAACCGGTTATCATTGGTAATTACCAACTGCATTCAAGCACTTTTGGTCATTCAGACCATTCAAGCGAATGAGTAAGGGCTATAACCAAGGGCATAACCAACAATAACTGCGGTATTTACCGGTTATTCGCTTGAAATCGATTATTCTGTGCTTTGTTATCTGTGGCTACGTAGTCTATGACAACAACACAACAAATTCTAAATTGAACTTTCCATTCATGTTTAATTTGATTTTTTGATTTTTTCATTTAATTTCCACAAAAACTGTGCTAAGATTCTACAACAAGTGAAGGTTTCATAATAAAACCAAGATTTGACTTTTTATATTCTCATATGACTTAGCGAATATATAACCAGAACTAGGGTATCAGGAAACTTTTATCAGAGGCAGAGAGTTGTCCTCTGCTATTTATTTTCAAAAGAAACTTATTGGTGGTATTCTAAGGTAAATGTTTACATTCATAAAGCATCAGTAACTGTATAACAAATATCAATAATAAAGATACGCAATACTCTTTTTTTCAGAGGAAGAACAATGGCTACTTCGCAACCAGATTCTCCAGAAACTTTTTATAGAAAAATGCTTGCAGCTGCTATTGGGAGCATTTGTATTGGTGAAGGCTTCGATACAATTGAGAAAGATGCTCTTGGAACACTTGTAGAAATGTTGCAATGCTGTTAGTTATTTTTATTATATTATACAAGCATAAATAAAATATCAACTTGTAATCATTATTTTAGATCTGAGTCAAATTGGTTTGTCAAGTAAAAATTATTGCGAGTTAGCTGGAAGAACAGAACCTGTTGTAGCCGATATAATCTTAGCATTTGTTGATCTGGGTATGATTCAGCTTTTGGATATCTGGTAATGATGAAATTCATTTTTATATTTTTCAAGGTATTACAATTCCTACATTGGAAGATTACATGAAAACTTCGAAATATCCCTCCTTACCCCCTATAGTTCCTCAGCAACCTCCAAAACAACCAAACATGCTCACTGCCGGAGTAAGACAATCCTTACCACCACATATTCCCTCCCATTTGCCCGAATTTCCTGTACCACATGCATATATCAGAACCCCTGTGAGTATTCAATTTGAAAATGCTAGGAAGAGTTTTTAAAATTAATTATTTCAGACGCATCGGCAACCAATTATTGATTATGAATCTGTGAGAGAAAAAGCTGCAATTCAAAAGAAAGATGTAGAGCGAGCACTGACGAAATTCCTAGCGAAAACAGCACCAGCTACTCATAACCTCTTTGATACAGATGATACAAATATATTTCCATGTAAGTTTAATGTTTCAATAATCTCTAAAAATTATTATAGATATAACAATAATTATTCCGGTAATCTTATACTTTCGGCATGTCAGGAATTGAAAACTAAATTGCATACAAGATAACAGTTTCATGTGCTAATTTTGTTGCCAGATTGTGCAGTAGCGAAATCTTAGGAAACTGATGTTGACTCATAGTGATAGCTGCGCCACCTGAAAAGATTCTTTACATAGGGAAAGTAAAAGGGATATTATCACTTCCATAAAAGGGATATCAACACATGCAAAATTAATCTATTGGAGTTTACATTTTGCAATTATTTGAGAGTTTCTTCAATTCCTTTGTTATTTTCCCTAAATTTACAAATTTGACTTAAAAGTAATTTTCCCTTTCTAATGTCCAAGATAACATTCTGATATAAATCGTATGATTGAATAATTATACCTATTTCAGTGTTTCCAATCTAGGGCAATATTAATACATGTTCAATTGCATAAATTAATCTATTTGAGTCTAAATTTTGCAATTTTTTAGGAGTTTTCTTCCATTGATGTGGTTATTTTTCCTACTTTTACAAATTTTGCAATTTTTTAGGAGTTTCTTCTATTGATTTGGTTATTTTTCCTACATTCACAAATTTGTCTTTCACACCATTTTCACTTTAAGTCTTCCTAGGTGATATTCTGATATAAATTGAGCCGACTTATATCCATGAATAGTATTCAGTGTGCTATGAATAAAAACTCATCGGAGTATTACAATTCTCACAATCGCAATGTTTTTTTAAGTTTTCTATGAGCACAACACTTTATTCTATCCAGAAGATTGGAAAAAAGATTATAATACCGTCCTATCGGATTGCACTCTCACTCAATATTTCGGCTCAATCCACAATGTGTGATCCACTAAATGATCTGGATTTACCCAGTTTTTGTGGAAGTTCAACTTCTCTCACTATTAAACTATTTCAGACTCTTCGTGAAGTAAGCATACAATAATGAAATGTTAAATTTGTCCGTTGGCTCTTTCTTTTAACATTTCACTTAAATAATTTAAGCGGGAAATTAGCGTTATGTCAAAGAATGTATCTATACTAGTCTATACTATCTATATAATATTATAAATGTGAATGTCTGTGTGTTTGTTTATTTTCTATGGACTCAGGAACCAGATGACCGATTTTTATGAAACTTTCACTATAATGTAGAGAATTTATTTGGGGAGGTTTTCATGTAGAGTTCATTCCTATATCACGAAGGCTTTTACGGCCGACGCTGGGTAAACTAAAAGAGATAGAGAAACATAGTCGGGAACAATTTTGTAGTGCTCGAAAAGTTCTATAAAAAAAGTCTGCGACAGCATATGTTTAACTGCTGAGGACAACCCACGATAATCAGTTATAACATTTTCAGTTCAATTCAAAATAATGTTCAATTTGAAGAAAGCCCCTGACTGGCATGGAATGAATTCAAATAAAAATGAATGTGATTGTTATCTGCGGCATTTATTCCTGATGAAAAATCCTTTTTAGTATAGTTTTCTAATGGATACTTTAAAATTTACCGCTGGTTGAACGAATGCGAATTTGAGCAAGAAATTATTGAATTCTTCAAATACCTGAATAATCGTTCGATCTGGCAACGTTGCTGCTACAAAAAGAGACCTCTTCAAGGTCACATGAGGAAAGTACAAGATAAGATTACCCATTATTGCTTATAATTTGAATCAGATTTCAACTAGGATTTTTTTTAATATTTGAAAGATTACTGTCAAATTGATTTCCACAGCTATTTGTAATTTGGGTTAATTTAGCTGTTGTTGAATTTTTTTCACATTTTCTACTACGTTTTAATAGGGCTATAAATTGTTGTACAACTTTCTAGATATCAAGTACTGTTTTTCAATGAGCTTCAATTTCATAATTTTAAAGCAATAATTTGAACATTGAATTCCATTGAGTAAGGACTGCTTGCCACTACACTTAATTCGGACCTAAATTGAGTACTGAGTCAAAAATTAGATGCGCGCGCATAATAAGATCTTGCAGTAATTATGCGTGCGCATCTGATTTGTGACTTAGAACACAATTCAGTTTCGAATTTAATGTAGTGGCTAGCAGCCGTAAGTCAGTATAAAACCGTTTTATTCTGGAATTCTCTTAACTCACTGGTAATATAAGTGTACTAGTCCTTTATTTGTTATGACTACAGTTGACAGGTTTTATAATAATATTCTATATATCAACAGTAATAGCTAGTCAACCAACCAGCACACCATATTTGAGTGCTCTGTTGCCCCAAGATCAAATTTTTGATCAAGAAGACCTAGAGTATGATTCTAAAGCTGAAGTTGTAGGACAGAAAAAAGAAAATGTCAGGAAAGATGATGTGAAGACAGAAAAAATTGAAGAAGAGGCCAATGAGAGTTCAAGAAGTGAAGATCTGAATTCTTCGAATAACTTCATTGACAATCCCTATCTTGCTGCAACGAAATTGCCAAATGATGAAGATATGGATATGTCTTGATATGAAGTTTTTTGGAAGAACAGAAAAAATCATTCTTAAGGCTAGTGAAGATCTGTAGGAACATTTTTATCAACAATTGAATATTTCTTATTAGGCCTGGCATCTTATTTTATCTGTACTTTTCATTTATATTATTTGTAATTGCTTAATCTGTTAATATTGTTCAGGATCCTTGCAAATGAAAGATGACAGAAATATTCATCTTATATAGTGGAAGTTAATATTGTTTGCGAGGTGTTTAATGTAACTGATTTCAATATTGAGGTTCCAAATCATTTTCAATTATATGAACAAGTAATTAAAAAAAAAATACAAACTTAATTCATTAATTTGTTTTGTGTTTCTTGGCATATATTCAGTTGTTTTTCTGTCGTCAATGCATATAGTTTGACTGAATTCCATACTGTTTAGTTGTTGAATGTGAATGTGATCGATGTAGATTCTTATTCAATGTTATTTGACATCCTTCTTTAGAAGATAAAAGTTATTTTTATAATAAAATTGACAAAAGAATTATTGCAATTAAACTTATTAAATTAGATTTCTCCAAATTATTTTCAGCTGAGATCAAGGGTTGAAATAAAGCTGAATCTTCCTGGTTCGTCATCCAACCTATAATATTCTCATTTTTGTTCTGCACTTTCAGCCAAATATAAAGAGGTTGGAAATATTTTATCATAGAGTCGGCAGTAATTCTGTCCGTTTTTCCTTTAGTTAATATCCTTATTACATCCTTCCAATGTTTAGATTTTCCAATGCTCATAATATCCCTGAGAGAAAATAAGTGATAGATAATTTTGATTGTGGACACCTGAGTTGAATTCATCTTCAGATTGTTACGTACGTTAAAATGCGGCCAGCTCCTCTAGATCTGTAGATATCACAATTGTGCAGTGGTCCAGTATGGCCAGCGGCATCACAGATCGCATCATATATTTGAAATTCTAATAGTAGAGCCACGTAGTATTTCATGTATGGCATATCAGCTGGAATGTGCCGTTTAGCAGCTGCATCTAAATGTTGCTCACTTCTTGGCACAGGAGGAACAATTCCCTGGAATTTGATCCGAAGTTGCCACCAGTCTGAATTCATGCTTGAAACCCCGTTTCTGAATATTTCATAGCGCCACTAAAATTGAAATTGATATTAATGATTCAGAGCTATAACTCTGTGGAAGAGCATTGAACTTGTGATCGAAAAATCTATTGGGGAATATCTGTTCAGGAAGATATTAGTTATTCAGGTAACTGTTCATCACCATCATTGTTGAGTACACAGTATTAACAGTGCTGTGCCTAAAGTAGAAAAGAGATGCATAAACCAAGTGTTCATAGAACACAAAACAGGCTAATGACCATTAGAAGTAGATTTCCAAACACAAAAAACAACATAATAGAGGTCCCATATACCTATATAATAATATATATACCCATAGTAAGCGCTCGATAATTCGGCACCAGAATTTTTCCCTTCATGCCGGGTTATCGAATTTGTACAGGAAAATAATGCTAACTTCATACAATTTTCACCACTATCAAATTTTCGAAAAAGTTGACCGCTATTTTGTCATGGGACGCTGTGCTATGAAACAAGAGAAAACAAATACGGGACATTTCTGTCGAAGTTAGGTCCGGACTGCCGAGCGGGAGAAACTACTCGAACCGCTCGGTAGTCCGGCGTTTAGCCGTATAAAATGCCGGATTATATCACAGCCGTCTATAGAGATAGCCTGGAACTAAGTCTGGCAACGTCGTATGCGAAGGCAAACCGTAGGTATACTCGTCCGATGCGGTAGCGCAGGATTTCGTGTTATTTCGAATTCAAATCATTTGCAAATTCATCAAATGAATTTTTTGCTGGAAGAAATAAGAACATAAGACCCTACTTAGTCAAAAACTTGAATATTGTAGTAACTTGGTTATTGGTAAGGGTTCCCAATAAGAATACCTTCCTCTTAACTATTTATTAGTCTACATCTACTAACTACTAACTATGTCAATTCACAATTGAGTACTTTGTACTTCTGTATCTGTGTCACCTGTTACGATATATTTATGAACATTGGGAAAGGTGCTGCATCCGCAATATCAGTAATCGTCTATTTTATATTTCAACATTAGATGCACTACAATATCTTTATTACTCCTATTAAAAAATCTCACGATTGGTTGGAATTAAAAGGTAATTCTCTGAATTATAAGTTAGGAAGAGGAAGGTGTAGGGCCAACTCTTGCCAAAAAAATTAAATCAAATTCTCTACGTGAACAAAACAAGTATTCTCAACATTATTATGAACTCAATATATGTAGACATCCAAGTAAATGTGAAAATAAATGGATATAAGATGTTTACACAACAAATATTGAAATTTTCAACATGAAAATGATGTGCAATAGAAACGGAAATGCATATATGTATTTATGAAAAGTTTGACAGTTTCATTCTGAGGATGATAACTTTCTATCTTTGGGTAATGGTAACTTTTTCCTATCTCCCAAGTGTTTTTTCTTCTCCGTTCGCTCGAAATTAATCATATTATTGTTATTATTTACGAAATTGTTGAAGAGTAAATTTGCAAAAACCGAACGCAAAGTGAATTTGAAATTGATTTCGCATTCGTTCCACATCTGCAAGTCTCAGCTGCTGCTCCAAGGAGTAACATATTCTGAAACATAAATTTTGGCGGAGTTATCCATGTCGCTATTTTGCAAATAAAATTAATCTGAAATGAACAAACCTCTGAAATTAATTTCCTATGATTATCGGAACTATTTTCATCGCAATTGAAATCCTAACCTAACCTCCAAGCTATCCAGTAGATGATCTCAAGTTAGTGAAGAAAATCGGACGAAACTTTCATTGCACTTCACTAAAAACATTTCTTTAGTTCCCTTAAAGTGCAGTTATTTCCAGTCGTTCATTCACTAAAACACTACGATTTCTCAACGCAATCCAAACACAAACACGTACCTACACTGTAAACAAAACTCTCTATCTCCACTACGTGGGTAGGCCCACGTGCGACGTTGCCGAATTTCCTTGTTCCGGGCTTGTACTTTAGAAGGCTGTGATTATATGTAGAGCGGGTTACCTGAGTCCCAAAGTGCCGGACTACCGAGCGTGCCGGATTGGCGAGCGCAGTATTATCGAGCGCCTACTATAGTAGAATAGAAAACCTAAAGACAGCTCCTAGTAGTGAAAAATCGAATCGGCGAATTCAAAATTTCAACTGAATTATTGTTAATAAAATCATTGGAATTTTCTACATCCTTTCTAAATATTTTTCACGGGATATCAATATTAAAAAAATTTCTTTGAAAAATGAAATGTGGAAGATGGAAAAAGATTAGGCAATTTTTGCTCATTAGTGTCTTGGTTCATGTCAAGACAATCGAAAATACATGGATCCCATATTGAAAAACTAGAACCCTACAATTTCATTGAAACTATAATGTTTGGAGGTACCATCAGTAGCCATCAACACTTCTGACGGTCTGTTTGTGAGTTTGTGGTGTATCTGGATAGGTAAATATGAGTACCTATTACGTTATTTATCTGCAATAAATAAGGGAGTACTTCTAAATTCTAAACACTGCTAGAGAGGTAAAAACTGAAAACTATATTTTTCTTACTATCTGCACATAGACATCAAGAGAGAAGAAAGAGCTCTACTATACTAATGATCAAAGATTATAATCTGAAAATTATAGAGTTACTAGCTGCTCCGGCGAACTTTGTTTCGCCTCAGAGATTCATAAAGTTGTATCAACAAAACTGGTACTTTTTCAAGTAGGAGGTAAATAAAACAAAATTAAAGTACAAAATATACAAAAAATTCAATTACATTGAAATAGGTAGGTATGTACATTGTTATTTACATGAATAGATTTCACTTTATTTAAGCGGTACCTTATTATTATTTAAAAATTGTCTCATCGTTGTACCTTATGATGAACCACATTTTTAGTTTTTTCGTCATAAAATTTTCCGTAGTGTTCGGAAGAAAGAAAGGTGTGATAACACATGGACTCAGATGCGATAATATTATTATTAAATGTAGTTCACCGAATTTATATCAAATATAATACTTACACGAAAACGCTATCAACCTCAGCGACATCTACTGGCGTTATTCAAAGGATGGAAAATAATTTCCTACTTTTTTTCCATTTCATCAAATTTTTCATAGTTTGAATGTATTTTATGTTAACCCCACCGTAGAAGAATCCAACAAAAAAACTTTCATAACAAACAGTTCATCTAATCTTGAGTTATAAATGGTGTAACCAACAATATGGCCGACTGAGTTTTATACAGGGTGTTTCCTAAACATGCGGCAAAAATTCAGGGAGCTGTTACTTGGACTATTCTAAGAATATTTTGTCCTTTGATGTTTTTGGAAAAACCTCTTTGTTTCGAAGATACAGGGCGAACAACATTTTTCATATTTTTAAAATTGATAATAGTATAAATAAAAATGCGTACCGCACTGTGTTTACTAAGTAGGTACAATTTATTTTTAAATGTGTTTGACAACTATAAAAAACGGCCAGTTTTTTGACTTAAAATTGATAAGTTCAGATGGTAAAGGAATACAGATTAACAGATTAAATCGGATCATTGCTGGGTGTAACTTAATAAGAAATGATCCTGGTGATTTTGAAAGGGTTCGGCAGTCAATGAGGAGAAGATTGGATGCTTGTATGCTGGCTGGAGGTGGTCATTTTCAACAGTTTTTGTAGGTTAAGTTAAATTTTCATGTAATTTTTCATAATAAAATGTTATTATCTAAAATTTTGTTTGCCCTGTATCTTCGAAACAAAGAGGTTTTTCAAAAATCATCAAAGGACAAAATATTCTTAGAATAGTCCAAGAAACAGCCCCCTGAATTTTTGCCGCATGTTAAGGAAACACCCTGTATATTAAGATTGGTAAACGGAAAGAGTTCAAATGTGATTGGCTTGGATTTTAGAGGGTGGAGACTGAATAGGAATTCAAGGAAGATTAGTTGAAAAAAAGGAGAACAAAAAGGTTCGAGAAAGTTAGTTTGAACATATGCCACAGTACAGACATAAAGCAATAAGCAATCATTCCTACGTGTCTAATAGAGGCAATTTTTAATAAGGATATAAATTAGAAGAAATCCATAAATTGACATTGACAGAGTCTTCCGGGCGTATTTTGGCTCATTAGAAATTATGGGTCGGTTTCACAAAACTTTGTTTGTACCGTTAAATTAATCGGAGCCACCGCGATTCGTTGAAATTTCAAAACGAGTGATTCGATTGGTTCGAATTTACGTAAGGTTTTTTAATCGCACAATTAAAATTTTGTGAAACCAACCAATAGTCTTCCAAAATTTCACCTAAATTTGCGGTAGGCACCTTTAGAGGAATCTTATTATCTAAATCTCCTCCCTTCAGATGTAAATGTAGTCCATAGAACTTCATAAATTATAAAAGAGGAAATGTACCTTCCAAACAAAATAGCCGTGAATAAGCTCGGAGGCTTATAAAAAGAGATTGCTAAATACTATACTCTGTTCAAATATAAGAAGGAGCTTTGTAAACAAACAGAATCGTCTGGTTTGCGCACAATAAAGCTCGTATTGGTCAAACGGTCATAACGAAGCTCCCTTGGACCGCCCTAAAAGATTTCCAGGATCGTACTCGGAACTATGCTCGAGATTGCGGTAAGGTAATTCCAGCAAACACCAGAATTTTAGATATTTGGGTCGGAATCTTGCAAGATTCCGACAAAGTAATTCCGGGAATAACCAGATTTGGGTCCTTTCCATTCAGTTAAAACTGAACGATTGTGTGAAATCTCCTCTATTCGACTCTGGACTGAAAGTAACTATCCGAAGGCCCTCCTACCGTTGCGCGTATTTTGGTTGTTTGCTCTCGCTTAGGTTTGAACAGAGCATAGGTTGGTTCAAATATGATCGAGACAAATGCTGAAGATGGCGCGCAGGTATGTTTTGAAGATCGTGGCTCGAGTATGTGATAGCTGGGTCCCTTACTTACACACTTAACACTCTGGCATAGTTTCATAGTTTTCGTCGAAGCACATGTTTCACGCGCTTGCTAAACGACCATAAGTGAAAGTCAAGTGCCGACCGCCGTTACCCAACGTATTGTCATTAGTTTTTTAGAGTAGGAAGGCGTTGAAAACATGGACATATTTCTGCATTTGTGAAATCAGTTGGGTGGTGAGTGTCTGAGTAGGGCTGCTGTGTTTAAATGGGCTAAAACATTCTTGGATGGCCTCGAAACCGTCGAGAATGAGCCGCATGATCGTCGACTGCGAACCAGCATCACACCAGAGACAACATTCGCCGAATAGAACGACTCATTTTAGAGGACGGTCCTGCACATTCAACGTACCGCAATGATACATATCATTCCTATCTTCTGAAAACACACGTGAAACCCTTTTATCGCACTAAACGGAGGACCATTCCAGAACGAAGTCCGATTCTTCTACACGATAACGTCTCTCGCTCGCTTGGAATTGAGTTCGGAGGTACTGGAACACCCTCCCTACAGTCCGGATCCGGATTCAACATCCTGCGACTATCACGTATGTATATTCGTGTTCTGTGATGTTTAGACCACTGGAAGAAGAACTTCCAGTTGATGAAAACGCCGAGTTCGTGCGCATTTGGCTACCGGCATCAAGAAGCTCCCGAAAAGGAGAAAATGCGTAACTATACTCTGTTAAAATATAAGAAGGAGCTTTGTAAACAAACAGAATCGTCTGGTTTGTGCACAATAAAGCTCGTATTGGTCAAACGGTCATAACAACGCTCTCTCCGACCGCCCTCAAAGATTGCCAGGGTCGTACTCGGAACAATGCTCGAGATTGTGGCAAGGTAATTCCAGGAAACACCAGAGTTTTAGAGATTTGGGTCGGAATCTTCCGGGAAACACCAGATTTGGGTCTTTTCCATTCAGTTACAACTGAACGATTGTATGAAATCTCCTCGATTCGACTCTGGACAGAAATTAAACATCCGAAGGCCCTCCTACCGCTGCGCGAACTGCTCTCGCTTAGGTTTGAACAGAGTATAGTGGGTTTATCTTTTTCGATAGTAAATAAACGTGTCAGAGCACTTGTCCCGATCATATTTGAACCACCCTCGTACTTAAAAATGCCAAACCATGAATTATACTACTTTCGTCGATCTTCGTAACAATAGGGAGATTTATATCGATAAGTCGGAAAAAAATAAATTAGACACCTATTAAAATTGCAAATGCAATACAAAGGATTTCAAACATACCATCAACTTGATCAGGAATAGAAAATCGTGAGATGCTATCTACTTCCGTAAAATACGGACAGTAGATAATAAATGTCAAGAATATTTTAACATTCAACTTTCCAAAAATTCTCCTAAAATGATCTTCAATAATCTCCCACTTCAACAATAAATAATTTTCATGTATCCAAAGTAATTAATTAATAGTATATTCTAAAACAAGTTGCAGAATGAGCTCCCATTCCAAAACGAATGCGAAATTCGAAAACGAGCGACGAAGGAGCGAGTTTTCGAAAGCATGAGTGTTGGAATTGCCTTCTGCAACGAGTATTAGACGATATTTTCTCTATTTCAGTCAAGTTTTGTGAAATACTCTGGAAATTCAAATGAAAATTCAGATCAGTGACTTTTGTATTGTATCTTGGCAGTTACAGATAACGGAATTTGAATTGATTTGATTCGAAAATTGATTGGATCGGAGGTCAGTACTGACAACCACAAAACGAAAAATATAACTGAAAACAATGCTGTAATGAGTTTCATTACAGCACTACTTTTAGTACTGTAATGAATTCATTACGATACTGAAATAGAGAAATATTTGTATATCCACTTTTGTTTGTTTTTAAAATGATCGTCGTTGTCGTAGAAAAAGTATAGTATGTAACCCACACGAAATAGCAATTTTTCACTTGTTTGAATTGCTCAAACTCGTGCGAAATGTGTATCATTTCGTGTTCGTTACATAATAGTACTATTTTTTTTAGTTATACTAGACGTAGTTTCATCTTTGGAAATATTTTAGTGTGTCCTAATGAAGAGCCCCAATACCTCAGCAATCCAATTTTTCGTATAAATTCATTAATTGAATAAGTACTTTTGTTATTGGAAATATAATGAGAAAGATGAGATATCAACATTAATCTATTTTATATTATGATTGGTATGACTTGATTCGTTAACTTGATTATTAAAAATGATTATAAATCGAAAAATTCCAAAGATTGAAAGGTTATTATTTCATCTAACCCAGCTGCTTTGGTTGAAAATCTCTAGTCTAAGGTTCGATTAAATTAACGTCAAGTTTTCATGGTTTAAGCAATTATATCAACATCTTTTCCAAATATAGGTAGTTTCCTAACTTAATATACGGCTAGATAGAGTACTCCGACCAGATGATCTATCAGGAAAAAGTGTACGTAATTTTCTCTTTAGTGTCCCGTCGCTCCAGTGAACTTTCCATTCAATGAATTTTCGATTGAATGACTTTTCGATCTAGTGATCCGTACTGTCTTAAACCCAATGTTCCGCGGAAGTTTTTCCGGATATAAATGCTGAGCATACAACAATTAAGAAAATAAGTCTGCTTGAATTGAATCTTGAGGATTGAGGATTCCGAGGTAATAAATGAATATCCAAGCTGACTATCCACCAAAACTTTTGTACTTACCAAATCAACAAGATAAGCAAAAGGAGCATAAGCAACCTTTTTCAATGCCATTCCGAACAAGAATCTTATATTCATCTCATAGTTACTTGTATCGTTATTGAACAATCCCACAAGATGAAGATGAGTTGGATTACGTACTGACAAGCTTATAGCATTAGCAATACCTTCATGAAAACCTAAAGTGGACATTCCGAATTATAATTTTTTATGAAAATTAAAAAAAAATTACCTGGATTAGCTCCATCTCTGTAAAGATATGGCTGGCCACCGTAATATAAATAATATTGTATATGTGTCATTTCATGATGTGTTGTGATTAAATCTTCCATATTTACTTCTGTACATTGCTTAATTCTGAAATATCAATACAATAAACGGTCTGTTTCTGGTGAAAGTAACAATTTCGTTTTTTATTTTCTAAAACAATTGAAACATCTAAAATAAAACATCCCCATCCAATAATGGATCATTTTCTTCCATGTGTTTATATTTACCCTAGCTATTCCATCAGTTTTCGTACAATTAATTGAAAATAAAATTCAAAGTGACAATAGTATATTCTAAAACAAGTTGCAGAATGAGCTCCTATTCCAACAAGAATGCGAAGCATGAGTGTTGGAATTTCGTTCTGCAACGAGTATTAGACGATATTTTCTCTATTTCAGTGGGTAATGGGTATGATTACCCCCCTTCCAGGAAAATACTGACTTTTAAACAAAATTCATACAATCATTCAATATTATTATGACAATTTACTATATCCTGAAATTTTTTCCCGGGAGAAAATATGGTCTGTTCCGAATAGTATATGAGCTGGTCATGAACGTTGTAATAGCATGCTTTTAGATGAAATTCAGTTGGAAGTTCTAGTTGTATTTGCTGTGAAATAGAGGGGACAATATTTCATCTCATAAATGATTGTCCAATTTACAAATTTCAGGATAGTTTCAAGGCTCTATACATAAAGTTTCAGAATCATTTTCAAAATGACTGATCAATTCAAATCGATTTGATATAAATGTTTGCTTGGTGAAATATTTTATACCATATCGAAGGTCTATCGGAAAGTGTCATTACTAGAGTCAATAGGTATTCATTTGCCAAATAAACCCCCCAACACTGCTAGGAGTTTTTCTAAGTTGAAACCTTCAATACCAACATGTCCTTGAATGTTACCTATGAAAGATAGGTAACGTAAGCAGGGGTTACTTGGCAACAGTTTTCGAACATTATTTTACATATTTTTTTTATTTACCGATATAACTTTTCCAAGTTGAGATATGTGAAATTTTTATGTTTTGGGTAATAGTTACTCATGTTGAAATTATGGAGGCACAATTAGAAATATTTTTTTTATTTTTTTAAAAAGGTGGCAAAGTCACCAAGCGATAAGGGTTACTTTGCCAACAGCTTTAAAACCGCTTGTAATGAAATCTGCCCCCTCCCAATGGGCAGCTTTGTCACATTTTCATGTTTTATTTTTATTATCTGTTCCATATAAAAAACAAAAGGGTAGTAACTTCATAAATAAGCACAAAACTACTAAATGAGAAGGGAAATAAACTTTATTCTTGAAAAACTACAAATGAAACATAAACTTTACAAAAAATAATAAACAAAATAGTAGGTACCTTGGTATTTCAGACCTATTGTTAAAAAATACAAAAAAACAAACTCTACAGTACAATAATAAACAAAATTAAAATTCTTTGGTATAGGTACATGCCAATCTCAGTCAAGTAAGTGAAAAGAATTTATAAATTATAAATATCTAACTTGGCTTTGAAATAGTGCAAGCCCCTACGAATTTCTGGAGGTGGCAGTTTCTTCATAATTTCCCCTTCTCGCATCAGAGAAGTATCCTCAATTAAGGGAAACGAAAAACTTTTATTCTTTTTCCTTAATGTTACATCAAATTCATCATTTTCGACATTTTTAAGTATTTTTCCTAGAAAATGTCGACGCTGTTTTTTTGTTGGGAATGCCACTACAACAAAGTCTCCTAGACTTAGTGATTTGCTATTCATCTCCTCATCTTCATTGTCTTCAGTTTGGTTGTAGTCGTCGTAGTCTTCGTTTTCATTTCTTTTGTTTTGGTCTTCGTTTTCTTTGTTTTCTCTCTCAATTCTTCATTTCCACTTCCTTCATCTGAGTTTTCTATTGCAGTACCCTCAACAGACACGTCGTCGCTTTTAGGAAGTTCAAAATCTTTTGCAGACAAAGATTTTCCTGTGCAAAGTCCCCCCAAAAATTTTAGCAATTTAGAAAAAGAATTCTAACTATAAAATGCTTGATAAAAACATTAATGCAAAATGTGCAATACCTTCCTCTATAGATACACTACATACTACATACGCTTTGGTAGCGGTCAAATGTTTGGCTATCTCTAGCCAGGTCTTAGCATTTCCTATATATTTATTCCTGACAAAATACTCACCGACTCACCACGCCACTACTCCAGCTAGCAACTAGCAACGTACTAAACGGCAAACTTCGTCTGCACGCGGAAGAATCGGATTTCGCCGCCTCGTTTTAACGGTCGCCACCACAACATTGATGCCAATGTTGAAATTAGAAATTGAAAACTGTTTTGTTGCAAAGTTACCTGCGATAGCAAAGTAACCCGCCTGCTTACGGTACTCTACCAATATTGCGATAAATTTCATTTTGGATAAATAGCTTAGAGACCCTGTATTATAAAATTGACGTATTTTTTGCCTAATGAGATTCTTCAATACGATTATTTTTCATGGATGTTGGGAGTTAAGATTACACACCTCACATTATTATAATATTTGTTGACAATAGCTTGCACGAGGAAAAGCTTTTTCGTCAATTTTGAATATTCAGTAGGAATACTTATTCTTCTTCTTATTTTTTCACTCTTCTTGGTTATTCCTTACATAGGTACATTTTGCTCACCTATAATCCAATCTATTGCAGAAATCCCAAGCACTAGCTGTGCATTGGACTTTTCTATCTACAGGTCTCTCGATCATTGAATTCCTCCAAAATTCATGGGGCATCGACTTCAATCCCAAAGACGTGAAAAATTCTTCGCTCATCTGGAAAATTCTGGAAGTATGGATTTAATTTAATGCGGTCCGGGAGATCGAATGCAAAAATTCACCTCAGAGGTGTGAAGCCTTGTCTCCGCATCTCTTCAGTCACGTCCATTTTCGGTGTGGTGGGATATGGCGTTATGAAATCTTCGATTTTGGACCATTCTTGAGCCCATATATTCCCTAGAACATGAGCAGGAAGAGGTCCATCTGGACGGATAACATTTGGTCCGTAGAGATTTAGTAATTTTCTTCTGACGTAAGTGAATAACTCTTTGTAGAGAGGCTGTAACCTTTGAAATGTTTCCGATATTTCGTTCTCAAAATTAGGATCCTCATATATATAGCGCATCTCCTCCCCTGCATCTTGGAATCCTATTAATATTGAATTAAATATTCAACACATCAGCCTTGAAAACCTCTAAGTTGAGATATACAGGCAGGTCAGAAAATAATGTACTTATTTTTGCCATCCACTTGAACAACTGATTCAAGAGTGATCAAAGTCCATTCACTGTTTAGCCATTTTTTTGAAAACATTATTCCTACGTGACAGTACGGTGGATTTTGCTCAGAGAAGACTCTGTACAAGACTTGAATCAATGGCCTTCGGTTAATTTAATAAACAAACAATATGGGTAAAAAGGTGAGGAGAATAAGATCAACAGTGAAACAGAAACCAAAAGAGCTAACAAGAATTTCTGAATACGTAATGCAACAACATTATCAAGAAGAAAAACTTAAACGACACCGGTCATATCCAACAGCAGTTTGCGTATAATTTTAAAACTTATTTGCAACTGCATAGCCATTTGTCTCCAAGTGACTTTACCTTTTGCGATTCTTGAAAAGTGTTGTTTAAAACGATAAACCCACTAATTTTCTGAAATATTTTTGCCTTTTCATCCTTAGTCTCGGAACCAAACTCAATTGGAAAATTTTCAAATGATAGAAATGCCCCTGAAAAATTCTTTTAAACATTTTTCGGAGCACATCAGTTCGAAAAAATGTTGCTTAACAATAAGTGATTAAGACAATTTCGGGCTTCTATAAAAGGTTGCATTTCGAAGTCTAAATCAGACTTTCCCTTCAGACAAAATCTAAAAAATTGGCAGAATCGTAGATGACAGGTTGGGAAAATCTACGACCCTGAAGATTTTAAAGATTTAGTCTGATGAAGAAGTCTTATATAGACTGAAACTTTACATGTTTTGATAGTTCGAAGTTTTCTTGTATGATTATTGTTAGGCAATCATTTTTTCGAACTGATTTGCTCCTTACAAATTAGTGCAACAGTTTACGAAGGAGCATTCCTATTATTTATTTTTTTATAGACTCTGGGGCGGAACCCAAAATTGTTTCAGATAATGCCAAATTCTCCAAGCATGAATATAAATGGATGACTTCAACTCCTCCATTTTCCTTTGAAGTGAAATATATAAGTATGATTTACTGAACTCGTTATTTTTCCATTCTCGTAACAAAAGTCATATTACTTTCTGGTCCATCCTCTAACCACTTAGTATAATCAATTTATTTATTTATTAGAAATAAGGAATACAACGGACTATTTAAAGTTCACTACTGTATTCACGTGCACATATAATTTGAGGCATAACATCATATATAATAATGAACAAAGAACACAACTCAATTGAACCCTATCCAAGAATGAAACATTGAGAACGTGAAGAAAAGCACAATGGTACAGAAAAAAAATATTTAAGTATAGTAAACAAGATTAAAAACAAACTTCATCGAACTTTTATAATAAATAGTGATTTTTCAAGGATTTCTTTAATTTTTGTGATTTATCGGAAAATAAATTAAACTGGTCATTTACACCGTTACATAAAGCGGTCATTCTTTGAAGTGGCGAAATATTTATAACGAAAAACACACTTCTTTTTCATCTTTGAACTGATTCAGGTCCATATTAGAAAAACTTTTCGCCTCCGTACAAATAAAAGAAAAAACACTTATGAATAATATCCTAGCAACGTTTCGAATTCATTTAATATCCGGTGCTGGAAAAATTGTCTCAGTCAAGCTAGGATCCCAAGTCTTAATGAAGTATTATCTATTAGTTCACTGATCATCCACTTATTTTTACCGTTCAATCAAGATTTGAATTGCTTTTTGAATGGATCACCCTAAATATTTCGAAAAATACGACAAAATCATTAGAATAACAATAAATTGAACAAGACGAAAGTTTCAAATGAAGAATGTTAGGGAGGGGTTGAATAATTAATTCAATATAAAATTAGTATAATTTTCAGAATAATTTTTTTTCGTTTACCATTTATCCTTGATGCCTGGTTTGCTATCTCCACATATCTCATGAATTTATTTTTCATTGGAGGGCCAGTTTTGTCATGCCATTCCTTCCAAATATGTGCCAATTCCAACGGGTTTTTAGATTCCTGCATAATTTTCGATACATCTTCCAACTCTAACTCACAATAAATTTTTTCGAAATTTTCGTAAGGGCATACCTTTGCATGAGCATAAATATCTTTCATTTCAGAAATGAGATGGTATATCTGAAATCAGGAAATTTAAACGAACAACAACAATTAGTTTAATAAAAAGAAATATATGGCTGAGGAATAAGGACAAGAATCAGTAGTTTCTGATAAACTTTTCTCTGTAATAAAAAAATATATTCTAAATCAGAAAAAAGATTCTTACGGGTTTGTGGTTCAAAGTTTTTTCTTCAAAATCAATTCCTTCTAGGTTTATTGTAACCTGGTGGCAGATTTCAAGGTGTGTTGTTCTTATCACAACAGTCTAGACCGAACATCGAACAGTCAACGAGTAGAGATGCATCCGATAGAGCGAATTCTTGTGTGAGTTGTGAAGTACCAGATTAAAGTATTGTGGAGAAGAGGAACGGATAACCAAAAGTAGATGTTGGGTGTAACGACTAATCTATGTGTGAAGTGGGTTATATCTTTTGTATAGAGTCACGTTTAAGAATCCATAAGGGATAATACAATCCAGCAATTCACTGCTCTCGCATAGGTATTTTCAAGAAACGGGTATGACGTATGCACCCCAATTATCCTTAGGATTATCCTTAGGATATCGAGAAACCGAAACGTATGGAAGTTGAAAAAGCAGAGAAATCTAGCAAACGGTGTGTGAGAAACCAGTTGAAAGTTACCGGACTCTAGTGTGAGAAAGAGTTTAACGCTTAAGGATAAGCATACCATACAATAATGCAAGAACAAAACTGTCACAATTCGGAAAAATTAATTTCCGAACTGCGATCGTGGACTAGCGGAGACCCATGCTGAAAGTAACCCACAGGAAATAGCGTCGTCATCGAGAAGGGAATAGATGCATACCGGTTTCGGGGTTGTTACCCCTCATCAGTGCAACATAATTCTCCAACTCGACAACGAACACTGTGAAGTCACGAGACTATAAACCATTCTGGTGAGCACTTCGGAGAATTAAATAACCGAAGCGACACCTAGTGATGGCAGTCCGAACTCCATCCCATGCGGTACTCTAGTGTGATTGTGAATCCGTGAACCAGAAAGATATGGAAACCACGGAAAGAAATAAGAGTCAAAGAGAACCTCGAAGAGAACAGACACCAAAAGGTAAGTGAACCCAAATGAAATATATATATATATATATATATATATATATATATATATATATTTGATTGTTCCAAGTGGCAGAAAGTTAACAACACGATCACACGCATGAACATTAAATGTAATCCAAGTTGAATGATAATTACCGAAATAATGGAGGGAGAAATGAAAGCAGACTTAGGTGTAAGAGGGTACCTGATAAGAAAAACCAGAATAAGGGATGAAACAAATACCACCGCTTCTTGTAGTTGTCAATTTTGACAAAGCTTATAAGGCATTATTCAATAAATTACAATTCTGCTGTGGAATCTCTGTTCAAGTAGAAAGTCCATGCTTCATTAAATATCATGAAATGTGGCTAAGTACATATATGACGGCGCAATGCAAAAAACACGTTACAACAGCTCCAAAATGAGCAAACTGTGAAAATACAATATAACCTGAGGGAAAATGTGCAGAAAAAAGCGTCGAGCAAGTAGGAAGAACTTGCCTCAGCTCTAGGAAGAATGATACTTGGTTTCTCAGAACAATTGTGCCAATGCAACAAAAGACTGTAGGATTGTAACAGAATGTTAGAAAACGTCAAAAATAAATAAACGATGACAGCCGAAATGCTCGAAAAAAGGGACATTAAACCATGGCCATGAAAGCCCCAACCAATTCAAAGTTGAAGGTTTTTTGTGCAGTTTTGCCATTTCTCCTTCTTGAGAAGCTCCCTCGCTCTTGTACTAAGTTTTGAGAAAAAAATATGCAGAATTGGTTGAGCTATTCTTTGAATGTATCAAACCTAAAAAAATAGAAAAAGAAAATTCTTTGCCTTTACGAAGGCACATCGAGAACATTTTCGAAACATAGATGAATTCAAAATAGTAATCATCGAAATGAATACCATTTTCAATTCCCAGGCTCAGAGTTCATGATAAAAGAACTCTGAGCCTGGGAATTGAAAATGGTATTCATTTCGATGATTACTATTTTGAATTCATCTATGTTTCTAAAAAAATAGGTCTCTAATTTGAACTCGAATGCGTAAATGCCGAGGTTACGAATTGGCGAATGCGCGGGATCGTCGGTCAATTTTAGGTATTGCATTTTGTAATTTTTTTCACATTTTCCTTGAGTTTTTCTTTACAAAAATTCTTCCCTAGACAATAAAAAATACTACAGCAACAGAATTAACGTAATCTATCCAGCAATTCACACGTGGTGCGATGAAAGCGCTAAACAGGGATTCTATTTCTTCTTATTAGCTCCACCAGACGAAAACTTTGAAATGAGGACGCTCGATTAATTTTTTTAATTTAATGGTTGATAATTAATTCAATCATATTTTATATCTTTGTCATATTTCTTATTGTGTACATTATTCAAGTCTTCACTTTTATTCCACTTTAAATTGATATACAGGGTGGCCATTTGAAAACGAAACAGACGAGATTACAGACGAAATAAATTTTTTCGATAGAAATGCTCGGACAGGTCGATTTCTGTTTCGAGGGGGACAGCTTAAGATGTAGGTTACGGACGCATAGCGCTTCAACCCTTGCTACTACCCCCAATTTTTGAATAGGGAAGATGGGGTGAGTGATACCTCATTTGAAAGGTTTTTCACAAAAAAACACAACAAGTGCCATGAAAACACTACTTCATTTTCAAATGCTTAGTCAAGAATATTTCGAGAACTAATGCATAAAATTAAAAAACAATTACTGTGCTGAAATCAGTATAAAAATACCTTTCAAATGAGGTATCACTCACCCCATCTTCCCTATTCAAAAATTGGGGGTAGTAGCAAGGGTTGAAGCGCTATGCGTCCGTAACCTACATCTTAAGTTGTCCCCCTCGAAACAGAAATCGACCTGTTCGAGCATTTCTATCGAAAAAATTTATTTCGTCTGTAATCTCGTCTGTTTCGTTTTCAAATGGCCACCCTGTATTTCGAGAACTAATGCATAAAATGAAAAAACAATTACTGTGCTGAAATCAGTATAAAAATACCTTTCAAATGAGGTATCACTCACCCCATCTTCCCTTTTCAAAAATTGGGGGTGAGGGTTGTAGTAGCAAGGGTTGAAGCGCTATGCGTCCGTAACCTACATCTTAAGTTGTCCCCCTCGAAACAGAAATCGACCTGTCCGAGCATTTCTATCGCAAAAATTTATTTCGTCTGTAATCTCGTCTGTTTCGTTTTCAAATGGCCACCCTGTATTGTTGATTTTGCTATATATATATATTTTTTTTTTCCTTCTTATTCTGACATATCCTATACTGAATGTATTTATTTGTGATGCTTGTAAATATGTGGTCGAATGGATGAATAAATATTATTATTATTATTCATAGCAACGTTAGTAATAGCTACCAAGTGATATTATTTTACTGAAAGATACAAACGAGCGAATGCTCGTCCAAACTTCATCCCACCCATCGCTAGGAGTCGCTTTCAGTAATATATTACTTGGAAGCTTTTACTAGCGTTCTATGAAGCGTCCTCATTTCGAAGTGTTTGTCATCGAGGTGGATAATTATGTTGCACTGATGAAGGGTTACCACGCAGAAACCGGTCTGCATCTATTCTCTGCTCGATGACAACACCATCTAAGTGGTCCACTCTCAGTCATGATCTCCGCCAGTCCACGGTGACAATTCTGAAATAAATTTTTCAGAATTGTGACAGTATTCATGTTATTATTCATAGTATGCTTTTCCATGAAGCGTGAATTATTTTGCATTATTAATACAATCTTTTAACAACAGTTTTGTGTCATTGGCCGAACGGTGTTAGCCTTCATCAGTTTCTGGATTCACCAGTCGTGGGTTCTGTACCCGTTCAAGGCTAAACAAATTTTTTTTCAGTAAATTTTCAACATGGGGTGTCACCCCCATATTTCAACATTCCCGATGCAAAGCAATCTTCACCATGACAATTTCCATTTTCCATCTTATTTTACTAAGCCATATTGTTATAGTCGGTTATTTTCTCCAAGAATTTCATTTTATGTTCTATAGACTCATTGTTGTCCAGTTTCCCATCTTATTTTCCAGAGATTCCATTCCATGATGATCCGAAGCTGGATTGAAATATTTCATAGTAGCCTGAACCGTTGAGGGTTGCATGGTCGCGGGGGAAAAAGAGAGCAAGTCGTACTTGGTCAAAAATAGGGTACGATCGATAAGATGATACCTAAGACGGTAGACGATCACAACGTAGACACGAATTAGACGGAAGTTGGTTTAGAGGTTGTTAAACAAGATTTTGAGACGAATTCATTGGACGAGAGCTTATCAAATTATAACATCAGTGCGTTCAGTGATTGTAATCCGGAGTTCTTTGTTGTCACTATTTTTGCTTCTATTCATTAAATATTCTTTCAAATTACCTGGTGCCTAGTTATTCCCAATAACCAGTAAAAATCATACATAAGTTATAAACTCTCTATAGGAAAATATTTTCTCTATGCTATGCACGTAGGATCCTAAATTTAGGGAATCAATCTATAGTTGACAATAATTCACAAATCAGACGAATTGAATATACACTTAGTTCTCGTGAATGAAAAAAAATTTTTAAGCTATTGCATAGCTTTTATCTCAGGCTTTAAGCGCGGCGACCGAATGTAGAAATTCCGTAACGAAAAAACCTAACACAGCCGCGTATCGTCGGTTCAGTTCGGCAGACAGACGGATGCGTGCAGCCACACTAGCAGTGCAAAATGGAGTCGGCAATCTCGCCGTTCCCATTGAAATACGAACGGTAATTATTTCATTAACATCGGATAGAAAATGTATAGCCAAATGCAAACATTATCCATTAACTTCAGCTCTTGCTCTAACTATACATAAGTCGCAATTTGGAACTTTTGACGAAATAGTATATGAGTAGTATAGTAAATCACATTCTCAGGAACTCGTCTATGTTGCACTCTCTCGAGTGACTAATATTGAAAAATTGTATATTACGACAAAAAATGATAATTCTGCATTTAAGTTTTGTTGCAAAAACTCAAAAGACTGTCTTTAAATAGTGTTCAGACGATAGCTCAAAGTGTCTTAGATTTCATTAGTAATAGAAATGGCATTTCAATAATGACTTTCAATTGCCAAAGTTCACATAGTCACAAATACGATTTACAAGATTCAGTTACGAGACAAACCAATGAGTTACTTCTTAGCGAAACATGCATGACGCGTGATAATCCGATTGTATAACTCATTGTATCGTTCAATTCAAACGAGATACTGTTACAAAAGGTGGGGTAGCTATTCACCAAAATAGTAATAATGTTACTAATATTATGACTCCGAATATTGAAATGAATATTGAAGACGTTAACGATGTTAATGTTAGACGCTCATTTGTTGGAGATATTTGTGCATGATTATGAAAACTTAGAAATGGCCTACACATAGCCATGGTAGCAATTTACATTTCTCTGAATCCAAAATTGGACGAGGTAGGGCATTTTATTAATCGCACTTTACTGAGTACACTGAAGAAGGGTCTAAAATACTTGGTACAAATGGTAATAAATTCCACTTATCTTGGCTGGCGATTTCAATATTGACTTCGCTGATAAAAAATCAGAGCGGTTGATAAATTTTCTTTCGGAAAAATTGAATTTAAAAATGAATAATGATCCACGAGAATCCACAACAAATTATGGGACCACTATTGACGCGGTAGTTTCCAGATATTTACAAGACATTAAGTCTCAAACTTATATTTCTTATTTGAGGTCCAATAAACCGATAGTTTCAATGATAAACATTCCCGAATAACCTACATGTATTGTTAGATAAATAAATATTTTAAATCAACAATATTATCTTCTTATTTTAGAATAGATGCTGTGCAGTAGCTGTACCGCGGCAGTCCTCGAGTGCCACACGTATTTTTTTCTAGGAAAGAGTTGAAAAAAGTTTATGAGTTTGAATAATATAATGAGAATGAAACAAATTGAAATAATTTAAAATTCATTGTTAGATTTATTTTTTATAAAATTAATATTGATGAAACATTTTTAGCTCTTGACCTAAAGATTTGTTGAGTTTTGATGTGAAAAAAATTTCACAACGTAGGTACCAATTATTAATGGTAAACATATAACGAAGTAAACTAAAAACATCAAATTTAGTGTTGGATCTCTGTTTTATGAAATATTCTCAGATTATACTCGTGATAATGAGTTAGTAAGTAATAATTTAAGAAGCAATTTTTCAACCCATGGCCATACCCAATATGGAGGAAAATAATGGATGAGAGATAGTTGGGAAACTCCGGTTTACCCAGTTTGATGTTAAGTGGAATAATTAGAATTTGCCTAAATTCTTGTTCAATTTCATATAAGAGCTTACCTCGTTATATTTTTCATCGGGTAGACTTCCTCTGTTTCCAGTAACCAAAAATTTAAGATGTCTCTTAACCATAGGATCTGGGATTCTAGTCCAGTCGAAGGAGACCGCTCTATTCCATGTTAATTTGTCGAATTTCGCCTTGAGCGTTTGCTCTTCAACCATTCTTCTTTTGTTGAAATCAGTCATATTTGTGGCATAAGACCATTGTGTTGAGCCAACACTGAAGCACATTCTAGAAGCTTCTATATCAAATTCTCTCAAGAATTGAAGGGCATCGCCAAGATTTACGTTAGTTCCCTGAAAAAAAAATTTTGGATAGCTTCTTGTTTATTTTTTCTTTATTTGAACAGGAATCTCAACAGGAAAACATATGATAGTGGTAAATGGTAAATAAAATGAAAAAAAATACAGATAATTGAAACCTAAGTAGTTTTTAATCATATTAAAATTTAAGAAACAGATACACGATACATTGCCACCTCGAAACTCTCGATAAATTTTAAATAGTATTCTAACATAATCTATTTCAACATTAAGAACATCTATGAAACTTGAATGCCAAATATAGGCGGACTGAGCGGTATCAGAATCCACACAGACACAGATATTCAATTATACTGCTCCACAAGAGTAAGGGATATCGTATTCAATAGTTTTGAAAAGTATGTAATCTTCGAGAAAATCGCTGTAAAATCATTTAAAACTCAATAACAACTTGAATCGATCCAATAAAAATCAGTATGAGACATCTGGTCGCCTTTTACTGAAGTTTGGTTCTTTGCATATGCTTTATGAATGTTCTCATTTTGAAATTGAGTCAGTTTATCAACGGCTTCGATTTTAAACCAGTTTTCTGAAAATGCCAAGACGTGAATCAACAAACGCTGAGGCTAATAGGGCTATCGGAATGCTACAGGGTGACCTAACTCAGGTTGTGGTAGCGGAATGGCTCCAAGTCAGCCAAAGTGTGATATCTCGAGTTTGGAATAGGTCAGAGAGACAGGTTCCGTGTTGGAAAGACCAATGCTTGATGGGCGACGAAAAACAACACCTGCTCAGGATCGTTTCATCACCGTTTCGGCGAGAAGAAACCCTACATCTACGTGTAGAATGCTACGGAATACTCTTCAAAATGCAGATGGGGGTCCAAGTTTCCCTCGAAACCATGAGACGACGTTTGAGAGAGGTGAATCTAGGTTCTAGACGTCCATTGAGAGGAGTTCCATTAATAAGGTACCATAAGGTCCATAAGCGTCAAAGACTGGAATGGGCAGGGCAACATATCAATTGGAACGATCAATGGCGTAGTGTCCTTTTCACTGATGAATCCAGATATGGACGATTTTCAGAATCTCGGAGAATAAGGGTATGGACAATCCCACGAATACCCCGTAATCGTCGCTATGACCAAGAAGTCCATACATTCCGAGAGGGTAGTGTTATGGTATGGGCCGTGATATGTTTCAACGGGCGCACAGATCTACACGTTTGTCCTGGGAATATGATCGCCTTACACTAAAGGGAGCATGTCATTAACAATGTTATGCCAAATATTCACGTTGCTATTGGTTAAACTTTTCAATTTCTAGACGATGACGCTAGACCGAACCGTGCAGCCATAGTTGAGAATGCGTGCGAGGAGCTTGGTATTCCACATTTACCAATACCTCCCCACTCACCAGATTTGAATTGCATAGGGATATGCTCCAAAGAAGATTAGATAATCATCAACCTACCCCAGAATCCTCAAATGATCTGAGAGAGCTTCTGCCTCGGTTATGGACAAGGGCGTCGCTAGAATTTTTTTTGGGGGGGGTAAAAAAATTTAGGATATAGTATTTTGTCATGATATTCATGATATGTTCCTATGTAATGATTGTATGACTTATTTTCCGAACTAAATATTTTCCTGGGGGGGTTAATTACCTCCATTACCCCCCCCCCCCCCGTAGCGACGCCAGTGGTTATGGAACCAAATTCCTCAAGAAATGTTCAACAACCCCGTTGTAGTATGCCAAGTAGATGTCAAGCTGTTATTGATGCCCGTGGGGGCCATACATTGTATTGATTGTCTTAAAATGCTTGAATTTTCTGGAATAAAATTTCGTTATTTTGCTCGATTTTTCTTAACCACTGCAGACCTACAGGCCATGGACGCCGGCAGAATTTTTTCTCAGGGAGAGCCAAATGATGATTAGATGAGGCACAGGTGAAATCAGTATTCGGTTTTGCTAAAAACAAGAGAACCCCCCGACACAAATCAACAGGCTAAAATTATTTTTATTTCCTGCAACTTGAAAAAATCATATTAATATGAATAATTTTCATCACAAAATCTCATTCCAACTACAATATTTTTTTGCAATTAAGGTCAATACACCCTAACTCATTGTCCATCGGTTTATGTAATGTAAGAATACTCTTCGACGATATGAACAGATCAGAATACAAATATTCATGTTCTGATACTGAGGCTCTTACTAATTTTTCTCGATGAATCGATTAAACCCATCAGATTTTGGGTCTTGAAGGGCTTATAAGAGATGAGAGATTGAAATATCAAATGCAAACATTCCTATTAAATTTCAGATTTGGATTCAGCAGGAGTTTTTACATCCTAATTGGTTGAAATAAAATTTTTCATCCATTTTTGAGCACTATTTGCAGCGTTTTCCCATAGAGCCGAAAATCTAATGTCCCAATCGATTTCTCGAGAAAAATTACCGAAGACCTCAGTATGAGAATATGAATTTTCGCATCCAGGTCTGAATGAACGCTGCGGATTCTTGAACAAAAAACGCTGTATGGGGTCTAAATATGGTCGAGAGAATTTTTTGTTTCAACCAATTCCATTCAAAAATTTTACCATTTAAAAAGGCGGGTTTGCATATGAAATTTCAAATTTGGGCCCCATTCCTCTTATAAGGACCTTATGGGCGCAAAATCTGATGAGTCCATTCGATTCAATATTTATATTGAAATCTTACATTAGCTTGTTCGAATGTTCAAGTCAAGAATACGGGCCACCGCACCGGGAAAAAATCTTATTAGGTCAAATATCAAATCGAAAAACGAGAACAGTAAAAAAATTTACATGTAATCCGGATGTTTTGAATTTTTCTTACATACCAAAGCAGAAATTAGCTATAATAAAAAAATAGGGGTGGCGAAATTTTGTTTTTCCAGGGCGGCAAAATGTCTGGCGGCAGCCCTGGCTGCCGCCCCTGCTAACTGCCGCCCGCCCGCGGGGCACGCGCTGCACCCCCGGTAGGAAAGGCCCTGGATATGAATATTCATATCCACAATATTATGTGGTTTAAATAATTAGTCATTATTCTTTGCAGAAATGTACAATCAAAATGCATTTCCTACATGCAGAGTAAACCATACTGAATTAAATTTCCTCAGTAATGGAATGAAGACCAGCGGCGAGCAGACCAATTATTCAGATTATCGATCTTCCGAGTTATGACAACATACGATTAGATAATTATCAGCTAACTCACAGAACAGACCCAATAAACACACAAACGTAGGCTTAACGTTAATTTGTGGTATCTTGATTCAACGTTACACGTTCAATTTCTCAACGTTATCTTAGAAACCTAAATTCAATCAAACGTCGACTCTACATATATTATAATAAACGTTCCCGGTTCAACCAGTTGTTCTTGCAACCATTATGAATTTTATCCTTATTGAATTTTCGAAACGTTTGTTCAAGGAGCGCTGACGAAGTCAAATAAACGTTCAATGGATCACTATTAATCAACCTTTAATTCGAGTAGCCTTCATTCTACTTGAAAGTCACAGTTTTTTCGTTACTGCATATCAATCTACCAAATAACCTTATCTACCGTATAAATCCACTTACTCAACACACTTTCAAGTTTTTTTCATACAAAGGCATACTCCTCATTCTTTAAAAAAAAACATTACTATCACCTTTGAATGAATACAAAACAAAGAAATAATACCAACCATCAAATCAAACAAAAAGAGGGAAAAAAATTGATATATTCTAAATGCGCTGTGGACTGTTTTATAAGTAGATCTCTTAGTATCGAAGTGGTGCATGATGTGACAGATGAAGAACAATCGATCAGATCTGGTGTCTCAGAATAACAATACTACGAACGAAGAATTGCTGTTAGAGAATTGCATTGAATATTAGCCAATTTTAACCAACATCTGTAAAAACTGCAATAAACCTACTTTTAGCGAAATTGATTTCTAAACAACCACTCTTCATCAGAAAGTTTCAACAGTAACAGTCTACCTGATGCACCACCTCCCTCCTTCCGTGGAATCTGCTCATTAAGAAGAAAGGATGGGGAAAGGGAATAAAGCAATTGACATTGAGAGTCTTCCAGGCCTATTGGCCGTGGTCACAAACTACTAATAATAAATATTATATTAATAGTCTATGGCCGTGGTCTATTAAGAATTATTATACCTAACGTTTTGCCTACATCTGCGGTAGACATCTTAAAACGATTCTTGGTCTAAGATTGTAATACGACAGTTGAGTTCCTGACTCTGATGGCGCGTTAAATCCGGAGCTGTTATTTATACATCCGTTTTTGGCTGGAGAAGGACGTGAGTTGATTGGGCCATCGCTCTCACCCCGTAACGGCTTGTTTCGGGTTCTGTCTAACACCAGCAACCATGTGCCATGTACCAAGGGGGTATTATCTTTTCTGTTTATGTTGTCTTTATGTTTCTAAATCTCAATGGCTTTCATGTTCACTCAGGATAGTTACTTAGTCCATTAACGAACTCAACCGGTGCATTCAGACAACAAACAACCATGGGCGCCCGCAGGGGGGGCAGGTGGGGCCGTGCCCCCCCCCTAAAATTTTGATTCCCTTCTTGTTTTTGAGCAAATCCCAATACTGATTTCGCCTGCGCCTCATCAAATCATTATTTGGCGCCCCCTGAGAAAAAATTCTGCGGTCGCCCATGCAAACAACAAAAAATTTCAAACCACTAGATGTATCCTTTGGGAAGTTTTAAAGCTTAGGATCGTGCAAAATTAAATTTAGCCACGGAATAATCATTATTGAGTCAAAAAGTATGTGACACCATTTCACATTCAAAATTCGAGAATTAAACATTTGAACGGACTGATAACTTATTATTTATACTGTCCATGTCCATAGAAACAAAACTCACAAAAAAAATCACTTTGGAGACAGTTTCAACTCCCGCAAAATTCCGGCCAGTCACATGGAAACAAACAGTAAATTCAACATTAATAGGACAATTACACTTATTGCAAAGTTGTACAAACGGTGTGCGTGACGACCTACAATTACTCATATGGAACTGCAAAATTCACAAAATATCATTAACAAGTAGTCTTCACTCTCTGTTTTCTTATATTAAATCGGGTGCATGAAAATTTCACGATTCAAAAATGAAGGTGATTTAATTATTATAATTTCTTTACTACACAGAAGTGAAAGTTTTCATGGATGGATCACTTCAAATCTAAGTTTTATATGAGTTATGCAATTTAAATGAGAATGAATTGTGATTCAGTAGAATTCTCGAATTTGTTTTGAGCGATCATCAAAAATATATCATCAATAAGCCCTCAATGTGAGTACTACTAATATGTAGTTACTTATGTATCAAGGGCATTGAGTTTATGTTTATGGACGGAAGGTGAAGACTCTGGACTTCATTAACCTCTTAAATCCCTCGGCCACAGTGCCGAATTTACCGCATGGGCAGCTTGGGCAGGTGCCAAAATTTTAGGGGCGACAAATTTTTAAAGATTTTTCTTTCAATTCAGAAATATACCGAAGAAGTTTTCATATTTCGTTTCATCCATTTTTTAGTGACTTTGGATTCTGCATTTACGTTTTCTTATTTTAATAAAAAATTGCCTAATCTCTTAGTTGAATTGCTCATTCATTTACAGTTTCATCAGTTTTTGATGTGATATATGCCTCGTAGGTCCCATTCCATATTCGCAATTCAAACTAGATTCTCATTTTTAAGAAATTTATCTTATGTGAATCCAGAAGAAATAAAAACTTCTGTTTTAAATGAACTTATTTATGATGTCGATATTAAGCCGTTTCAAAGCACCTACACATAAAACCTTGAAAATTTAAATTTGCGTATTTATGAGGGTGGAGTGTTATGTTTAATAAGAAAAATCCTTACGATGTTAAGCTTGCATTTTTGTTCTTGTTTTTTCACTACAGTAGAATCCGTTTATTATGACGCCGGCTATACTGACCAATCGCTTATAATGACGCAAATGCAGTGTTAAGTTTGGTCTCATTCAAAACTCTTTAGAAGAGGGTCCGGATATAATGACTTCGCTTATAATGACATGTCGCTTACAATGACATGATTTCAGATACAACAACATGATTTTTCGAAAAATTTTTCCGGTTATAGTGACCGCTCGATCGTTTTCTGAGGCCACCCTACCCTTTTTAATGCGATGAGGTTTGATACGATTCGAGACATACGCGTGACGACATGCTTTTTAGTATAATCCAGACCCTTGAAGAGATTATTGATGTTTTGTGGACAAAATAACATCCATTGAAGCCATTTCTAAGTTGTACAATGGTGTAAGAAGCTATTATTTCAAGTCAAAAAAACAAACGCAAACTTATTTTTCTAAAAAATGAAAAAGTTCTTTATGTCTACCGGTTATTATGACGTATTTTTCATTTCCCCTCGATGTCATTATAAGCGGATTCTACTGTATATGATTGTTTGAATAATAAATATACAGAAAATCGTTCGAATCAAAATTTGTAGCTGATGCTATTTTCCACAAAATTTGTCTGAAACGAAAGCAGGGCCGTCTTTGACCTCTTGGAGGCCCTGGGCACATTAGGATAATGGGGCCCCTACCCACAATACCACATACAAAATACAAATACAGGGGAATTCCCTACCGCCGAGTAGGTTTATTCACGATACACATAGACACGGTATGATAATGTCGTGATGTAATCACTAACGAGTCACGAGGGTCGGAACCAGTGTTCCCAACTCGAGAGAATTTTGTTGATTTAGGGACTTTTGGTACTCAAAAGTGAGAAGAGATTTTTTTACCTTGAATCGCCTGAAATTTCTTGAGGTGGCTTGACGCAAAAAATAATTTTTATTTTGAATAACAAAAATTTCTAAAAAAAATAATGTATATTCTGATATAAAAATAACTAGAAACACATAAATGTAGTAAACACTTGAAAAATTATTCAACAAAAATGCATTGATCTCTTTTGAATTCTTTTGTGTAAACGTATCTATCAAATTGTCGATGTCCAAGCTTCTGGATATCTTCTTGGACTTCTTGTCCAAAGCTGAATAAGCTCAAAAGTCTGAGAGACGTGCTGGCGACACTTTTAAGGAGAGTCCCGAAAAGCTTGACGGTTTAATAAAAAACCCTTGAAAACAGGGTGGCACATGGAGTAATTGAATGATGATTCAAATTTCGAATGGAATTACTGGGAAACTCATGTTTTTTTATAATTTAGAAGTATGTCTCACTTTTTCAGGAATGATCATTGTACCTTCTATGTATAAGTTTTGTTCGTTATATAAAGGGACAGATCTCGCGAATCGGCAGATTCAATAGAATGATATTACTGGGGCCCTATTTGATGCTTTTAGTTTGGCTGAGTCCCCTTTGGTGTTGGGCCCCCCTGCACCGCGAGTTCTGCGGGGCCCTCTGATACACCACTGATATCTCGTCTTGTATCGCTGTCTGAAATTATGTAGTTGAATGGGGTTTTCATTGAAAGATTCCCAATGAAAACAATAATTTGATCAACAACACGATTCGTATGTTTTATGGCGAACCACCCTAACAACTTTGTCACAGCGAGAATTATTTTCAAATTTAACATTGCAAGGCTGACGGACCTTAAATCGATGGCCAAATATCAATTGATAAATCAAAGAATTTTCACGGTTCTGAAGATTTTCATTAATTTGAGAATTTGTTTGATGAAGGAATATGATAGAATCCGAAAAGTAACAAAGTTTGAAAGTTCGAAGTCTAATTTCTCTTTTCATTTTGTAAGGCAACAATTTTTCGAAAAGAATTGGTCCCTGAAAAATTATTTTTTTTTCTCTTTATTTTGAGGTATATAGATGTTGCATAACATCGCATTTTAATTTTTGTTATTTTATTAAAAGACCTATTTTTACCTTAATAATAATTCCTGACTGATTTTTCAAGAGTGACTATGTTTTTGTTTTGTTTAGAGTGATTATTTTTTGTTTAATTGTATATTTTTTTTAATTATGTAATTCAAATGTGTAGTATTTTTGTACTTTTGCCACTTTTTCATAGTCTCAGATGTACTCTGATTTTTAGCCTCCGGGGGCGCCCACGACAAGCGCTCTGGGGCCTCCTACAACATTTTTCCCGGTGGGCCCCAACCATACCAGTCCGGCTCTGTTGGCCTCCTCGGTTATTCGATTTTAATCCCTTGGATTACACAGTATGGTCGTATCTTAGAAAAATTGTATGATACCCAGAGGTAAATTCACCTCGGGAATTGAAAGACAGAATTCAACGTCATTTTTATGAACTCATAGCTTACTCCCAACCGTTGAAGATTAATGAATGATTCTTCAGAAAAAAAGATTGTGTATTCGTGAAAACAGAGGACATCTTGAACACCTACTCTAATTGAACTCTATTTAATGCTATTAATCTTCTTTTAAATTCTCATCTTGTAATTTTTTGTTTAATCAATACATTCATCATTACTTCTTGGTTATTACTTCATAATTTTTAAATCAAAATATTCCGAAAACGGTCACCTCGAGTTTTATGGAGAGTACCTTCGGTGTGAAATTTAATGATGTTTGAGTTCACTGAAAATTTTGCTTAATAAATCTGAACCGTGTAAGTAGCGCCCTCTATGAAGGTTAGACAGACATAAAAACAAAGTTGGTGGATGTATCAGCTTTTAAAACATATTCGTATGAAATCGTAAGAAATGTGTATATATTTTTTCAACTCACTATATCTCGAATATGAATGACCTTAAGAAAAAATTTTACTGAACAAACCCCAATTATTTTTCAGATTCCTATCTGTCCTACAGACATGATTATCTCTTTTTGAAACGCCCTGTATATTTCAATCAATATCAATAAAGATCTATTATTATTATTGCAATTGAGCACCAGTATTATAATAACAAAACGATAAATATTTAAACAAATGTTTCTTGGAAATCTGTTTTTTTACATGCTTAATTTAACTTGTTTTTCCAGATTATATTCAATTATATCTCTTTTCGTAGTTAATACATTTCAATGAACCTTTATCCCTGAATACTTCGCAATATGTATTTTCAAAACTAATTTTGAATTAATAGATTTTTCTTAGTGCTCATAATACTCGTATTACCTAGACCTGTGCAAGCTTGGTAATGATATGTAGAAGTGAGAAGTGATCGCCATACAAATGAACACACCTATGCCTTAGGTATAAAAGAAATAATAATAAACACATTATTTGGCGAAAAAAACTTGTTATTAATAAAACATTAATGAAATTTGAGTGGGGTAAAAAATTTTGTATGAGCAGTAACATTACGTTTTGAAAAATTCTGTGTGAATAATAAAACTTAAGGATTGTCTATGGCATTCGCTAATTCGTAACCAGGGCATTTTTGAAATGAATTCACATAAGTCAAAATGAAAAAACAAATTTTATAAGGTTTACTAAATTCGAATGGATTTATTTTTTTCTCAAATTTTCGTGGAATTTCGAGGCAGATTCTCAAGCAGAAAAAATGGGACACTGAACAAAAAAAAGGAAAAGATTATTTTACCCATTTACACTATTATGAACTTCAAAATTCGAAAATTCTATTACTCGGAGAGTTGATTTTGAAAAATTAGTTTTCTCTATTTCAGTATCGTAATGAGTTCATTACAGTACTAAGAGTAGTGCTGTAATGAACTCATTACAGCATGGTTTTCAGTTATATTTTTCGTTTTGCGGTTGTAAGTACTGACTTCCGATCCCATCAATTTTCAAATCAAATCAAATCAATTCGTAATCTGTCAAATTTCGTAAATCACACCAACTGCCAAGATACAATACAAAAGTCACTAATCTGAATTTTGAAGTATTTCACAAAACTTGACTGAAATAGAGAAAATATCGTCTAATACTCGTTGCAGAAGGCAATTCCAAATCTCATGCTTTCGAAAACTCGCTCCTTCATCGCTCGTTTTCGAATTTCGCATTCGTGTTAGAAAAGGAGCCCATTCTGCAACTTGTTTTAGAATATACCATTTTCATTTGAGTTCGAATTTCAATAAATTGTTCGAAAACTCGGTATTTCGGCCCAAGAAAATAAAAGTTAAAAATGAAACACATATCAAGATAAGAAAAAGGTCAGTGTCCTCCCCAACAATATTCACCTCGATATTCACACACTCATGAGACTGCTGAGCAACTGCAACAGCACAAGCTACGATTAAATGATCAGCATCCTCAGCAGGATGAGATACTGCGCGACTTAACATTGCGGTTTGGAGGAGTAGGGTTCCGTTTTTATCACAATATGATAATCTACAACTTTTATTCTATGACATTTCGTTCTTAAGCTTGTAGTTTCATAGATATTTCCCGTGTTATAGTATGAAATGTGGTTTTTCAAAAAGTGTAACAATTTGCCATATTCCAACGTATGATTTCTATAAAACTACTTGTTCAAAATAAAATGTCGTAGTACTTCTTGCAAGCAGAATTTAATGCTGAACACTTTCCATTATAACAAAGTTTTTGATAAAGTGCTTAGTTTAGAAGCTATTCGAGAAAAGCCTAAAATAGTCCAACAATTTCGTGGTTCTTCGAACGTCCCGACATAGGCTCCCCTGGAAAACTGGGACAAACCTCAAACCCCTCTTATAAGAGGCCTAAATTAATGATCAAAACAGTTTCCCGAAGTCCACCAATTATTTCCACGCACAACATTTTTTGAAGATAATTTGTTTGGCCTATTAGTAAGATTCTAAAATTATGTGTGAGAGTAACAGTTCGTTGGAAGAAGGAGATCTACTGCTTTTAGGTTTTGATTTCCATCCAGCAGATGTTTCTTACTCCCTCCCACATTTCTCAAGTATTTTCAATATCCTGTATCCTATCAACCGAGTCGAGTCGGAAACAATAGTGAAAAAAAAAGGGTTTCTTTTTCAAAGACTCACCCTATATTTGTTACTAGTTTCTCATACAGTTTTCGAGTTATCAATCGTCGAATAACCCACTTAGGCCAATTGTTACTGCAAAAATATCTACGTTATGAAAATTGAAATAATTCGAGGATATTATAATAATGACAATAATATGTTTGTTTTGTATCGTTCGTTCAATAGGATAATCGAAATTATGGTATTATTTGTTTCTTCATCAGATAGGTTCTAAAAGTAATAACTAAGTATTTCATGTTAGTCGATTTTCAATAACTTGAAAACGCCAAGAGATAAGGGAAAGGTAGGGTAAATTTTTTTTATCAGCAGTCTATAATATTTCAGAAATCACATAATATGCATGGTGTCTATTTCAAATGAACGAAATGTGAAAACCTGATAACCGCAAGTTTTTACATTGTTGATTCATAGTAATGAATACCTCTTTAATATCCAACTATTTATTCGGTGAGTCATAATTTAAAGAAAATAAGGAGCGTATTATACCTTATAGCAAATAATAGTAATTTCAATTTTTTTCCGAATGCTTGAAAAATACTCACCTGAACAAGTCTTTCATCAGCAACAACGTCCGCCTCAACACTTTCCCTCGCATCCCAAAGAAGAAGCAAGATCACAAGCAAGAAATCAAACAAGACGTTTTTTTCACCAACTGCTAACTTTACCATGATTCATGTTTTTGTCACAAAATATTCTGATACACTAAATCGAAGTCGCACAACCGATTTCGAAGAGCACATACACCTCCAATTTAATGCTTCTCTGATGGCGAGACAAATTGGTGTCTCTTCCGAGTTATGGCACTGTGACTCTGGCACGCGCTGCACAAGGTAAGGTGCTGGGATGGTTTGAGAAAACTTTTTAATTTCCTTGTTGCGGTGATCTGAGCAATAGGAAGTTCTCACCCAATAACAATCTATACCACAACTGAAGTGTGTAAATGCTTGATTTCTCCAAAGAGCCTAACTGATGGCGGGCAGTTTTCCTTATTGTCCCGATGAGAGAAATGTGAAATGCTTGACTGAACCTCAGCTGACCTAAGTACTCATCGAAGTGTAGAAAAATCTATTGAGGATGCCGTAGTTGAGAACGACTGACACTAATTTGTTATTGATGATGGTAAGCAAATCGTCCTATGTGCAATAAAAAGAAGCGCAACATTTTTTAAATCAGAAATTCGGCATATAGTTCAGTAAATCTGTGAAATTTTCCTGTAGAAATCACCTCCAAGAATGTTCTTTTTGCGAAAATCGTTAGAAGAGCATTCAAAAAACTTAACTTGAAAATTGTGTGAACGAATCATTCATCATTTTTTTATGGAACATTATTACTGTAGATAATTGGTTCGGAAATGTGCGCAGGAAGTGAAAAAATCAGTGACTCAAATGAAATTAAATCGGAAAACAACATTTCAGAAAATTGCAATATTTTTTTAATTCCATTTATCGAATGCTGCCTTGAAGTGTGCATTTTCATTCCAGTGAAAAAATAGTAAAAATGCGAGATCAAAAACTGAATAGTAATAATAAACTAGTGTTCGGAAAAAAACTCGTTAGTTGAATATAAAATCAGTATAATTATGATGAGAAACAACCACCAGAAAATCTTGATATACAGTTTGAGTCATAAGTATTGGGACATAGGCTTAGGACAGATAGTTTGGACCAAAATATGGCGATAGGACCAAATACACCTCAATGAAATATTACTGTGGAAAAAGATAGAGGGCGTTAAAGTTGAAAATTTTTTTCGTTTTTTGCTAATAATTTCACTGTATATTTTTTCATCCGTTTTTAAGAAAAACACACATGAACAGTCCAGAGTATCGGAAGGGGATTTCAAATATTATTTCACTCATGAAAAGTTTCTTTGGAATGTCACATAATTGTTACTGGTACATTTCTTTTTATGCTACATTGTTTTTATTATGCTTTATCGTCGAAATAAATCAATAAAATAAATGAATTTTTACTCGGAATCCCCTTCCGATGCTCTTCACTATTCAATTGTGTTTTTCTTAAAAACGAATGAAAAAATATACAGTGAAATTATTATCAAGAAACGAAAAAAATAATTCAACTTCAACGCCCTCTATCTTTTTCCACAGCAATATTTTATTGAGGTATATTTGGTCTTATCGCCATTTTTTGGTCCAAAAAATTTGCCCTTAGCTTATGTCCCAATAGTTATGAAATACCCTGTATTACGTATTGAAATATTTTATGGGAGGTCTCCTTCGTCGCTCGTTTTCGGAAGCATGAGTGTTGGAATTGCCTTCTGTCACGAGTTTTTGACGATATTTTCTCTATTAGAGTGAAGTTTTGTGAAATACACTCCCGATTTTCAAATAAAAATTTAGATTAGTGACTTTCGTATTGTATCTTGACAGTTGGTGTGACTCACGAAATTTGACAGATTACGGAATTTGAATTGATTTGATTTGAAAATTTATAGGATCGGAGGTCAGTACTGACAACCAAAAAACGAAAAATATATCTGAAAACAATACTGTAATGAATTCATTACAGCACTACTTTTAGTACTGTAATGAACTCATTACGATACTGAAATAGAGAAATAACTATTCCCACACAGGTGAAAAATCGGAATTCTAATACTGAGGTACCTATTTAGTAATTTCGCCCGAGGAATGGAAAGGGCCCATCAGATTTTGAGCCCGAAAAGGCCTCATATAAGATATAGGGCCTAACTTTCAAATTTCAAATGCAAACCCTTCTTTTTTATTGCTCATTCAGATTTAGCGGTGAATTTTTTCATTCGGATTAGTTAAAACCAAAAAAATTTTTAGTCCATATTTGAGCCTTATGCAGCGTTTATCATTCAGAAATCCGCAGTGTTCATTCAGACCACTGACCACGATGCGAAAATTCAAATGATAATACCAAGGTCCTCAGTATATTTTCTCGGGGAATCGATTGGGTCCATCAGATTTTGGGCTCGATGGGACCTTTTGATTTTTGAACCAAAGACGCTGCTTAGGGCCCAGGTTTGCATTTGAGTTTTCGAAGTTGGACTGAACTCATAAAAGACCCTTTTTGGACCCAAACTCTGATGCGCTCTGTAGTAATTTCTGGTATAATTTAATTATGGAATGTTATGGTTTATGGTATGTAATGGTCATAATGATAAAAATGAAAGACATGAGTGGAATTTTGTGTCCCTAAAAGATTCATCACATCGATGGAAAACCTATATTCATTTGATGAAATCATTCACGAGATATATTCGGAAATTACATTTTTTATGGATCTTCAACAGACTGTATTTCAGTATTTCTTCAACTAATTGGATTTGGAGAAAATGGTAATGACAATAATGACAAAATTGTTTTCTTTTGACCTCAGAAATCCCCCCTTTAAAACATACGTACAAGTCACAGACTTACCCTGTATAATTAAGCTTTGAAACAAAATAATATATTCATACAAATGAGATGCTCTACCAAAGAACGAAGGTTGAACCAATAGAAGCAAGAATCGAACGACTCAACAAGAAATTCATGGAAAAAAGCCACAATAAAGAAATTATCCAGCCTCTACTTCTCGAATTCAGAGAAAACCATGCAACCAAAAGAAAAATCCCTGAGAAACTGCTTTACTACTTGCTGAATGAATGTCGATTACGATAATTTCAAATCACAATCTTTTGTACCATCTATCATCTCAATTTTTTGTTTATTTTCATTGCAGTTAAATTTTATTATCATTGTTAGTATTGTTTGAAACAGGCTGGAAGACTCCGGCCAATTGGAGTGATCCAATGAATATCAATAAATAAATAAATAATAATTTATTTATAAAGTGGGCAGATTGCAAGAAAATTCTCAGGCCAGTCTGGTAGTCCATCCACCTCCTAAGAGCACGCTATAGTAAATACCTAAAACAAATTCAGAATTTTTATGGTTTTGCATTTGCAAATTCTTCACCATTTGATTCTCATGCGTTTTTTTTTATCAAGTCTCACTCCGGACATTCAATGAATCGGAATCTTGTGTTTAGATGAGGATCATTGTTGGGTGGTAACCATAGACTTATCATATCATAAGAATAAAACGGTCTCTGGTGGCAATTGATTCTAGACTTAAGTTTCATGGTTTAAATACGGAAACTCTTCGGCGAATGGGATACCTTTTTATGGTTAATTAAAAACAAAATACGAACATTAATAAAGCATCAATAGCCGTTGGGTGTATAGTAATTGAGTTTCAGATAAATTCTACTTGTAGTTTTGTCTCCGAAAAATGCTTAATATATCCTATTAATGAACGATATTTTATCCTTGGAATTTATCATTATTTTCGAGAACGTGAACAAAAACAAAGCCACTTTTTATCTTCTATGCGAAGGTTTTCATATGATTAAGATGGGTCATTATCCAGAAAATAACCGTCGTAAATATTCGCAATTCCTTTCCGACCATGAAATTGAGATTTAAATCTGTGCACACTTTTACAGAAAATTTTCGGGTAACATTAGATGAGTGATTTAAAACAATTTTGTTTCTACATTTCCGACATATTATATCATTATTTTTCTGGAATCTAGAAAGGATTCTGTTAGAGATGATAATTTTCATGAATTATTTACTAAGGAATCAACAATCATTTGGTTGGATAGAGTTGGATGATACCGAATCCCTTTAGGACTTGGACCTAAAATTAGGAAACTGTCCACTATTAAAAGAAACAAAATTGTGTAATTAGAAGTACATTTATTCAGGTATGAATACCGTTTAACAAAAACTTAGCAAAAACCAAAATTTTAACAAAATGCAATTATTGTCAATTCACAAAAGAATATGAGAGTGCGGTATTGTTAAACTGGTCTGATAATATCGTGCCCAGTACATTCATTGCACACAAATGGATAAGTAATAAAAGTAAAAATAAAGAAAATGAATACTATTCTAAGTCATTTTATCGGGTGAAGATAGGGCGATCCAAATATTTTCCGGAAATTAAATCAGTATTTTAAATATTACGCAATAAGAATTAAGAGAAACTTATTATTATTTGAACAATTAAAGGAACAGAAAAATTTTTTTGGTGATTTTCAACAAGCTGTATCTCAGTGAAAACTGGTCGTAATGGGAATGAAAAAACTTACTCTTGAAGCTTGAAGACTTTAGTTTTTTAATTTATAGGTAAGCAACTTTTTGGAGTACCGGTTGATATGCAATCTTCGGATAAATCAGGAAGAAAAAATTTTCGAAATTTAAAATTTTTTTATTGTTGCTCTACGAGCATGGAAAACTTTTTTCGAGTTAGACCGATGGAAAGGTCGCATAGCCTGTTTATTCAGCTCTAATTTGCTCTTTACGACCCTCGAATATGATCATTTGTCTTTGAGATATCTTATTTTGAATGCAAAAAGATCCTTTTTTACTCGACTACCGATATATCCGGAACTACTGAGCGCCTAGCGATTCGATAAACGGTTTCTTTTTCTGCAGAAAATTTCCTAGAAAAATCTGTTTTGCTTATTTAAAAAAAATTTTTTTCGCCTGTTACGTTAACGTGAATAAATAGCAAAAAAATACCATTTTGCCATTTTTTGGTTAATGGACTGTATATTGGTTAATACTGAGGAGAAAGCTCAGGTTATAAGGAATTTTTAAAGCCTGATGTTTCCCAAAGTCCATCCTAAATCGGTGGATCGATCGGTTCAGAGGGTTTCTTAGACCGATTGATTGAACATTTGAAGAAATTAAGGAAACAAGATCTTTGTCTTCAAGAAAAAAAAATAAAACGGTAAACAAAAAAATTCTTTGCCTTTACGGAGGCCACATCGAAAATATTTTTGATATTGAGCCTGGGAATTGAAAATGGTATTCATTTTGATGATAACTCTTTTGAATTAATCTATGTTTCAATAGTATATTCTAAAACAAGTTGCAGAATGAGCTCCTATTCCAACACGAAGCGAAATTCGAAAACGAGCGACGAAGGAGCGAGTTTTCGAAAGCATGAGTGTTGGAATTGCATTCTGCAACGAGTATCAGATGATATTTTCTTTATTTCAGTCAAGTTTCGTGAAATACTCTCGAAATTCAAATGAAAATTCAGGTTAGTGACTTTTGTATTGTAGCTTGGCAGTTGGTGTGTGACTTACGAAATTTGACAGATCACGGAATTTGTATTGATTTGATTTAAAAATTGAGAGGATCGGAGGTCAGTACTGACAACCCCGAAACCAAAAATACAGGGTGGCCATTTGAAAACGAAACAGACGAGATTACAGACGAAATAAATTTTTTCGATAGAAATGCTCGGACAGATCGATTTCTGTTTCGAGGGGGACACCTTAAGATGTAGGTTCCGGACGCATAGCGCTTCAACCCTTGCTACTACAACCCTCACCCCCAATTTTTGAATAGGGAAGATGGGGTGAGTGATACCTCATTTTGAAAGGTATTTTTATACTGATTTCAGCACAGTAATTGTTTTTTCATTTTATGCATTAGTTCTCGAAATATTCATGCGTTAGTTAATTTTATCACTTAAATTAATTTTTTGCGAATAATTGACATTTCGTGCTTCCGAAACACCAAAATTTCCGTACTTGTATTTGAAATTGTAAAACATCTACCACTGGGCAAATGAAGTCATACCGTACGTGTTAATGCTGTACTAGGGTCAGATGTTCGACTAGCTGTTTTATTCACTGAAATAATTCTCCAACTATACGGTATCAGAACGATTTGAAGTATTTATCTAAGAAATAAGACTTCAAAGTAAAGTAAATAATTTATCAAAAACTCACATCAATTAATTAAATATTCCAATTGTTCACCATTAGCTTCCATACAATGAAATAAGTTTTGTTCGAAACGATGGCGCACATTTTGCAGCATTTCTGGAGTGATTTGACGACATTCGTTCACTATACGTCTTCTTAAATCTTCTATGGAATCGGGCTGTGTAGAGTAAATTTCACTCTTCAAGTGGCCCCAAAGAAAGAAATCTAGTGGTGACAGATCTGGCGATCTGGCTGGCCATTCAGTGGGACCCCTTCTTCCAATCCACCGATTTGGAAATCTTTGATCCAGATATTCTCGAACTGGTAAGGCGTAGTGTGGAGGAGCTCCATCCTGCTGAAACACAATCTTATCTTCCACATAATTTCCAGCATTTTTTTCAATAATTTCCGTCAAAATTGGATCAATGTGATTTTCCAATAAGTCCAAAAACATATCTCCAGTAAGATTACCAGGTAAAAAGAACGGGCCGACAATGTTGTCACCAAATATTCCAGCCCAAACATTGAGTTTTTGTGGTTGTTGAGTATAAACTTGTGGAACAATCCCGGATTAGCATCGGCCCAATAACGACAATTGTGTCGATTTACTGTGCCGTTTAGAAAGAACGAACACTCATCGGAGAAACAAACATTGTACAGATAATTGGGATTAGCAGTTACTCGTTCACTCATTGTATCACAAAATTCAACACGACGGTCAAAATCATCTTCGTTTAGTGCGTGTGAAAGATGGATTTTGTAAGGATGGAATTTATGATGCTTCAAAATATTTGCAATTCGAGTTCGTGTAAAACCAGAGTCATGTGCTAGCTGCCTCGTACTCGTCATTGGATTCAGAGCAATCTGTCCAAGAACAGCTACTTCAGCTGCTTCATTTCTTTCCATGTTTCGTTTTTTATTAGGCACGGACCCGGTTTCTTGAAACTTTGACACTAATTCCAAAACATACTTCCTATTAACATGTTTATCTAAATGTCGTTGATTGAAGAATTCTGCGGTTCTATTCGCACATTGATTGTTTGCAAAAAAAAGTGAAATTATTTCCACCCGCTCTGCAATTGAATAAACCATGTCGAACAATGAATTAGAACACATTACAAGTCTCGATTCAAAACTAAGAATAATTCACATGTCAAAGAACCAGTAAGCCAACTTAATGATCTGTTCGTAATAAATAAAAAATTATCGATTCTCATTTTTTTGAAAAAGATATGAATTCAATAATCAACAAAATGAAAACATTATTGAAGCCAACTGAGAAAACACTTCATAATTAAGTCGGAAATCGTTTCACGAATTGGGACTGGAATATTTCTGTGGCATCATTAATGATTTGATTTTCTTACCTGGTAATCTGATTAGAGATATGTACGTATTTGGACTTTTTGGAGATTTCTATCGATCAAGTGTTACCGCATGTTATTGGAAATACTGCAAATTATATCGAAGATAATTTAGATTGAGTTTCAGCAAGATTGAGCTCCTTCGCAATACGCTTTGTTTGTTCGACATCTTGATTAAAGATTTCTATGTCAGTGGATTGGAGGAAGGAAGCCACAGTCATGGTTGTTTTGAAGCTCAAAATGTCGATTTTTCACAAAAAAAACACTACAAGTGCCATGAAAACACCACTTCATTTTCAAATGCTTAGTTAAGAATATTTCGAGAACTAATGTATAAAAATACCTTTCAAATGAGGTATCACTCACCCCATCTTCCCTATTCAAAAATTGGGGTGAGGGTTGTAGTAGCAAGGGTTGAAGCGCTATGCGTCCGTAACCTACATCTTAAGTTGTCCCCCTCGAAACAGAAATCGACCTGTCCGAGCATTTCTATCGAAAAAATTTATTTCGTCTGTAATCTCGTCTGTTTCGTTTTCAAATGGCCACCCTGTATAACTGAAAACAATGCATTAATGAGTTTCATTATAGCACTACTTTCAGTACTGTAATGAACTCATTACGATACTGAAATAGAGAAAAAAGATTTTTGTTCCTCAAACTTGACCTTATCTATTTAAATCGGATTTTTTACCGAAAAAGTCGAAAAGTTTTCAAAAACATGTATTTTGAAACGTGAAGGCTCTGCAGAAAACGGAAAAATTCTGTCGCTCTGAATTTCGCTCAACAAGTAACGTGGGCAGGTTAGGGATATCAACTTTGAATTCATTAAATGATATTTTTGTCAAGAAAATGAAGGTTTAAATGCATCCATGCATATCTCCAATGGAAGTGGGTCAGAAATGATCTAATTTTTTTCAAATGAAAAAAATTTTTTTTTAATTTTTTCAGAACAAAATTCAAAGAAATTTTTAAAATGGTTAATTGTAATTATTGATTGATTAAAAAGATTAGGTCAAGTTCATGCGGAAGGAAAACCTTGTTCCTTAATTTTTTCAAAATTTCAATCAATCGGTTCAAGAAAACTGCTGAATCATGGCAGGAGGCCAACATGTCATCAATAAATATTACTGAAAACAGTGCCAGAATTAAATATTCTAACATTGTTTTGTAAATAAGAGATGTGGCAGAATGGACGGATTTGACACATAATTAGAGAAAAATGACTATTCAGCTCATCAGAACATTTTTCCGTTTCATGATTTTATGAAGATTGATATTTTTATTCATTTTGCAATTTTTTCAAATTTGTTAATTCTTAATTTTAGGAATGAAATTGATTGAACCTTCCTGTGTGTATTATCTTTCTTCCATGAGAAAATATGATAGGCATTTTTGTTACTTACTCAGAGGTCTCTAGGAAACAAATATGATAGGACAACTTTTTTGTCATTGCTGAAAGAATTGCTTCATTTATGAATCTAGGATATACCTTTTTACTTTATACCTCGTTTAAGTTTAAGTATTCTCTGCTTCCGATATCTGCAAGTCGCGATTCCTGATCTACGCCACTGCAATTCCTATTAGATGCTTCTGCGTATGCGCCATAACTTATCAACGTCATACGTTTGACTTTTCTCCTGGATTTCGCGTCAAAAAATTAAGAGAGATCTCCCATTCATCTTGTCTCTGCTTGATTCGTGAATCAGCACAATACAATCAAAGTCTCTTGAGAACAATATGGCAGTAGTGTGTGTCAAATTTACTCAAAATTTCTATGAGACCGAGTAATTTCAAACTCAAGTGGTGAACGAAAAAAAAAACTTTTCGGTTTGATGTTGAATTGTGATGACTTCAATGCTTTCGTCATTTACGCCACCAGTAGTTAAGCGATTGTTAGGGTGGAAAAAAGGACTAGACGCAGATGACAAATGGTGTGAAAAGGCAGTCAAAAGTTTAGTGAAAAAGTTAAAAAAGTCAGGTGCCCTTGAGGAGTTGGAAAGAGCTATTTCTTCCCAAAACCAAAATACGAAATGTGTTACTATTCCCAGGTTAGTTTCTTTGTTCTACGGTTTTGATGTTTATATATGAAGTTTAAGGTCATTATTATGGATTTGTCCTCCCCCTCACTCCACCACGTCTGGCTTGTGACCTTTCCCAAATGTCTATGAGATGCGGTGGACGTAGATTCCATTGATTTGCCTTTTTGTACTGTCCTTTATCTAATATCCCGTCTGCACACTTATTTTTAGGTAGACTGATCCCTCGGAACAGGAAATGCCCTTCTTTTTAAAAATAGATAACTTTGATATCTTGAACCATTGACGTAGATTAGAGATCCATAATTACCTATTAATGATTCATCTTATAAAATTTCGCTAAAGATGAGCAGCCTTTTTGGTATAATTAAGCTCTAGCAGGTTGCTGAGGTGCCTATGTGATTTGTTGTGTTCGGAAACCATCCCAATATTTTCAAAACAAACTTATCTCTAATGTTTAAATCTAGATAAAAGTTTGGTTTTCTCTAAATTTAATGGGATTAAGTTTGTCAATTCTATTTCCAGGAAAGATAAATTATTTTCATTGTTCAAGGTAGTTCAACCCCACTTTTTCACTTGTTTATATTCATTTTCATAATAAAAATCACCATCTTTGCCCAACAATATAATTTAGTATAATATCTCTAAACCATAACACAAATTCGTTTATGCCTTAAAATATTTAGGTATCTTATTACTATACTTATTGGGACACCTAATGAAAAGATAGTTGAATCATCTTGATTCCTACTCCATTGTCACTTTGTCACAAATTCAAAAAATCTGGCATAGTTTTTTTTTTAACAATAAGTTATGTAAAAACATAATATCGTTGCAAATCGTATAATACATATAAATATAATATTATCTGTATTATAAATCAGACAAGAGGAAAACAACTCAAGTCATAGTATAATTCAACATAGGACCAATAACACTGCAGCTTCATTTCTAAGATTGCTACACTAACAAATGAAGAAATCAAATTCTGCACAAAAGAATCTTTTGAAATCCACAACTCTCAGAAACAAAGTAGCCATATTAACAATTACTCAGGCAACTTTTTGTTTTTGTTACAATGTACTGAAAGAGATTAATTCTTGGTATTGTTATAACTAATCATCTTTAGATCATTTCTCCGATGTTAAGCAAAGTGTGTAATTATGAAAACTACTATTGCGTTTGGATTCTGTTCTTTAAAATAGTATATAATATTGCATGAATGGACTTTTTTTCAAGCAGAGATGAATAATGCATGAAAACTTTTACCATCTATGCTGTTTGAATACAGGAGACTCAATTATAGGCTTTACCCTTGTATAGAAAAAAAAAGTCTATGAGATATGGTAATGGCAAGAATATCGGATTTGACCCTTGATTTTATATGTTGTTATTGTTATTTAGTTATGCATTTTGGAATGTTTCATTGTGCAAACAAAAATTTAATTGAAATTTCAAAAAATTACTTAGCATCTCATGATTTGAAACTCAATTTTTGCAGTTCTGCATCTAATTCTATATCCATCAATTGAAGTGTTGAATGGCCAATTTTAAATATAGCGTTTTGCGATTATTTCAAAAAAGCATCATTCATGCTTTATTTTGGAACACTTGTATACCTCATTCAATAAACAAGTTTTAACTTAACCTACTGAATTTTATTCTCTTTATTATTGAAACAAATATGAATTAATGAAATTTGTATATTATTGTGATGTAAAATTGATAATATTGTCTTTGAAGGATTCGTCCAAATGAACTAAATCAGCAGAGGAAAGGACTTCCTCATGTGATTTACTGTCGCTTGTGGAGGTGGCCTGATCTCACATCACATCATGAACTAAGACCATTGGATCATTGTGAATGGGGCTACAATCACAGAAAAGATCTTGATGAAGTTTGCGTTAATCCGTTTCACTATACAAGAATAGAGACACCATGTGAGTATTATGCATCATTTATAACAATTGAAAATATGGATAACTTAATTCTGATACATAATATTTATTTTCAATGTCCTTATTTCAGCATTGCCGGCAATTCTGGTGCCTCGTCATACAATTGATGAAAATAATGTTTTTCCACATTCTCTGGAAGATTTAAGTACCTCAGTTCCCGAAAATACCTCGTTTCCTCATAATACCACTAGTCTAGGGTATGATAGAATCTTCTTTGTAATATTACAAATTTGAACTAATTGAAACAATTATTTGTACTCATATTAGTATAATGATAAAATATAAATATGAAATAAATTTATTTCAAGTTGAGTTAACATATAATACACCCACTTTTGACAGTATATACAATTTTTAGGATTTTCTGTATCTTTTAGTTTATCTTTACAACATTCTGGTGGCTATATGGATGTCGGAATCATTCCCAATGGAACTTCGAACGGCATTGAATCTCCACACAACTCAGCTCCACCCACTGAGAGTCCGCCTCCAGGATATATGTCTGAAGACGGGGATCCGATGGATCCTAACGATAACATGAGTGAGTATATTATGTGGGGAGTGGTATGATAATATTCATTCAAAGTTATGTGTGAATATCGAAATTTGTGAAGAAAGTTTCTAGGGAAACTTGCATGAAATATATCTGGTTTTAGGCCTGCCCAGAATATCTCCCAGTCCTCCAGTTGATGCTCAACCAGTTCTATATTGTGAACCAGCCTTTTGGTGTAGTATCAGTTACTACGAATTAAATACAAGGGTTGGAGAGACTTTCCATGCTAGTCAACCTTCTATCACTGTTGATGGATTCACAGATCCCAGTAACTCTGAAAGGTGAGCTGCAAATAATTCATAATGATAATAATATTTTTTTGCTCTCAATGAAGGTACAAAGAGATGACTACCGAATGTTATTTTGGAATATTTCAAATCAACAAATTGTTCAAGATAAATCTAAATTATACAGTTGTGCTTTCTGTAGCCTTTGCCACCCCACTTGAATCAACACTATTAATTTCCTACCGAATATTGGTTGATATAATTTTTTTGGAGAGCTTTGCATTGTTTCCTTTGTCATTGTTCTGCAAGTATTTGTTCAACCTACACAAAGAGGTAATAAAATATGGCAGTGTGGTGTCAGAGTACAGAGAATTTATTTTTCACTTTTTCATGGAGCTCTTCAAGGTTGAAGAGATTGGGGCTAAATGACTGTCGAGAAGATCACGATTAAATCTGCACCAGCTTCCTCCTCTTTGCCTACCAAACATTTCCCATACCTATTAGAAGGAACATTGGTTAGCTTATCATGAAAATTCATTTTTGCTTGTTCAAAAATGATAACATATTGTTTCTCTTTAATTGATACCTTGCTTTGTTTTTATCAGTAGAGTTTTTTATGTAAAAAAAGTCTGGTTTATCGCAGTTTTTGTCATCAGTTTCGAATTTTTGCTGAGCCAATTATTGAGAAATCCCACTTTTTGTTCGAGTGATTTTATATAATAAATTCCATTCCATTCTCCTTGTTTCATGTTGAAGCATGTTTTCATAAATTAACATTTGACATGTGACAGATTAGCTTTGTTCAGGAGGTTTGAAGTTGAGGTCAGCATAAGTAAGATTATGGTTAGATAGATATACAGTTGATTCCGGATGAGACTGTCAGATTTTAGTGAAGTTTACACTAGTTGAGACAGTTTCGAAAGAATGTTTGGTTTATGGTTGGGGGCCTTAATTGAAAGTTTACAGGGTGATTTGTCCGATTTTTCTTTTAATCATAACTTTGGTATGGCTCCATCAATTTTGATGAAATTTTCAGTGTAGAACAATATGATTGTGTTCTTTCGATAATTCCAATACTTTTTTCCAAATACATTGTGTTAATTCGAGATTAATTTTTCAGGTTAATAAAACACCCTGTATATTCCAATTTCAATCATTCACTACTTGTTTCCGATACTACCATAACGTATTATTTTTATTGGCACACTTCAGGTTTTCTTAGAAAAAAATTCTAAAAAAGAACAATATCGTAATTTCGCTCCAAAACAGAGAGAAAATTCTTAACTTGATAGTAATGCTATATTGTTCAATGATGAAATGCTCTTCCTGAGTTCTTTCAAATTCGAAATTCTTAGATCGCTCATAATCTGATGAATGAAATCATTTTATTCAGAAAATATCTTTATACATACAAAAACCAAAAAAATCTACTTAAATGGAAACTAATACGAAGATCGCCTGATTTGAACCCTCTAGATTATTTTGTGTGGAGACATATAAAATCAAAATATCTAATTGAAAAAATTTTCATAGAATGTAATATCTTGAAGCAAAATCAAACTCTCATTAGAAGATCAATTGGAAATTTAATAAAAAGGTGCGAACATGTTTTAAAAAATATCCTTGTCGAAAACTATGTCAATTTGTGTAAATTCTTAGTGTTGCCTTCCATATGTTTATTCAGTGTTTGTTTTCATTTATGTAGATATCAAATATTATTATTATTATTTATTCACAGTAAGAGTTGAGGGCCGTTTGCACCAACATTCTTCAAAGTTAAGCCTCCCTTAAAGTTAAGGATCCCTTAAATTTATTGACAGTTGCACGACTGTCACTCAGAATTCTTATGTAAGGGACCTTATTTCTATCTAGTGATATTTCAGGTTTTCAACTTCACCCTAGTTCAATGAAGTCATTTCATTGGCTGGTAGACTACAGATGATGGTTGTCATTTCCTTAACCTAACTTTACTATCATTTTGGCGATTTCATGCTGGTTGAAATTTCACATTTTTTGCTATAAGTTCATAGAAAACAACAAATATTGTGTACTCAGTTTTTGAGTGTGACAAATTATTCTAGGTCATAATTCCATCCTGAGGAGGGCTTAAATTTCACGTTAGGTTTAAGCATCGAAATGTCACTTAAATTTTAAGGGAGGTTGGTACAAACGGCCCTAAGGGCCACTAGCCACTACACTACATTCGGACCTATAAGGCGATTTCGATTGACGTTGGTTCTTGGTTGGTTCATAGATTGGTCCGTCAGTTTTGGACCAACCGCATTCGAATGACAAATTGGTGACGTTTCAAATCAGCTGTTTCGCCGAAACTTGATCCGTACTCGAAAGCGAGGTTCGTTTGACGTTGTCATTTATGAACCGAGCGGTCAACCGTTAACCAACCAAAACAGCCATTCGAAATCGACTATAGTCTATCCAACGAGAAGCGATAGCAAGACAAAACAACAAGGCGTGGCCAAATTCATCAGGACCGGATTTAATATACCGACCGCGCAACCGACGCAAGCAACTGAGAATTTCAGATGTATCAGTTGATCTGTAATACAGATCTGGAGAAGACGGAGAAAGCACTAAACGGTAGCCAATGAAAATATTCCTAATCCTATAGGCGTACATTTAGTTGTTTACTGGCACTATCGCTTCTAGTTGGATATACTACCTAAACATTGAGTACTGAATGGCAAATCAGATGCGTGCGCATAATAGTATCTCGCATTTATCATGCGTGCGCATGTGATTTAGGACTCGGAGCTTGAATTACACTAATTACAGTAGGCGCTCGATAATCCGGCACGCTCGGTAGTCCGGCACTTTGGAACTCGGGTAGCCCGTTCTATAATCCGGTAATTTATACAGCTGAACGCCGGACTAACGAGCGGTTCGAGTAATTTCTCCCGCTCGGCAGTCCTGACCTAACCTCGACATTAATGCACGTATTTGTTTTATCTTGTTTCACACCGTCCCTTGACAAAATGGCGGACAAATTTTGCGAAAGTTGGATATTGGTGAAAATCATGAAGTTAGCTTTCTTTTCCTGTACAAATTCGATAATCCGGCATGAAAGGAAAAAATCGGGTGCCGGATTATCGAGCGCATACTGTAGTTCCGAATTTAGCGTAGTGGCAAGTGGCCCTTAGATACCTATAAACTCATATAACAATTTAGTGAAAAATACATTACATGTATGTACATCATACAATCAACATAAGTTGATTGTTTTCTGATTTTACAACATATGTTCTCCTGTGTAAAATGTAGGTATTTCTAGAATTTCGATTTTTTAGGAGAGGAGGGTAAAACAATTTAAAGTTATCAGAAATGATCGATATCTCAAAAATGGTTTTACCCTTCCTTAATGTATGTTTGTATGCAACCTTACTACACAATCTGTCTAAACTTGAAAATGGATTGAAATTCCAAAAGTCCCTTGGCCTTGACTCCCAAAGTGACGTCTTCCACAAAAAGAAATAGTAATCATTCAATAGCACATCATGTGTATTTCCACAATGCACTGACTGATGAAATTAGGAGAAGATTGCTCCTTTAGAAGGCATATTCTAGTATCTGAACTGATTCTCACACGTGTTCGCGATTCTATCTTGCTTTTGGTATGAACAACTGCCTTAAGAAGGCTAAGAGTATTAGTGGAATTGTATAAAGATAGGAGAAATAATGCCCACTCTTCAGAATAAGCACATACAAAATATAAAAAAAAAAAAAATTTTCAGGTTTTGTTTAGGACTTTTATCAAATGTGAATCGAAACTCAGTTGTGGAACAAACAAGGAGACATATAGGAAAGGGAGTAAGACTGTATTATATAGGGGGAGAAGTTTTTGCGGAATGTTTGAGTGACTCAAGTATTTTTGTCCAATCACCCAACTGCAATCAAAGGTATGGCTGGCACCCGGCAACAGTCTGCAAAATACCCCCAGGTAGGCATTGTATACAACTATTTTAAAAGAACTCTATTATCCAGAAAACCAATATTTACTATTTTCATTAAATTCAACCAAACAAAATGAATGAAAACAGAAGTCAAAATATATTTCAAGAGGCATTATTTTTGAATCTCAGCAATTTTCCTATGTCATTCATAAAGTGGGTTAAACAATAAATTTCAAGGTTTTATTTTACCTCAATGCCCAATAGATATTTTTTAATCCTCATGTTCTAGGATCAATTATTTGAAAAAAAATATATAAAATAATTTCAATCACTAGATGTCCATATTATAATGAAGATTTCTGTCTCTGTCCAAATTTTCATTTATACAGGGATTTTTCAAAGGCGAGGCTTTTTTTGGACAGGTGTCAAAATATATCATTTAAATGTATGTTGCTCATACAAAATATTCAATATAAAAAAGTGAAAGAAATCTTGGGTGTCAAAACCTTGATATTTGTCTGAAGTGCATCTCTCTGTTCATTAGATAATAATCGCCTGTTAAGAATCAGCGCGATGCGCCATTTTTTTAGAATGTTTCATTAAGCGATATTTCTTGAAAGGAATTCTCAAGTTTAAAGTAAGGAGAGAAAAATGCTGATGTAAAAGGCCGCGTAGTAAAAAGTAGGAAAGTTCACAAATTTACTGATAAAATTGATACAAATTGATTATCGGAAATGATTTTTTTTTTCAATGCATTTACTTAGTTCTTTCGCACTATTCACATTACCCAATATAAAACTCATCAGCAAGTTCACCATGTTAATAAATGTGAGTCATTTTTCAACAACTTTACGAAATCATACATTGTCTCGGATGGTTTTCATTATAATCACATCGCACCAGCTGATCGAAAAATAATGGATACAAATGTAGGCTCAATATGTTTAAGTCAGATCTGCGCTTGGAATTTATTAGATTTACGTTTCAAATAAACCTGAAATAGTACATATTTTATATCAAGGATTTTTTCGTATGATGATTCATTTTGATGAGATCTAGTAACTAACAAAAAAAAAGTCTCACCTTCGAAAACATCCTGTATATATTAACTCTGTTTCAAACAGTTTATTATTTCAAATATTCTAAACTACTAGAATTATATGATGTAATTTCCCAATACCATGAAGATGAAATATGTCTTAACAAGAAAATACCCAAGACAGACTCTAAAGAATGAACCAAACACTGTTTGATATGATCAATAATATGTAGTATGTTTGAATTGTGAAAATGATATATTGTAAAGTTGAAGGACCTTAGGTCGATGTCCATTTGCACAGCAATAAATAAGTGTTATTACTACTACTACTATTATTTCAATTATTTTTGTAATATTTCAGGCTGTAATTTGAAAATCTTCAATAACCAAGAGTTTGCGGCGCTTTTGTCACAATCTGTTAGTCAGGGATTTGAAGCAGTTTATCAGCTAACAAGAATGTGTACCATAAGAATGTCATTTGTAAAGGGATGGGGTGCAGAATATAGGTAAATATATTAGAATATAACATTTTGTAGATGAATACTTCATAATTTTTTTCATTTATAAAATTACTATACTACTACTGATGAATATGAAAGATGAGTTTTTTTAGACACAGTTTATTGGCCTTTTGTGTAATGGTTAGTTTTGAGTTTTGAATGTTGTGAGTTTGGCACTATCGTCATTTCTATTTTGATTTTAAAAAAAGACAAACTGAAAAAAGTATCTCTTCAGTATTTTCAAGACAACTTGGTTTTACAGGAGGCAGACAGTGACATCAACTCCCTGTTGGATAGAATTGCACTTAAATGGACCTCTACAATGGCTTGACAGGGTTTTGACGCAGATGGGGTCTCCAAGGTTACCGTGCAGCTCTATGTCATAAAAAAGACAAAGGAAGGAAAGACTGTATGTGTTTTTAATTTAAGTTTGTTTTTTCGTGTTTCAAATTTCATTATTAATATGCTGATATTGAATGAAACTAAATTACGAAAAAAAGTGAGAATGATTTGGACCTATCGATTCAGGACTTTGACCAGAATATATGCATTTTTTGTTACATTTGGGTTTTTATATGTTGTTTTGAGTATATACATACTTCAGAATTTTAACAGAGAAAAGTTACTGTTTAGCTTTTTTAGAAATCTATCATATGAATTTGGATCTACTATTTTATATTTACTGCTATTTCAAAAACTTTTATCACTGTTATGTTGGTGTTGTGAGTAGTATTTTCCACAGAAATTAATTTTATAGATTATCTAAAGATTATGATATTTTGTTCAAACTAAACATCTTGTAGATAAGATTTCAGAACTTTAGAAATGGATGCTATTTATTCAGTTTACTGAATACTTAACTATTTTTTCTAGCATTCTTCTCTCATTTTTTATATTTTTTTGACAAAATTCATTTTAAACGTAGGTATGTTTCTTGCCTTTCTGCAATATGAGTTGGTTTTTCTGTTGAAATCTTCTAACAGAGATAAGTAGTTTCTGAAAACTCTTTTTGAAAGCTAATAATGAAATTTCGGTTCAAATTGAAACTCTAGTACTCCAATTGTTCTTGGGTCATCCATTTTATCACTCATTTAAGAGGGTGGTCAACTAGTGTCACATTGTGTAGTCGTTAAGTGCAATGAATTGTGAATGAATCCAAAGCTATATTGAGTATTTAAAAAAAATTTCGGCGGGCTCAATTGTTTCTAGGTACAAAATTGTACAATAAGTGATTTCACACCAGGGAAAGAGTGACATCTCAAATATGACCATCTTTGACAAGGAAGGAGAGTATGATGCGTAAGTTTATCAAAGAAACTTTCATTCAGGTCAGCTTTTTCGTAATCCCTAAGCATAGTGGTTCACTGAAATAAGACATAAGATAGATATTGTATACAGGGTTCCCACAGATAATAATTCAATCATTTCCAAATTTTCTGTGAAGATATAAGCCTTCATTCATGATATGCATATTTTTAAATATCAATGACTTCCGCTTTCACCGAAAATGGCATCAACTTTCTTATTTCTAATGAAACACCCTGTATGTTACGACCTCTTCAGATAAATCTTAGAACTACAGAACATAATGTTTTATACTGGAAGGTAAAATGAGAGTCTCAAAGTTGGAATGCAAAAAAAGCCAAAAATTCTATTTATTCAAATGGAAAAAGTATTTTTTTCACTAACATATAGATTTTGACCATTTTCGAGATATTCAGGAATAACTGTTAGCTACTAGCATATAATAATTCCATAAAAATTTCTGTGAATAAGGCGAAAACGGCTGAGATGGCTATTGGGATTGCTATATAAAATGAATGTAGCATTCAAAAATATATCTGAAAAAGTCCTATTAGAAATGAGAAAGTTGATACCTATGAAAGTGGAATTCATTCATATTTAAAAATATATCATCAATGATCTATTGTCTCATATCTACACACAAAAATTTCAAGTAATCGAATTCTTATTTCTTCATATACTTTTAATCGGTACTCTCGGTGGGATACCCCCCCAAAGTCTATTCAAAATACCAAAACCATTCTTAGAAAAAAATTAGGCCACAAATTATTGAAATATTTCAACTCAATTTTGGGATATCATCTCTCCTTCACAAAAAAAATGCTGTTAACAATAACAGCTTTCACAATACCTTGATTACCCAATCAAGAGAGGTCAAATTAATTTATGAAACCGTGATTCGTTTATTTTTCGAATTTAATTTGATTTTTTTTTTTATCATTGTTTCGGGAAAACCCTCGTATATTCCATTCACTTTTATAAATCACATAGGAGGTCATGGTATCGTTTTCAGGAGTTGGTGCACCTGATGAAAAGTCAGTAATTGTCGTTTATGACAAAATGACGTTGCCAGTTTCTTTTTTTGTTTATATATTGTATACATATGTAAAAAGCGCAACATAAGGCGATTTCGATTGACGTTGGTTCTTGGTTGGTTCATAGGATGGTCCGTCAGTTTTGGAACAACCGCATTCGAATGACGAATTGATAACGTCTCGAATCAGCTGTTTCGCCGAAACTTGAACCGTACTCGAAAGCGCGGTTCGTTTGACGTTGTCATTTATGACCGAACGGTCAACCGTTTACCAACCAAAACAGTCATTCGACATCGACTATAGTGTTGACTTGGAACATAAAAATATTTTGAACAATGTCATATTTGATACAGAGTGGAATGTGTCAAATTTTCAAGGCCAGAGGTTTGATTCTATATTTGTGAATGGAGTATGTCTCATATTCAAAAAAACACTGCCTTGTGGTCATTTTTTTGATCTGAAGTTATAGGTAGGTCATAGACATGATATTCATAGTTTGTGATAATGGGTCAAGTCCTATATGTCCTAAATTGATTGTGTTTGTCTTTCTTTGATACTTACCAATTTTTGAATTCTTCTGATCAATTTGCGAGCTGATGTCTGTAGGGCCAAGCCACCGAAATTTGAACGTTGTGAATTAATAAGATTTTTAAATAATTTAAATTTGCCGAGACGGCGTCCTTTATTTTATCATTTTTTTTCTCATTTCCAGTAATCCTCATATTGCAGCCTCTATATTGCTACTCACATAATCCTATCAGTTTCTCCGAGAATGCCCAAACCATTTGAACCCAATCGTTTGAATCCATTTCAGGATGAATTAATTTTTCAATCTATTCAATTTTGTAACATCTCAAAAATTATATTTCAAGAAACTCCATTTCTAAAGGATAGTCAACAAATTAGCATTACTTTCATACATGATTTTTTCTCTAAACATATGTTCAAATCAGAATAATTATGTATATTTGCAAAGATTTTCAGAGTGATATTGTATGAATGTAATGACTGAAGTGTATTAGTTGTCAAAATAGTAATAGTTGGTATTCAGTGATGTGCAAAATCTCAATTTTCATCAAATTCAATAATTTCATAGTACCCTAAGTTTTAGCTTTCACTTATCAAAACTGAATAGTTTTATTATACGTGTTAATTTAATTCTACCGTTATTTACATTATTAACAGCTCTTTGTTGAAGATTAGTATTTATGTAAATTTTACTGAAGTTTATTATTTGAACTATGATTGTGTTCTGAAACTTGCTTGCTGTATTTCCCTTTGTTATCACTTTTCCACAAATATACAATAGTTGTTCTGGGTGACAGTTCTTTGCTGACATTTTATTTGTCATCAAATTAAACGAACCATAAAGTACAAAATATTAAATAGCAATCGATCAACAAACTCAGGATATATAAAATATTCAGTCAATTGAATTTGGAAATATTTTACTGTTTCTAGTGATGTCAGCAAGAAGAAATGGAGCCCTAAAATTTTGAAGTTGTTTTCTGAAGATGAGCATATAAAACAGAGATTTTATACTGTCATGTTTTCCATTCTTGTTAACATAATTTGTAGGTTTGTTACAACATAGACTAAACTTGAATTATGATCAATGTTGATCTGTTCTTTAAGTTTAATACCACTAACATGAACTAATTCAATTATGTGCTTGTTGAAACAAACCTATTATATAAATGCTTTTTACTGTGTTCAGCGGAAGCAGACTAATCAATAGTACAAATATGGATTTCTGAGGAAATCCAAGCAACCTACAAATATTTATACACTTCTTTTCATGTTTATTTCATCCTTGAATATGCAAGTATGTCGCTGTCTTATATGCTTTAAAATTCACAAATGCCCAATGATGTGTTATTTTGGTATACTGTATAGATATAGATACACTTAATTTGATAAGGCAATTACCAAATTTATGTATTTTACTTTTGACAAAATATACTTATAATCGTTAATTCGTCTATAATTTATTTCCCAAAAGTCTCAATTAAGATTGTTACCAAGGAGAAAGAGGAGAAAGCATAAATAGTGTTGCAAGAAGTGGCTTCAAAAACGAAATTTATTTTTGCCCATAAACTTGTCAAAAGTGTTAGGGGAAGAACTATTAGATTTTTTCCCTCCTTAATTATGCAAAAAATATTCAGTCATAAATCATGAACTCTTTTAGCGTGATCATGGTATTCAGCAGGTACAGTTGAAACTGACAGTCTCTCCTCTGAAGAAGCCTACTGCAGATGTACTCGAAACGTTAGGGGAAATAATAGCTAATTGACCGCGGCCAATAATCCCGGAAGACTCTTGTAATGTCATTACATCCGGTCGGAAATGCCTTAACTATACCATGTTGTACAACATCAAAGCATATCAGCACGCCAGAGGTAAAGTGTGTTAAGTCACAAAATCAAAATTAGTCAGAAGATAGATTTTTTAGTTCGATTAGTTTCAAACAAAGTTTTAAGTTTTCTGCCATTATTCAGCAAATTGATATACCCAGGGAGTTAAAAATGTCTTCCACTAACTAGAATTTACTCATGTGAATCCAATATTGTGGATAATTCGTGTCGGAAAAAATGTGACTTAAGACACTTTACCTCTGAGGTGCTGATATATGTATGCTTACTTACCTTTCATGGTGTTAAGTGGTGTTCTACTACACCATTTCCAATTGTAATTCAGAAATCGTCAATTGACATTCAGAAAATATCACTTGTATTTCAGAAAACATCAAATGTATTTCAGATAAGTCAATTGAATTTCAGATTATGTCAAATGGAATTCATATTTGTCAATTGAATTTCAGAAATAATCAACTGTATTTCAGAAAACATCAAATGTAATTCAGATTACACACTCAATTATATTTCGGAAATAGCAATTTAAAATTCATTTCATACACATATTGATATCAGATTGCAGTTCAGAAAATATCATTTGTAGGTGATTCAGAAATGAAACAATGATAAAAAATTAACTTTTATTTTCACGTGAAACAATTAACATTCAACACGAAACTGAAAAAATACAAAACCTAACTTAACTCAACCTTAAACACAAAACTGGAAAAATTTAATTCCTTACAGACATGTCTTCCATTGCCATTGCAGCTGCATGTTGTGCTGCTCGAGCACAACACTGTATTCCAGAAACAAAAGAAGATGGAATATTTCTGTCTGTGGATTTAAAAGTTTTACAAAAAAGTGACACAGGAGTCTCGAAAACCGCATGACTCTATTTTCAATAATAGCTGTTATATAATGCAGTCTCAACCAATTTAGGACACAGTGTACTACGCTTGAAACGATTGTACTATATGATGAAGAAATTAATGATAACATATCAGATGATGATGAAGATTAATAATAAAAACTATTTTTTCATTTCCTCAGACGAACACATCTATAAATTTCAGCCTTACAGGAAAAAGTTCATTTTTGTTCGTATTTTACACCCTTTTCGAGTCGCCTGGCAGGTACTTGTGCTCGTCGAAATCGCCTGTCAATTTTTTTTTGAGCTTCACAATGAACTAACAAAATCGTATGAAAGTTTCAAGCTTACAGGACTTCTACGTGTTTATTTTTTTTTATTTTTTTAACACTTTCAAAGATATAGATCTTGATGACGTGCAGGGGTGAGGGGTGCCAGGCGATGATTTCCTTCCTCGGCATGCTAGGAACTATCGCTATAAAAATTTCTAGCCTTACAGACAAACCGTTACTCAAAAGGTTCACTAGCTCTTGGACTATTATTAGAACTCTTTATTGCATAAAATTTATATAACAGAGTTATCAAGAATGTGCAATAGGCGAGCATATCGCGAAGCGATGTCTTCCTGCCAACCTTAACACAATATGTATGGTATATTTACGGTTTTTTAATTCATAACCGTTTTACAAATTATTGAAAGAATTGTGAACGAGATATTCTTGATAATGGCATATTTGTTGACAGATTATTTGGGCTGCTTTCTTTTAATTATCTATGGTGGTTGGTTGTTGATACTGGTTTTACATAACTCTTTCATATAACATTTAGTTTGCCGTCTTTGGGCTGTTGTTGGTCCTGATAAAGGAGCAGTGTTTGCCAAACTTGTTCTGTCTGGTCTTCTGCGCCCCAAACTTTTTCAATTTCGCAATTAGAGTGTGGGTATTCGAACGCGAGTTATTGGAGGTGTAATTCCCGAAATTCAACTCACTCGTAACTACTAGTCTTCCGAAGCAGGGAATCATTGTACAATTTTAGATATATAGATAGGTATTAAGTATAAAGTATAATTTTTGTAGTAGAGGTCAGCTTGACTCTATCTATCTGTGCATTAAGTTAGGTTAGGTCAGGTCTGGTTCGTGTTAGAATTAATTGCTTCCTTGGGCCGAGTTCGTCCTCTTCAATTCAGATCTTAGTATGGGCACACAGACATTCTTTATTTCCAGAGAGGGCAAGCTGAATGGAAGAGGAGTTATTGCCATGAAAGCTCTTCTCTCAATTTCCTCCTCCATTCTTCTTTCTTTGATATTATGGAAGCTTTGTCCTTGTGGTCCTTGTTCCAAGCATGTTGGGCTTGCCTGGATTTCTCTGTTTCTCCCAGTTGATCTAGTCTTTGGTGCCTTCTGATTCTAACTTTTAGGGGACGTTGAGTTTCCCCAATGTAAGTTCTGCCACATTCACATGGTATTTTATAGACGCAATTTTTTGTTCTTTGATTTTCGTTGTCAGATTTCACCTTAATAAGTTTTCCCCTGTCAGTATCCTTGGTGTTGAAAGCTGTTCTTACGTTGTATCTGATACCACTTCTTGCTATTTTCTCGGAAAGTACCTTCATATATGGTATGACAGAGGTTATCGTTTTGGTCGGCTCATGGTTTTCTTCTTTAGTGCTATTGATTGTATAAGAAGATGAAATTTTGAGACTCATTTATTATCAGAAAACACCTCGAAAAAATAAATGATTGTTATCTGAATAACTAGCACAACGCGATTAATACTGGCGGAAATACCTGCTGAATTGTTGACAAACTTGCAGTACCGACGATAAACTGCTTCACGTTCCCTTGTAGTAAAGTGAGGCGAAAGATTTCATCTTTGACTTCATCATTGCAGAAGTTGAATACTTAAAAAAATTGTGTTATTTAAAATAAATACAAGTGATTTATGAAATTGTTGAAATCGTTCTCACAAATTGAATTATATATTGAATTAGCTGAAAAAGAACCTCTTCAGAGATTATATTACTTGAATTTTGACAACCATGCAACTAAAACCTCTCCCCTAGTTTATTATTATTATCCTGAACAGGGGTCGTTGTGGCTACGTTCAGCCTTCCGGGAACTTCGACCGCAAGGATCTTTTGTTCTTTACCCAACTCGTTCATTTAAATCCCAAGGAGGTCATCAATGGCATTGATGAATCCAACGACATCCTTAGGAGCCTTAGCTGTTACTTCATGTGGATCCAGAACCGACTTCATCAAGTGAATGGTTCTTAGTTCCGCCAGCTCTGGATACTTGCATACCATGTGTTCAGCCGTTTCTTTCTCTGATCCACATAGCCTGCAGGTTTCATCTGCTGACTCCCCTAGTTTATATTTTGGATGAAGTCAATGAACTAAAATCATGCAACGGAAATAGCCACAACTTTATTGAATTTTATCAGCTACAATTGAAAACAAAAATCAAATGATTTATGTTTTATTACAGACATAACACCAACTATCTTATTATTAACCAGGTGGCCATTGCATTTGCCTTCCAGATAGAACATGTATATGAAGATGATATACTGATTGGGCTCCGATAGGGCCATCATTGATTACAATACGAAAACCATTCTTCAAATTTCTTTTCTGGGCAATTTTTCTAGCTACAATCAGTAAATGACCAAGGAGTTCAGAATCCGAATCGTCTGCCTTTGAGAGCTGAGCAATTGGTTTTCTCGGGATCACTAAATAATGAACCGGAGCTTGCGGATTGATATCATCGAATGCAACACACTGAAAAACGTTTTTGATATTATTTCTCATTAAGAAGTTGAGCGTCAGTCATGACAAGGGCGGTCCTAAGAGGGGGGTAGAGGGGGTAATTACACCCCCCCAGAACACCTCAACCATTTCAAATTTTTCGATCCATTTATCAAATGAAACTAACAAATTCACAATACTTATTAAGATTAACAAAAAAATTTTATAAAAAACAATAAATTAAACATTAAACGAAATGTTGGAAATTTTACACATTGGTTAATATCAAGAATACTGACAGAATGGTTTGAGTGCATTATTTCATGTCAAACATAAACATATCATTGTGGGGGGGTAAAGAGTATTTTTAGTTCCAATTCTTCTGCCTTTCTCTATTTTACAAGTTATACATAAAATTGGCTCGATGATATTGCAATATACTGGATGTCCAATCGGGAGTGTCCATTAGAAGTTTATGGAGAAAAATAATATTTGATCACTTCCAAATTTTGTGTGAAGATATAAGCCAAGTTCGCATTCATTAATGATATATTTGTAAATATCAAAGCCTTCACCGGAAATAGGAAATATTATCAACTTTCTTATTTCTAATGGAAAATGGAACAGCCTTTATATTATCACTATATCTCTGAATGCCACATTCATTTTATGATGTTTTCTATGGTCATCTAGAGCCGTTTTCGAGATATTCACTCGTCCAATGAAAGCGAAATGCATTATCTCAGATCTGATTTTTGAAATGGGTTTACCGGAAAGATATTCAACATCATTTTGTAAAGAACATAAGGTTTTTGTATACTGAAAGGTAAAATGAGAGTCTGAAAGTTGAAATTCAAAAATAGACAAATATTCGATTTTTTCAAATGAAAACAGAATTTTTTTTCTCAAAAATCAATTTATAAGTAATAAATAAGTGGAGTTTTTCAAGAGTTCCCTATATCCCTATACAGGGTGTTTCAGAATGAGGTTCCGTAAATCGGGATCTAAATCCTAAGATGATTTTATGATATGAAGTTTTTATGAACTACGGGTCTCTGACGCACTGTTTAAAAAAAATTGATTTATGAAATTATTTTCTACACCGTACCGATCTCTTTTTGCGTTTTGGCACGTTATGACTACGCATTAAGACACATTTTTCCTGATACGAACGATGTTTAATTTTCACCAGTGGCGTACGGACAGATTTCTTTCCCAACAAATTCGGTAAAAAAATTTGTACGCCAATGTTTTTTTTTCAAATTTTAAATTATTTTCGTAATAACCATATAATTCACAGTAAGGATGGTCTCTTGAGGTTTTTACCTGCGACGAATATTTTCTCAGAAAAAAAAATTAAATGCAAATTCAGCATGTGCTTCAATACGGACTAATTTTCAGACTAAGGTTCCGTGAATTCGGAATCGTAATCCTCACATGATTTTATGATATTCTATGGACCATATGTCTCTGACGCATTTTTTCTGAGAAACAGGGTATTGAAATTAAAAAAAATGTTTTTCGAATTTATTTTTGGTACAGTACACATTTTTTTTGCGTTTTGGTAGGTTATCAGTACGCCATAAAACACAATTTCTGAATTTCGTGAAGTTATCAAAAACTTTCCTAGATGAAATTTTTTTTCTCAAAAAGTATTTGTCGCAGGTAAAAAAGTCAACTGAAAGCAAAAGAGTATTTGTCTCGCAAAAAAGGATTACATATTCGCCTAATGTTTGACTTGCACCCTTTGGACTCTTGCCGACCAATATTCAAAGAGCAAAATATTCTCACGTTTACTTGTATATATATTTAATGAAGGTACTCTGCTATGTGTATAAGAATTGTCGACAATTTGAGAGAGTTAGTGATAGCCATTTCTATGATACCAGATAGTAAACAATTGAAACTGGGCAAATTTAATTATCATGCTTACAAGAAAACACCAGTGTATGCAGGGTGTTGTTTCTTCAATATATTGCCCCTTGAGTTGAGGAATGCCGGCTCTTTCACGTTGTTCAAGAGACAATGGATTTGTGTGCTTAGGGAAAATGTTTTTTATGACATTACAGAATTTAAAAATTATTTTAGTAATGTTTGAGGTTTTGAAATGTTTGGAAGTGTATGTTTATTTTTCAAATAATCTTTTATGACCTGTCCAATACAATAATAAATGCTTATTATTATTATTATCAAGATACCATTCTTACTGTTAATTATGTGGTTATTACGAAAATCATTTAAAATTAAAAAAAATCATTGGCGTACCAATTTTTTCACCAAATTTGTTCGGACAGAATTCCGTACGGACGCCAATGGTGAAAATTAAAAATCGTTTCGTATCGGAAAGAATGTATCTTATTGCGTACTCATAACGTGCCAAAACGCAAAAAGAAGTCGTGTAAGAAGTGGAAAATAATTTCATAAAACCAATTTTTTTTTTTAATTTCAACACCCTGTATCTCAGACACAGTGCGTCAGAGATCCATAGGATTAAGATCCGGAATTAACGGAACCTTATTCTGAACCACCCTGTATACATATTTTTGAGAAAAGTCAGAGAGATTCTTATGAAGGGCGAGCATTGATTATATTATATTCAATACCTCATATACAATTTTATGCTCGTAGCTAACAGTTATTACTGAATATCTCGAAAATGGTACATTTTGGATAAAGGGAACCCATAAACGACTCCTCTTACGTTAAACCATTTCAAAAACAGATCTGAGAAAAATGCGTTGAATCCTCAGTCTTCCACAAGCCTCAATTTGTAATTTTTTTCAAGAAACACTGGATGACTCGAAAACGGCTCTAGATGGCCATAGGAAATAAAACATAAAATGAATGTGGCATTCAAAGATATATCCGAAAAAGTTATTATATACAGGGTGTTCCATCAGAAATGAGAAAGCTGATATATTTTTCGGTGAAAGCGTATGTCATTGATATTTAAAAATATATTATGAATGAAGACTTTGCTTATATCTTCACACAAAATTTGAAGTGATCGAATGATTGTTTTTACATAATCTTCTGGTGGGACACTCTGTGTAGGTATATATTTGTTGGAAAAAATTACCCCCCCAGAAATTCACTCTAGGACCGCCCATGAGTCATGAACAAATATTTTCAATTTGATTACTTTTTTGGTAAAGACACTCACCAAATTATCTTCATATATGAAGTTGCAAGGAATTTCTTTCCTTAAAATTTTGCCGAAAATTGTGTCATCTCCAGCTTGAGCATTTTGTGCTAACTGAACTTCTTCAGCCATACTGCTAATTATTGCAGCCTATCTGCAATGAAGACTTGAGACTTTCCGATAACAAAATCAGTTCATGAGTTAATTCAAATTCATAGCAAAACCAGGCACCAGGCAGACAGATTTCAGAGATTCAGATTTTAGTATTTTAGCCGATGATTAAAACGTCATAATTTGACGTTTTGAAACTGCCCACAGAGCATTGTGCTTGTGCGTGCCTCCCTTTGGTCACAGAATATCTATTCTCTCCTTTGGTGCCTCCATTGACTTATTATAAGTCAATGGGTGCCTCCCATTTCTAATTCTGTGACTTTTTGACATTTGTGACAATAACATACAAAACAAACGTTTGTGCCGTTTGTATTATTTATTTATGAATTTTCGAATTATTTTTGAAATTTCAGTGTATACTAAATGAGGTGATGAAATTAAAATTCAGTTAATAAAAGTATAGTTAATTGCTGCAACATATATTTATAGTTAAATACCGAAATATCCTTGGTTGTGTCTGTCCTGATGATTCATTCCTAAGATTTCTCTAATTAATTGATCATTACAATCATAAAGCATCCAGAATACTCGAATAATACCAATTCTTCAAAATGAGGAATATCTGCTTCATTTTACTTATTATGATGATTTATTTGGCGGAGAAGACTTCTGCATTGTGGTGTTACGAATGTGTTTCCAATACTCCAGGTTGCGGAGAAGACTTCAACTGGCTTTGGCATTGGACAACCGTGTGCCCAGATGAGGATGATGTTTGTGTCAAAATTTTGGAAAAGAAGGATGGTGAGACAGTAATTACTCGAAGCTGTTTGAACAATTTAATTGGTAAACGAACTGACATCCCTGCTGATAGATATGAAGGATGTAGAAATGCATCAGTCAATGTGAATCTAGCAAGATATGTGAATAATACTATCAAAGAGCTGGACATTAAAAGGGACTATTATGATTCCACTACTTGGTGTTTCTGCTTTTTGGATCAAAGATGTAACAATTCTTCATTTATTTTACCTTCACTTGGTCTTATTCTGTTTAGTGTTTTATCCAATAGTTTATGACTAAATATTATTAATAGTGCATAATTGAGAATAACCCTAACACTTTGGATAACATTCAAAGGGTTGTGTTTGAATTTCCGTATATTTTAAAAATCGAATGGAAAAATGAATTGCATACTGAGAATTTATGGAAACACTGGTCCTATTTCATTTCACTTTGAACATACAATTTCGAAGTGCTGTTAATCTTCTACTATTTTGAGTGCCTATAATATTTGTCATTTCGCTTACCTTTTCAGCAGTAAATATACTTACTACCGATAGGTAGGAAGTAAATGTTCGAAGTGATAGCAAGATGGATTGATTTAATCATTCTCTGCACAACCTTGAAGTGAACCAAGGTATTTTCCAAACATCAAACAAACTAACTTCTTTATTATCGGTTTAACAAGATTAGTGTTTTCCTAAACCTTGTAGGGTTTTCATTGTTTTGTTAAGATTTTATCAAGAAACAAAGGATACATTACTATACTTAACTGTACACTTTTTATATATTCTGTATTTCTTGTTACTAAAAAAGAAATAGATGACTTTATTAGGGTAGCTATAGTATCCAGTTATTTGTTATTTTCAGAAGAGAAGGAATTCCGTCCATAATATAAATGTAAATAATTGGTAAGATCTAAAAATTTATGATTTTAAAGTTGTATGAATCTCTTACATTCCGTTGACATTGTTAAGATTTTTATTGAAAACAAAACTGTATTGTGAATATATTTCAGTATTTTACTCTATTTTTATACAGTATTGATATTATATGATTTTTATGCAATTTTCATTTATTCCTTTGAAACCTTCCACCTACAGTTGTACTATTTTATGAGGCTATTATCAAAGTTGAATAATAAAACTGAGTAGCAGATTTATGCAGCATCAATGTAAAAACTTGAATTACTCTTTGGATTGGCTTGTGAAGAATTTCATGCTTAGAGATGTTCTTAGGCTCTATTCCTTTATTAAAAACTAATCCATCATATCAGTGGCTTGGAAACAAACTAGTGAAGATTTTGCCATGATGACAAACTCCAGTTTCCCTATATTTTCTTGAGCTGGTGACATCTCGTGTCCAGAATTAAGGGACATTGGAAATTCCCATACTGCTGAAGAACTCTGGTGACTGATGTAACTTCAAAGTTCTATTATGGGTAAGAAACATGGCAACAATGGTGGACATCAACCAAGAGAAGATACAGGCATTGTATCTACTGATCAACATAGTAACCCAATGGTATATAGCAGTAGAGATGAGTATTTCATCTTAAGTCTTTTATAAACACTGAAGAACTTATATATTGAACTAAACTTTATTCAATATTCACAAATAAACACTTTTAATACAAAAAAAGGAACAAAAAACAGTTGAAATGTAGAAGAATTTCATCACAAATTGGGGCATGAACAGAATAAATCGTTCATGAATCATTTGGTACCAGTTGAACCAAATCCTCGTTTAGCTCTCTCAGTCTCAGTAAGTTGCTAAAATAAATATGTAAATGAAATACAAATCAGTATATTATGATTTTGTCGTAATTTAATAAAATTAAATTCGGCTAGAATAGTATTGTAACAATTATAAGCGTATTGACCTCAATACTTTTGATATCTTGCTTATGAACCCAAAAGTCTTCACAGCCATTCTTAAGTCATTGATCATAGCCAAGTATTGTGAACATACACATAGCCTCGGAAAGCATTTGTTGGAAATTGGCTTATCAGAACTGACGAGTGTAGATTCTGTAGGGAGGAGGAAGAAACTCTTATTCACCTAGTAATGGAATGCTTTGCCATTAAGAGCAAAAGGAACTGAGGAATTAACCTCTCTGAAGCCTTCCCAGACATTGAATTTCATAAGATCTCTGGAACTGGAAAGGGAGCTGTGAAGGTGTGGTGAGAACAGCTTTGTCAGGGGGCACAATGGACTGTAACCCCTTAAAACCTAAACTAATCTAGAAAGTAGAACATGCCTCAAGTGCGACTTTTCAACTATGAATGTACGTATTACGAGATCAAAGACAATGATGTCTAAATTTCGAAAAATGTCGATGAATGTTTTCAATATATCTAAGACTCATTTACGAAAACTCAATTTCAATCTGAAAATACCCACCTTGTTCTCAACTTCTTGTAATTCTGGGTAGTATATTCTCTCGCAGATTAGTTGAGCTATCCGATCTCCCACATTTACTGTGAAGGGTTCGTCTCCATGATTGAATAACACAACTTTAAGTTGGCCTCGGTAATCCTCATCAACAACACCGGCTAAGAGACAAAAGTCGAGTTTAATATAGAAAAATTATAGAAGATATATTTAAAAATAGAAGAAAATTGGAGGAAAAATGGAAGAAATTTTGTAAACTGATGTCATTTTCACCTCCAACATCGATGAAGTTTTTAACGGCTAAGCCAGATCTAGGAGCTATTCTTCCATAACATCCTTCAGGAAGTTCAATTACGAGGCCAGTGTCAACTAGGGCCTTTCCTCTGGGAGGGACAACGCACTCTACCGCACTTTTCAGATCGAATCCTGCTGCTTTTTTGGAACCCCTCACTGGAGTGGTAGCTTCTGGTAAAACTTTGGAGAATTTCAAAACGCAGGAATTTTGTACAGCACAAGACATTTTGAAAAGGCGAATGCTTTTGAAATTATGAGATATAAGTGGAATACTACAACGTGCAACTTCAACTGACCTGATTACAATAGAATTATTTAGCATACCGGTAAATTTGGCGGTTTTAGTGAAGTTGAAGTTGGCGGTAATTTTTATCTAGGTTAAGTTGTTGGTAAATTTGGCCTCCAAAAAGCGTGCGAACAATTTGAATTTTTTAAATACTTTTTGTATGAGTAGTTCTGAGTTTATTTAGAAAATAATTATCACATTTGGAATTTAAATTTAAAAAAATAAATAGTAAGGTTAACAGAAAATATTAAATTCAACTTGAATTTTCTGAAAACGTTCTAACTTACTAAAAAATCTTTTAAATACTAGTATTATCTTCTTTCCGCACGCATATGCGTGCAGAAAAGAAATAGAATAATAATAGGAGTTTTTTCCGCACGCAAATATTTCGATAAGTAGGTAGTTCGGATTGATCATCGTTCGTTTTATGTCATCAAGAGGTACGTTCGTTTTGGACGCTCCGTTCACTCCTTTAACTCTTTTCGCGCCGTATGCGTTCGTGATTGGATTCTGGAGTAAAAAGTGCGTCGAACACTGCGTTCGTTTTTGATAGCGTGGGGTAAGTGAATGGAGCTCGCTCCTAAAGCCCCACCTCGTGAAGCCCGTGACCCGGGGTGAGCATGCGTATTGGGATTTAGACAATTTCAAAATAACAGCTGATCAGTTTGTTTATTTATTTTCAATTCGATTTCGTTTTGTTTTCTTTAATTGAAACTATATTCTTCTTTACTAATATTATGTCGACGTTAATAAACTTCTTTTTCTAGAGAAACTTTAGGGTTACCGGGCTAGGCTTGGATATCATTATCAATATAATGAATTTTTTTTATGAAAACTTCAAAAGTAGAAAGCGACATTCTAAAAAGTTGTTTAAACTGCCTATTAGGCATTCCTGGTACTACTTCTTCTGCAAAGTCGTAAATTTTTTAGCTAATTTCATTTTCTTCATCAGAAGAATCTTCAAAAAACAAATCTCGGCAAAAGTTTATTATTGGAACGACTTGGGAGAATGCAGTATATTTCTCTTGGAGTAAAAGAATGTATAGATAATTCTGAATATTTTTTGAAGACAGTAATCTCAGAAAACAAGAGTTCGATTGAAATCTAAAAATCAAAACATAAGATTAGAGGTTAGTTTCAAACGCTCTTCCAGCTCCGGAGCGTTCGACATCGGTTAATCAAACACCGCAAGCTCTGAAGTCACGTGACTAAAACGCCGCTCTCACTCCACTCCAACTCCATAAGTACAAATCGAACGTAGCTAAGATTGAGGGGAGTACCGTTCGGCAAAGAAAATGGGTGCGATCCGTGGGCAATCTTTTAGTTGTGTTTTGTGCTTTTAGCTCTGAGATTTTGAACTAGCGGACAAATTTTGTCCATATTTGTGGTTAAGTTTTACATTTCAAGCAATTAACTCTTTGTTTCTTAAATTTTTCGATTCGCGGTTGAATAGTCCGCCATTTTTATATGCAGGATGTTCCTTAATTCATGCTACAAAATTCAGAAGTGAAAGCTCGCATAGATTCAAACTCAAGATGGGTCTTTTCTAAAACAAAAATTAATCAGCTCACCCTTTTCCGAGATATCACCGTCAAAGAGATGGTGACTGAAAGTCAGTTTTTTTTTTCTGAAATTCCAGAAATGATAGAAACTAGAAATTCTATAATTTTCGTGCACTCGCAAAGAAATAAATGCCTCGTGTTTTTTCAATATTCCTGTTATATTATACGGGGGTGAAATTAGCAACCTTTAACTTTCTTCATATCAGAGCTTTTTTCGGGATGAAGTTTTATGAAACAAAATTAATAATTAAAATCCCGTTTTGTTTGAAAATTTTCATTATCCTTGAATTTTTTCCCAAAACCAATAGCTCAAGAGAAAAACCCCATCTTATAATAATTTTAATAAATTGAGTGAAAGCAGTGAGGATGTCGAATGTGGAAGCAGTGGCGTAACTAGTCTGACCTGCGCCCCAATGCAAGAATTTGCCGTGCGCCCCTATTCGTAGACTCATTCTTCCCCCCCCCCCCCCCCACGACCACACGACCACCAACGAAACTAACAACGACATTTTCTCCGTACTTCCACACTTCCTCCATACTATTTCACTACACACGACATTGTACAAGCTCTATCCAATTAGAGAAAGATTATTCAAGGAAAAATAATTTTAAAGTTAATTATAAAAAAAAAAATTATTCAAAAAATTTATTGAAAACAACATTAACTTACTAAACACAGCTCATATTGGCAACTCTGTACGTTTATTCCTATAATTCCCTGACAAAGCCCCTACGGCTCTTTGTTTCTAGGAACCGTATTGCTAACTTTTCTACATCTAAAGGACGAGCTCTTTCATGTTCAATACTAATTAAACTGAGATCACACAGTCTCATATTGGTCATAAAATTCCTTAAGTAGTTCTTTATAATTTTCAGTTTAGAGAAAGACCTTTCACTGCTTGCGACAGTTACGGGTAATGTAAGAAACATTATAAATGCTGTACATACGTTTGGCACACTTGATGCAATGAACTCATTCCTAATCAATAGATAATCAGCCAACTGGCTGATTTTGCTTATTTTTTCACTTTTGATATCGTCTTTGACTAGACAGACAGAGGATGACTTTACAAGTTGTTCGTCAGAAAACCGTATTAAATTCTCTGGGTTTAAGAAACTGAACGTGTCAGTTATACACGGCATAGATTTAAATCTTTCTTTTAACTGTGAAATTAAAATATAAACAGCTCCCAAAAATACCTCAACTTTGAAGCAATGCACAGGATCACTAAACTCATAGTCGCTAGAAAGTTCGTCAAAAAAAGTCTTTACTTTTCTTTTGCGTTTGGAGGTCATTGACGAATCAATATTCCACCCGGCAGCTAACTTTCTGGCTTGATCCAGGACATGTCGAATTGTCCTCGCAGTTCGCTCACAGTCTTCAGACACATCTGAAGGAGATTCTTTGCATCTGCATCGTCTAGATTAACATCGGATCTCTGTAGGGCTTTCGATGTGATATGGATTCTTTCTAAAATTCGACTTTGAAACACTAACATCAGAACAAACTCAAATGAAGACATTTGCTTCATAAGACCAGTTGCTTCTGCAACTTCATTGTTCTTGTTTGAAGTCAAAATTATTTTTGTTAGACACTTCAGCACTGCGACAAAATTTACACTAATTGATAGCAACGCGTCGTACCTTGACGACCACCTAGTAGGACAGAGTTTTTTCAAGGTTAATTTGATAACACAGGAGTCGGTTAATTCTTTTAAACATTGCCACCTTGATAGGCTTTGGCCAAAAAATACGTATACAGGGTGTTTCAAAAAAAGGTGACCCCCTCTCTAGAATAGATAGAAAACTTAAAAATAATAGGGGTTTGTTCAGTAAAAAATTTTCGTAATGCCATCCGTATTCAAGATACAGGGCGTTGAAAAAGAAAAAATATACACATTTTTTACGATTTTGCCGAAACTACTGTCAACATTGTAATGAAATTTTATACGAATATATATATTGGAAACTGGTACATCTAATGAATGTGTTTTGATGTCTGACTCTCATAGAGGGCGCTAGTTACACGATTCATACCAAGTTGTTTTGAACATAACTTTTTTTATATTAGATTATCAAGCTAAATTTGAGCAATATTAAACATTATTCAATTTTACACCAAAAAAGTACTACTGATGAAACTCGATACTGTGCACCGTTTTCGGAATATTTTGATTTGAAGGTAATAATCGATGTTGGTATGAAGTAATAATGAATGTATTAATTGAACAAAAAATCACAAGAAAATAAAAACAGGGTATGACATGAATAAGAAGCAAATCAGAGTAGGTGTTCAAAATGTCCTCTGTTTTCGTGAATACACAATTCTATCCTTTCTTCTAAGGAATCTTCTCAACGGTTGGCAGTCAGCCATGAGGTCATTGAAGTGACGGTGAATTCTGTTCTTTAGTTCTTGAGGTGAATTTACCTCTGTTGCATAAATTTTTTATTTATGGTACAACCTAACTGTTTAATCTAAGGGATTGAAATCGAATGACCGAGGAGGCCAATGAATCAGAGGTTCTGCACCTCTACCAATCCATCGATTCGGAAAATGGTTGCTCAACCAATTACGACATCTATCAATGTGCGGTGGAGCTCCATAGTGCCTACTCATTAATAATAATAATAATTAATGACTTTATCAATACTTCACACCACCATAGTTTATTACTTCATAATTTTCAAATCAAAATATTCCGAAAAACCGTGCATAGTATCGAGTTTCATCAAGAATACTTTTTTGGTGTAAAATTGAGTGAAGTTTAAGTTCGCTCGAAATTTAGCTCAATAAATCTAATATCAAAAAAGTTATGTCCAAAACAACTTGGTACGAACCATGTAACTAGCGCCCTCTATGAGATTCAGACATCGAAACACATTCATTAGATGTATCAGCTTCCAAAACATATTCGTATAAAATGTCATTACAATGTTGCCAGTAGTTTCGGCAAAATCGTAAAAAATGTGTATATTTTTTTCTTATTCGACGCCCTGTACCTATTTTGAATACGGATGGCGTTACGAACATTTTTTACTGAACAAACCCGGAATATTTTTTAGTGTTCTATCTATCCTAGAGAGGGGGTTAGCTTTTTTTGAAACACCCTGTATACTGTTTATTTTATCATAGAATGATGAAATCTCTGAAACCGATTTCACACTTGGTGTTTGCCGACTTTAGATTTCTTATCTGTGAGAGTGTGAGCAAAGGGGAAAATTTTGCATTGCTGGTTGTTCTACGGAAATTTCCGTAGATCTACAGAATTCAGAATACCAAACACAATGGGGGGTTTCGTTCTGAATTCCGTAGAATTAAGTTTTTTGCGTCCCCTGAAGGCCTGCGCCCCAATGCACCGCATTGGTTGCATTGGCGTTAGTTACGCCACTGTGTGGAAGGATAAATTAAAAATGTTGGAAATGACCACTTCTAGCCAAAATACATGGACGTTGTCTATGTGTCATGGATTTAGAAAAAAAATAAAAACTCAATTTTAGTCACCATCTATAAGGGTGATTTTTCCGAAAGGGATGGTCTGAGGAAATTTTGATTGCAGGAAAAACTTATCTTAATTTCATACGAGCATTCACCTCCTGAATACCTACATATGCTGACAATATACAGGGTGTTCTACAAGCTCTTTGACAGATGGTAGCTGTATTTATTCTGAACATTTTTTTACTATGAATATATATCCGATTCGTTTTTGTTTAGAAGATACAATCAACTGAAGAATTATATTTTTTTGTTAAAATCATGATGATAAGGGAAATTTGAAGGCTACAAAAATTGTTCAAATTGTCCTCTTTTGGCTTAAATGCGCTTGACATCGACGAAACTAAAGATGCCGTTATTCGGCGGATCAGATTTGGGTCGTTTCGTATTTGGTTCGTTGCATCTTGAATTCTATCAAGTAATTGTTGATGAGATTGGATTTCAACATGACAAACAAGCTAGGTATTTCGAAAGTCCCTATCAATAAAAATTCAGATTCAGATCAGGCGAACGAGGTGGCCATTGTATTGGTCCTTCGAGACTTATCTATTCATTCGGGAAATGTTGATTTAGCAATCTGACTACTTGTCTCCCTCTATCTGGTGGGGCACCATCAAATGCCTGTAACTCCGAAACGAAAACGAATCGGACCTATGTTCATATGATCAAAAATGTTCAAAAGAAGCACAGGTACCTTCTGTCAAAGTTTATCATAGAGCTTGTAGAACACCCTGTATAACAGAAAATTTTGTTGTGTCTATTAACTGTCGATTTCAAATTTCAAGTTTTAATGCCTCAATTACATTCAGCTACTTCCACTGCTACACACGCTTCCCGCATTATTTTCCAAAGTATATCTACGTCAGAATACTCAGAATTGAAGGGCAGTGAGAATTCACACTATGCTCCATCGATTCTCTCTCGACCAGGTTTCGATAATAGCAGATGAAGAAACTGCAGCCGCTGGCGCTCCCGGTCTGACCCCCAATTTGGGCAAAATTTTGGGCAACTTGAGTGCAGGATATGCTCCCTGTCATAAAAGTGAGCTGAGATTGATTCAGGTATAAGATTTCATTACAGCCTGAGGAAGGCGAAATATAAAGCAGAAATGTCGCACTAGTTCATTTAGTTCCTTATATTGAAATTGATTCCTCACACAACACTTGATGAAGCATGATAAGTTAAATGATAAAAGAAGACAAAAACACTTCGCTAAAATTTCACGATTTTAATTAAAAATATTCGTTGACATATATGTTATATGTTTCGGGTGTCATCCCATTTTCAAAACTGAGTACACAAATACAGAAAGTACACATTGAAACTATTATCAGATAACAGATGTTAATAACAATATCGGAGATAGGCGGAAATCTAGTCATTTATGATTGGCAGGTTCTTTCTTAGGGCTGAAGATATCTCTAGGATTTCCAAAAGGTCCAAGCGTTTACCTTTACTGCCCTCATGTAAGATTTTCATATTATTGCAGTCAATGAAGTGATATAAAGTTATGCAATGATCTGAAAAACCAGTTGTTGATTTATTTTTCAGGATAGATCTTTTATGTTCTTCAATTCTGACCGCAAGAGAACTGCGAGTGTGATCTATACCTATCAGCACCTCAGAGGTAAAGTGTGTTAAGTCACATTTTTTCAGACACGAACTATCTACAATATTGGATTCACATCAGTAAATTCTAGCTAGTGTAACACATTTTTGACTTCCTAGGTATATCGAGTCACCAAATTATGGCAGTGCTGATATAGAATGCAGGGCACTCATCACATGACAGCATATACACCCCACTCAACTGTGAATCATTCATTCGATCCTTCCCATTAAAAAAGGTTGATCTTAGGTTTTTCTTATTGGTAAGTACATATAATATCAATTTTATTATTTCCTCATGGGGCGCTGATGCAACAATACTTCGAACAGCAGCGCTTGCTTTGGTTTATTCTGCTGCTGAATATTGTTGTCCTGTTTGGTTGAACAGTGTTCATGTAAAAAAAGTTGATGCCCAACTAAATTTTTCTATGAGGATTATTACTGGTACTATCAAGTCTACACCTACTCCTTGGTTACCAGTCCTCTCAAATATTGCCCCCCCCCATATTCGCAGAGAGACAACAGCTTTGAATTTTTGGAACAAATTCAATTCTTTTCCAAATTCGTTTCCCATACTCACCTATATTCCAGATAATAGGGTCCCCAGATTGAAGTCGCGTAAACCTTTTTGGTCAAATTTTCTGACTAATATGAATAGAAGCGACAAAGAAATGTGGCAATCTGAATGGAATGCATCCAATTTTTTCAATAAAGATCTTATTTCTGATCCTTCCATCAGAGTTCCTGGTTTTGACCTTCCCAGGAGAATATGGTCTGTTCTAAATCGCATTAGAACAGGCCATGGACGTTGCAATAGCATGCTCTTCCGATGGAATTCGGTTGAGAGTCCTAGTTGTGAGTGTGGGGAAAATGAGGAGACTATAGAACATCTTATAAATAGTTGTCCCATTTATAAATTTCAAGATGGTTTCGAGGCTATACATAAAGTAACAAATGCATTTCTAAAATGGGTGGTTAATTTCAAAATTATTTGATTTATTCTGAATATTCGGTTTCTTTTCTGCTTTTTTCTTTTTTCATTTCAGATTGAGAATCGCAAGCCGTTTTTGGGAAGAATCTATCGACGGATAACATGCAGATGATGTCTTTCAAGATTTTTCCTGATATTTAATATTTTATGTTATTTTTTTTACGGGGTGGCAGGTTTTTTCGGCTGAGGTTTTTTCCCCTGGCTCTATAGTATCATATGATACTAGTGATGATAGTATCGTATGATTCTATAGTATCATACGAAGAATGTTATGATACCCCGTTCTTTTTTTACCTCAGCTTAGGTACTTTTTGTTTCAACATTTATTGTATTATTTTAGCTCTCTATTTTCATAAGAATATATATATATATATATTATTTCGAATTCTTTTGCACAGTTGTTGTTCGCTAATAGATGGGATATAATTGATGTACATAAACTTTTTGATTTCATCATGTATTTGGGGTGGATAGACTAAAGTTAATAATTTTGTCTGTTGTTTTCTGTATATTAATATGTCTATGATATCAGGGGAGTAACCGTTGTCAGCAGGCCCGGATCTACGATTTTTTCTGACCGGGGCAAAAATTCATGATTCTATACTTTGGTATGATAATTGGAAGCTTTGAAAATGTACACTACTGGAATTAATTGAAGGGACAAAATTAAATCAAAATTTTTTGATAAATTTTCAACAGGCTAAAACTTCGAGAGGAATGGTCATACAAAAAAAAACAAAAAAAGAAATTGTAACCCCGGCCATCTTGTTTTTGGATTATTATTTTATTTTTATTAACCGCTATAATGTTCGGACACTTCGTTAATTAAGTTTCAATTCCTTTTTTTCGAATCTTTATACGTCTACTTATCATCGAGATATTGACTCTCGAATAGAAAGGGATCCTTTTGTCTTTGACTATAGATATCTCAGCAATCTGTAACCGCACAAAAAGTTAACGATGGGTTTCGAGAACCTGAATGATTTCCCTTCAAAGACTGTTCATTGCTTTTTCGAAAAAAAGAATTTGCAACGAAAAGAGGGCGTCTGATTTTGGAAAATCAAGCGCAGGATCAAACAAAAACTGAGAATGTAAAGTGTGCCTTTTACAGTTCAATAAGTTTACATAAACTCTACCAAAAGCCAATTAAAACCAGCCAGCCGTTTTTTGTTTCACTCGATCGAGTTTTTGAAATAATTAAAGGATCACGTTTGTTGCTCTGAGAAGCTCATTACCTTCTAAACATGAGAAAGAATGTTTTTCCGAGCTCTTCCACAATTTAATTGCAGATGTTGCTCGAATATTCGAAAAAGAAATATTTTTCATTTTTGTTTTTTTGAAAAAACAATAGAAAATTTGAAATACCACCGCCCAATCATTTTTAATGCATAAATTTTTTAAACTGATCTTTCGTCAATTAAATTTTAAACAAAAGTAATAACCCCTAACTGAATTTCGTCCTTTTTCACTCGCTTTTCGAAGACTGCTTTTGTATACTTTTCGTGAATACATAGGAAATCGCTTAATTAAACAGATTTTTTTTCTCAAAATTTTCATGCTTTCAACAAAAATAAACACCCAACTAACAAAGATGCGAAAATAAGACCGCTCAATCTCCACGTGGTAGGATTGCTTTGGATAACGCTAATGCCGGAGGGTATTATTTTCTTAAACTCTTAAATTTTTTACTTTTTTGAAAATGAAAGCAATATCTCTAATGAAATTCTGGATTAAGTTCGGAAAAAAACGAAACTAAAATTTTCGAAAAATTATTAGGCGTAGGCGACATCAGTTTATCGTTTTGTTTTCAGGAGAGGGAGAAAAGGTTTTCCACGGCAACTGTTTTCGAAACAATCTACGTTCGATGAAGCAATATTAACAGAAAAATAAAATATAAATTTTATGGATTAGGAGTGAAATAAATATTGAAATTGCTAACAAAAGGAGACGAATTAAGGAGTAATAACGAGATAAAAACAATACACATACGCTTGACAAATGAAATTCATAAAAATAAAATATGAACAATAATAGACCTTGAAATTTGAATTCGACTACCCGCACTTGCCACATGAAGAAAACCAGATCACAAAAGACGCCTAAAAAAACCGCCAATAAAACGATCATCTTGTAACGATTGAAGTGAATGCCGACACGCATGAGGTATTTTATGAATTTATGACTTCTTTAGGGGCGCGTTGAGTACTTTTTGGGGAAACGAAATTCATGGAATTATCGTCACCGGAAACTTTCCATGATCTTTGTTATCAATTCATAAGAAAACTCTGCCAATTACATAATAGCTAAGTCGATTGGAAACCGAAAAATTGTTGTGAATCGAACTCTTCCTTTCTTCCGAGAAAATCAAAAATAAAAACATTTAACCGCTTGTTGATTTTGGCGCCCCCTTGAGCTGGCGCCCGGGGCAAGCGCCCCGCTTGCCCCCCCTAGATCCGGGCTTGGTTGTCAGGCTTCAAGAATATTTTAGCTCGGTAGATAATGTCAAACAATAACATAATACCAATTTTCAGATTTCAAATAGGTCCAGTTCTCCAGAAACGCCTAACAGGCCGTCGATCTTGGTACACCCTGTATGGTCGAATTATTCTCTGCGTGAAAAATATTATTATAGAAGAGCAACATGGCTTCTTTCCTCGGCGATCCTTAGAAACAAACCTTAATTCGTTCTCGGAGCTTGTAATAGAACAGAGAAAGAAACCCAGGGCCAAATGGACACAATATATATACCGATTTGAGTAAAGCATTCGACAAGATCAGTCATGAAAAATAATTGAGGAGACTTGAGAAGGTTGGCTTACCCGATTCACTGGTGGAATGATCAGTGACAGCTCGTGAGCCCAAGCGACAGGGATCCACAAATTTAAAGAAAGCTATTGATTTCATTGAATTAAAAAAGTACATATATTTACACAAGTGTTCACGACTGTGTACAGTGCTTGAAAATGAAATCCATTCTTCTCTCCTTCTTTGCAGCAAACTGATCGATTACCGCATCATTGAAATTTGGTAAATTTTCAATGAATTTTTTTTTCTATAGATAGGATCGCTAGCGCCTTAAGTCTTTCTTCATCCATTGATTTTCTTGAAAAGGTCATTATATCTCGACAAAAATCCATGTTTTAGTACGAAATAAAAGAAAATAAGGTTGTACTCATGGATTGGTTCAATCTTCAAAATCTACCCGACATGTTTCGCCTCATCGGCATCCTCAGGAGCATGGGTTGGATATATAATTCAGTAAATAGTTTTCGAATTTTAAATTGAGCACTGGTAGTCTTCACTTTACTCATCACAGAAAACATCAAAGTGACGTTTTTCAAAGAGAAATATTATGAAAATGTGATAAAAATAATATATAATATTGAATAACAAGACTTTCTAAACAAAATGATATAGATTCTGATATAAAAATAACTAGGAATAAATCAACGTGATAAAGAACTTGAAAAATGATTTAACAAAAATTCATTAATCGTTTCTAATTTTTTTGGTCAAACATATCTATCAACTTGTCGAGCTTCTTGTTCGAAGCTGGAGTAGGCTTGAAAGTCTGATAGATGTGTTTGCGAAATTGAATTCGTAAGATAATTTTTGATTATCTTATCACATTCAATTTAGGTAACGTTGAGTAGCATATTTTCTGTAGTAATGTAGAATGTTTATCTATCTGTTGCTATATAAATAATGACATCTTCGGTAAATTTAGGAGGAGATTGAATTCCTTCAAATATAACAATACATTACTTCATCAAGGAGTTAAACTACTCAAACTTCTACAAGATTAGCGATCTCCTCATATCGGAATCATTATCTGACCTTTTTTCAATCCCTCCGTGGAATGCAGAACTTTCAAACTAAAATTGCTCTGTTTAGAGCAGAATATTTCTTTTGAACTTTTCCAAAAATTACTATTTTTTCTATTACAGTGTTAAGCTTGGTGAAAATACAAAAAAAAATTTCATCTTGTACAATGAGCTTCTTGGACTCACTTTTATCTATATTTTAGATTGAACTTCCGTGATTGTATGAGTTTTGTACATCGTGCATCATATTTCTGAAAAATTCTTGAGGGTGTGCCATCAACAAGTTTTCTTTCATTTTATTTATTTTCAAAAATTCCAAATGACAGATATTTCGATGAAATTTTATATTCTCGCATGGAATGCTAACACCTGATTACCCGGTAACATCCGATTAAAAAAAAAATCAGGTGTAAAATCACTAGAGAAACAAATATAAGTGCAGTTTTCGGGCAGATTTGAAAGAAAATGCTGTTTAACGAAAGCTGTCTTCATTCTTGAACTCGCACAGCATTGGGTAAGGGTGCTGGCATTTCGCCCTGCTGTTCATAAACATATACATCATAAAAGGGAATAATGAAACCCTCGGTAAAACCACAAGCTTTCTTGGAGCGTCTTCGGCTCGGTCTTCGGCTATCCGAACCACAGTATAGAAACACAGTTTCTATACTGTGTCCGAACGTAATGAAGTTAGCAATTGAGAACGCCATTACATAAATGCACCTCTAATCAGTCAATATTAACACCACGAGAATGCGAAAAGACATAATGTTCACTAGAATTTTCCACTCTACAACTTTTGTTGGGACCTTTTTACGATAAACCTTCTAGTTTCCGAGAACACGTAACTTATTCGACATTTTCACGAATTTTCCAAGGTTCCTGAAAATTTGGGAACCTGCATTTTTGACCATGAGTTCCTACTTTAGTGACAATCATTATATCAAAAATGCAGCTCTTTCCGCAAAAAAGTGATTTCAGACCTTCGTTTGCTGGACTATAGGAAGAGTCGATAATTCCCAAGGCAAAGAAATTACTGGGTCTATGCTTGCGTTGCATGGGTACCCGCAGAATGAATTTTTTCTCAGGGGGGCAAAACAAAAATTTTCGAAAAACGATGAGGTTCAAGCGACATTAGTTTTTTTCTTCTTTCTATTTCTTTTTTTATATTTATGCGTGGGCGCCTGCAGACTTTGTTTTTAGGGGGGAAAGGGAAAAGTAAAAATGATAACTTTTTCCACGGCAACTGCCTTCGAAACAAACAACATTCAATGAAACAATATTAGAAGAAAAAAAAATATAAATATGATGAAGAAAGGAGTGAAATAAATATAATAATTGCTAATAAATGAAGGCGAATATACACATACGCTTGATAAATGAAATTCATAAAAATAAAATACATATGAATAATAATAGACCTTGAAATCCGAATTCGACTACTTCTATCTCTAGAATGGCAATCAACATTCGAAGATTCTATATTTATCCCCTTATCGAAAAAAATATCCTTGTTGGAGAATGGGTAATAATTATTGAAATATGAGAGTAACCGCACTTGCCACATGAAGAAATACAAATCAAAGAAGCCGCCTGAAAAGAGCGCCAATAAAACAATCATCTTGTAACGATTAAAGAGAATGCCGACACGCATGGGCTATTTTATGAATTTATGACTTCTTTAGGGGCGCGTTGGGCACTTTTTGGTAAACGAAGTTCATGGAATCATCGTTACCAAAAAGTTCCCATGATTTTTGCTCAACCAAAAACTGCTGAGAGTGCCTCAGGAAGTTATCAATTCATAAAAAACCTCTGCCGATTACATAATAGCTAAGTAGATTGGAAACCAGAAAATTGTTGTGAATCGTGAATCCATTTGTGAATCGATTTCAGCATTAGGAAATTAATTTCTTTCTAGTTGATTTTGGCGCCCCCTCAAGCGGGGTGCATGCCCCGGGCGCCATCCCCTAGATTGGGTGCCGGGGTCTGCGGGGCCCTCTGCTACGCCACTGCAGAGAATTCAAGAAGATCTCGATAGATTGGTACAATACTGCAAACCAGTGGCGTAGCAGAGGGCTCCGCAGACCCCGCAGTGCGGGTGGGCCCCGGCACTAAGGGGGCCCCCGAGACAAACGAAAAGCTCTAAATGAGGCCCCAATAACTATTGAACTTGCCGATTCGCGACATTTTTCTCATGAAATAATGAACAAAACCTAAACAATTAAGATACAGTTATTATTCTTGAAAAAAGAGAAATATTACTGAATTATATTCAAAACGCATATAAGGTTTACAGTAATTCATTCGATATATCACTCAATCACATCCTGTGCTACCCTATTATTTGTAAGAGTCTTTCATGTAGCGTCAAGTTTTTTGGTATTTCTCTTTGAACATCGCCACATGGACGTTTATTGAGGGCTCGGCGGCTTATTTGATGTGTTGTTCTTCAGGCAGCTTGCGGATTATTTATTATTGCAAAAATTATTGTCAATTCTCCAATCAGGATATTTTTATGAAGAAGGGGAAAATATCATGAAATCTTTCGCTTTCGATTTCCATTTCCATTCTAGTAGTGAGAGAAGCAATTATAACAAGTGTTTGAATACGAAAGCACGTTGTGAGTTTGTTTAGAATCGAAGACAAAGTTTTCAATATTCTGACTTTTTAAGTGCCTTCGGTTTCAGGATTAAAATTTCATTGTAGTTCATTATAGTTCTAGAATTATTAACGTAGCTTATTTATCCGTTAAGAAACGCCTCTCGTATTTTTTCATTGTCAATATTAAAAAAAAGGAAAGTTATTGAATGAGCAAATTAGAATCGGAAATTTGAATATCTTATTATTTTTCAGATATTAGAAAAAATGACAGAGTGAAAAAGAAAATATTTGAGTGGAGCTTGCAGAAGAAAACTACAGGAAATAGAGAAAATGCATTTCCGCTGCAACGAACGGTTTTTAATATTTTAATGAACTAATGACAGAGTCACAATCAGTTATTCGGGACAGTGGCGTATCCGAGGGCCCCGGCACTAAACGGGCCCCCAAGCCAAACGAAAAGCTTGATTGATTTCTTTCTTAGTTATTTTTATATCAGAATTTTCATAATTTTGTTTAGAAATCCTTTTTATTCAATATATTTTCTTTTTCTTCCTACATTTTCTCCAATATTTTTCTTTGAAAAACGTCAGGGGAAATTTGTCATAAATAACATAGATCTAAAGGGGCCCCCGAATAAAATCTTGCGGGGGGGCCCCCGAATTTTGCGCTACGCCACTGCTGCAAACTCAACGAAAGAGTTCTGAATCCGTAGAAATGTTTTCATATTTAATTGACTAAGAAGGTCCAAAAAATTATATATGAATATAAAATTGAAGACATGAAGTTGAAATAGATAGTTGAAATGAGTGTTACCTATTAACAAACTCGATGAGACTAATAATTATCGATGCAAATGACAAAAATAATATATCTTAAATTAATTTATTTCAAAATAAAAATGAAAACTCTATACATTTATTTTACAAAACAACATTCAGAAAGCAGCTCTTCTGAATAATAATCGAATTTCAATTATTTAGGTACCGAACTGGTACGCGACATGATGTCAACTGGTGTCTAACTTTTTGAATTTTGAATTTCGAACGGTGGCAGTGATGGCAATTTCAAATTACTCTAGTGGCAGAAAGGATAGTTGGGACATGATCCTGGATCAACTCCAGCAGGAATTTGAGCTGGGACACCATGGGCAGCTGGTTGTGGGTTCCATTGCCCACCCTGGTTCCACTGGTTTTGTTGTGGGTTGGTCCAAGTTTCAGGTCCTGGAAAAATCGATGAATTTATTGAGTATAACAAAACTTTGAAAATCTATGATCCTACATCATGATCATTTAATATACGCTTTGTGTCTCTTCCGGTCATAATTTTTTCGAGGGAACCCAATCGGCAAAGGAAATTGTAAATGCTTGCATGGAGCGTTTGATTCTATCTATGTAAGTTTGTATATTATTAGCGGATCTAGGAAGAAGCTCTTTTTGAACTAAAACATTCCCACAGTAATCCGAGATACCAAACACTTTGGAAGTATTGTCCACTGTTCTACTCATCTTGAATTTTGCCTTATTAATGTGTCTCAGTACTTTATGATAGGGAGTTTTAGTTCAATTATTCTTTTGATTTGTCCTACCTACGTTCTCAGTTGTGTCCGCTTTTGTTTATCATTCATGTAAACACTATATATTTGAGTTTGATTGTGTGTAAGTTTTCGTATTCGCGGAAGACTAAAACTTTCAGAGGATCCAGATACTACAATTAATAATTTTGATTTATGAGATTTTATCCAGTCAACGAGATTGTCGTCTTATTCTTCAGTCTGTAGACTTTCATATTTCTGTAAGGAATCACAGGGGACAGCCTTTATTTAACCTACCCAATAGAAGAACAAACAGTGGGAAGTATACTGTTCCACAAGAGTTGGGGATATCGTATTCAATCGTTTTGAAAAGTATGTAATATTCTAGAAAATCGCTGTAAAATCATTTAAAACTCAATTACAACCTGCATCGATCCAATAAAAATCAGTATGAGACATTTTGTCAATCTGGTCGCCTTTTTTCTGAAGTTTGGTTCTTTGCATATTCTTCATGAATGTTCTTATTTTGAAATGGAATCAGTTTATCAGCGGCTTCGATTTGAAATGAGTTTTCTGAAAATGCCAAGACGTAAATTAACAAACGCTGAGGCTAATAGGGCTATCGGAATGCTACAGGGTGGCCTAACTTGGTGGGCGACGAAAAAAAACACCTGCTCAGGATCGTTTCATCACCGTTTCGGCGAGAAGGAAGCCTACGAAGCCTACATCTACTTGTAGAATGCTACGGAATACTCTTCAAAATGCAGATGGGGTCCAAGTTTCCATCGAAACCATCAGACGACGATTGAGAGAGGTGAATCTAGGTTCTAGAAGTCCATTAAGAGGAGTTCCATTAACACATGACCATAAGAGTCAAAGACTGGAATTGGAATGAGCAAAGCAACTTATCAATTGGAACGATCAATGGCGTAGTATCCTTTTCACTGATGAATCCAGATATGGACGATTTTCAGATTCTTGAAGAATAACGGTATGGACAATCCCACGTATCACGCATACCCCAGAATCATTAAATGATCCCAGAGAGCTTCTGCCCCGTTTATGGAACCAAATTCCTCAAGAAATGTTCAACAACCTCGTGAATATGTAGTATGCAAAGAAGACGTCAAGCTGTCATTGATGCCCGTGGAGGCCATACATTTTGTATTGATAGTCTTAAAATGCTTGAATGCTCTGAGAATAAAATTTCGTTATTTTACTCGATTTTTCTGAAACACCCTGTATACGCTGTAGACCTACAGGCTAAAATTAATTTTATATCATGTAACTTGAAATCATATCAATATGAATTTTCATCACAAAATCTCATTTAAACTGAATTTTTTTGCAATTTAATTCAATATCCCTAACTTATGTGGAACAGTTAATTTTCCTTTTCAAGATTATTAGAGTTGTGTGATTTTTATGTATATAATCACGAGTTTTGTCGAATTGAAGTTTATGAATTTCAAGATAAAATTGAAGAGTGTGTTTTTAAAAGATTCTTGATTTTTGAATCAATCTTATCAAGATTCTACGAATTTTTTCTCTGATTTAGAGATTTGAAAATTGTTTTCATTATGTATAGCAGGTCACATTGTCGAGTCATGTATTTTGGACTTTTGGGTGTTTGTAATATGATACTGTAAAAATTTTGCATGAATTTTCTTGTCATTATGCTATAATTAAATACTAAATCTCAATTGGAACGTATCGTCATTGATTGAGTTAGTCGTTTATAACTTTACCTAATTCAATCGGTATGTTCTTAAATATTGAGTAGACAATATCGGATTTCTATAACCGATACCTACATACGCATTTGAGCGTATTAACAAGTTTAGATGGGCATTGAGTCCACAAACATACCCTGATCGAACTTTATAGTAGTATAGTACTATAGGCAGTAATTAAATTTAGACAAAACCAGTCATTTTTTATTATAGATAGGTAAGTACGAATTCTGAATTTTCATTCAACGTTTATCGGTCTCTATTCAGATGCATGCTATGCAAAGATTAATCTGTAATCTCTTACCATCTACTCTTCCGTAAGCACCAGCTTCGCGAAGACCTTCTCCATGGTAATCTCCGTCGCCAATGTATTCACCCCTATCCAAAGCATTTTGGGCACCACCATTCCATTGTGGCACTGGAGCTGCGTTCCATTGATTGCCTTGGTTCCATTGGTTTCCTTGGTTCCACGCGGGTTGAGGCTGAGCCCATGCGTTTGGTGCTGGGGCGTTTGGATTGGCTGCTACTGCGGGATTAGCGCAGTTTGGGAAGTTTGGACAAGCTTGGGGACTCACTCCGGCTGGGTACTGGTGAGCTGGCACACCACCGGCTAGGGGTCCATTCCATACTGCTGAGGCATATGCCACCGCTGAAGCTAATACTACCTGCAAACACGAGAAGGGTGAAGAAGGTTTGATGCAGTTACCTGACTGGAAGAGTTGAACTATTTTCATTCACGCTAATCCAGATTATGAGTTTTAGGAATTCATGATGCTTTGAAACACAAATCTAAGAAATGGTGAGCACTGAGGAAAATTTCATTTTTTGATGAAAGAACGACCCCAGGAACTGAAACAGCGGACACAGAGCACTTCACTTGAATTCACAGAGTAATCCTTGCGTTATCACTACGTTATCACTATTGGCACTACTTACCAGTTTTACAAACATGTTGACTTGAGAGATGTGTCGCTTTGTGACATGATAATACATATCGTGGCCTATATATACATTTACCACGCCTTCATTACCCGTTCCGTAAAGAAATGCAACAGTTACGATATTTTTAAACCTATCCCACACATATATGGAATAAAATATTGGAATAATTAGTTCCAGGGTATGATCCTTGAATTGGAAGCAGGTGCGTTCACTTGATTTCATGCACGGGGTGATTTCAATAAGAGCTATATGACGAAATATTGATAAGAATTTGCTTTCGTTCTGCGGTTCCACTGTCCTTTATCGCCACTTCCGAATGGCGACCAAGGTTTGCGGAATTTTTTGGTACGCCAATGGAGTAGGTGCGTGATATTGGAGGAATTCGAATTGCAGTAGTTCTCTATTGAAACGGTTGGAATGTAGTGCACTTTTGATGTGATGTATGCATATCGGGATGATTTCCAATTTTCCAATTGTTTATTTTTAGTAGACCAGCCTATTAGACTATTGAAGGAAACGTAATTGTTTTTACGATTGAAAAGGATATCAGCATCGGTTTGAATGTTTTCCAGGTTTGTGAAACTTCTGAAAAGACCGGAAGTGAACTTGAAAAATGCTAAATTTCATTTGTTTAGTTTTTTTTTGCGAATGTATGGGTTTTTCTCTTGAGAGCAATTAGTCAGAGTATCTGGCCTCCTTTATTGATATTTTCCAATGTTTATGACATAAACGCTTCATAACATTTTACTTTGGATTTTATCGAGATAAATTCGTGACACATTATGATTGAATTCATTCTGCATGCTGTCTGATCTCAATATTATTAGTTTCATTGATGTTCTCACGATATAATAAATCAAAAACACTTCTTCCTCAATTGAAGCAAGCGGCAAACTATTTTCTTTTACTTATCTTATCTCACACAAATGTGTCAGAGCATTTATTGCAATTTATCCCTCCAATTTATTCGGATTCGCTGCTGATCATGTTCCAAAGAAGATCATTTTTTAAAAGCTTGGGAGTAGACAAATCATTCGCAATACTTCATTTGGGTTTTATTTTTCTCGTTTTTCAAAACTTTTCAAATTTTCCGCATGGGAAAGAAGACTCGAGATAATCACTTGAAATTTGATAATTGAGTACCTAGATTGCAAAGACTAGCAGTAGTATGTTTAAAATTCATATATTTTTTGACGTGGATTTTATCTGAGAATTCACCTTACCGATACGAAATTTAGTTTCGGTGTCTTCCGGTTTTTGAAAAGGCTGACTTAGATAGTGAAATCAAATTTTCAATTAACGGATATGAAATATCACTCGAAAAAGTTATTCATGATAAAAATGCGGAAGGTATTGATATTTTTCAACGAGTTCAAAATTAAAAAACGATCCACAAAGTGCCGAGTTTTCGAAAAAACCAGTATTAGAATGAGTCTTCTGTACGAGCACTAGGTAAACCTACATTATTTTCTCTATTTCCGTATCGTAATGAGTTTATTACAGTTCCAAAAGCATTGTTTTCAGTTATATTTTTCGTTTTTTGGTTGTCAATACTTACCTCCGACAGGGACGGGCCGAAACCAAATTTTGGGGGGGGGAAATCCATCGAAAATTTTCCAACTGCTTTGAAATTTTTCCAACTCCCTTGAAAATCTTCCAACTGGTTTGAAAATTTACCAACTTCGTTCAACATTGGGGGGGGATCATCCCCCCCCATCCCCCCCCTTGGGCCCGTCCCTGACCTCCGATCCTCTCAATTTTCAAATGAAATCAATTCAAATTCCGTAATCTGTAAATTTCGTAAGTCACACCAACTGCCAAGATACAATACAAAAGTCACTATTCGGAATTTTCATTTGAATTCCAAAATTATCTCACAAAACTTGACTGAAATAGAGAAAATATTGGCAGAAGCTAATTCCAACACCCCTGGTTTCGAAAACTCACTCCTTCGCTCGATTTCGAATTTCTTATTAGAAAAGGATCCTATTTTGAAACTTGTTTTAGTATATATGCTTATTTAATGTATTTTCTGACTTACATTGTTATTATTTTCATTACCATAAGTTTGACATATAAAAAATGAATCCGTGGCAGCAGGCCAACATGAAATTATTGAAACTGAGATATTCTAGTACGATTCTGCTCTACATGATGTGGCAGTTCTTGGTATGAACTGATGATTTTTGTAAGGTTCTTAAATTATCAGGTCATATAATATTTGAGATCACTAAGAAAGACTGAGAAACATTATGAGAATAGGAAAAAATGAAAAAAAATAACAACTTCTTTATCTTAACGCAGATTATAACCGAGAAATAGAAAATAATTTGTTTAGAGATGGGGCGCTCCTACGTGGGAGTGTAGGTGTTACCGTTTCTTCTAGAAATTTCTAATGTAATTCGAATAAAGAATATTGAGTTTTTCGACTTCATTCCTGAAATGGGAAAACTTATAAAAATGTTTTTTCATTCATTTAGAGATTTGAATTCATTTTGTATTTATTGTATTATTGTAATTAAGTCGTCTCTTGAATCAAAAGATAATATCATAATATAAGCAGGAAAAAATATCTCACAGTTCTAATTAAAACGCAAGTTGTTGATACATTAGATAGGTTCTTTCTCTAAAGTGTTATAAATCTAGAGAAGCTCCAATTGCTTCCCTGAAGCTCTGTATAATAAATTTATAATTTTCATGTATCCTGTAGCAAAGAAACAAGACACTGTGGCGATTCGCGGTATTCAGCTATCCACTTTTCTCGAAAAAAGAGGACAAGGCTTGTAGCTTAGTTTTTTCTCTTTTAATCTCTTTTAATTTATGAGATGAGTACTAAATCATAGAAATTTGACCACTCTGTACCTTGGTTATATAAAATTTGGTTCATTAAATTAAATATATTCCATTCGCAATTCAATCCGTCGAACAGCCTGTGTTGTGTTCTCAGGATATTCAGCGATCGTATTTCTTTTCTGTCGAGTTGATTCCAAGGTTAAACCTCCTTCATTGCCATGGCAAATCTGCCATTGGGAGAATTATTCGAAAAAATAGTGTAGGTACATAATAGATATAAAAAGTTGAAATACCGATCTCAGGCGAGGCTTTCCTATTCCACTTCAGGAGACTGCGACCTTAACAAAGCGACACTTTTCAAGAACGTGGAATACTTCAGTTCAACAGTTCACAGCCTTATTGGAAATAACTCTCACTCGATATCTGATACCAGTTTGCAGATTCCCCCCGATTTTCCGGATTTTTTGAGGGATCAAGGTTAATAATGTTAAATTATATAGATCAGACTGATTGATATATGGGTGATACATTTTTTTTGTGGGAGTGTCACCATTTCATTGGGAATTTTCGATGAAAACTGTGGAGATTTATTCATGACATTCATTTTAATTAGTCAATTACACCTTCAAATTCTTTAGGAAATTGTCGGTTTCCGTTTCTAGAATTATCGACTCTGGTGACTCCGCTTGCTATACTGTATGGACATAGCTTTAATAAGAAAAAAAATGAGAAAATGTTGGTACCTACATAAAGACAACCAAAATTAAAGAATTGAGAATGAACCAATCGAATAAACTCCATTAATATTACGATCATTATTATGAATGTGAATGATTATATTTAAAAGATTTCAATTTAATTAATTTCAAAACAACTGTAACTACAAAACTGTTTTGTTCTCAATTGGTGAATTCGTATATTTGAGATTAAAACAAAAGTAGAAGGTGTTTGCGAGGACTTTAAGCTCGAGAAAGAGATGAAAAAGAGGAATTGACAAATTGTCATTTTTTCAATATAATGGCATTCAGTAGGTGGGTAAAATTAGTGACACCTGAATTACAATTTTTTAACCGAAAGATATAGAGGAAAATGAATGATATCGAGTATAGGCCAAAATTTCGACGATTTCAATTTTGGTCATTATTTCCGTTTCTGTTTGTACTAGGATATTGAAATGAATACATTATCTCAAAACATAGCACTCCAGTGGCGTACTATGTTTTTTTCCCAAGAGGAAAAAAAATACAATTTTATGTTATAGCTCAGCAAGGAAACCTCTCAGGAAAAAAACCTAAGTACGCTACTAGATTGCCATGAAAAAGGACACAAACAGAAACGGACATAATGACCAAAGTTGAAATCGCCCAAATTTCAATTTTGGCCTATAACTCGGAAACAAAAGAAGCTTGAGAAATGAAGTTGACAGTATTATCAGTTTCTCTAAAAGAGAAGACCGTAATGTGTCATTCATTTTCCTCTATCTCTTTTGCTTGAAAAGTTGTAGTTCAGGGATCACCAATTTTGCCCACCCTGTACATTGTGCCCCAGTTGAGACTGCCCTGCTTCTCAGCTATTCTATTACCATAGTATAATTTTATTTATACAATGCTATTACTTAAGAAAGGGACATGCGGTTTTCGCTACCCTCTATCACTTTTTTGTTCAATTTTCAAAGACACAGCCAGAAATATTCCAACTACTTTTGTTCCTGAAATACGAACGAAAAACGAAAATGAGATGTTAGTGTTTCTCGAGCCCTGTATAAATTACAAATTTAAAGCTGCTTATAATATATACTCTTATATAAAAGTCAGTGGCGCATTTAGAAATTTTTTTAAAGCACTGTTTTTTAGATTGGGCAGCACCTTGGTATTTTTTTAATGAAACACCCTCAATTTTTTTAATACATATATATCACAAACTAATTTTAGTTTTATTAGTTTGAGCTTCAACAATCAGAAAGATCCATATTTATATTTGTTTATTTGATAGTAGGCCATCAATTCTTCCACATGAGTTGAACATGCATAAAAAATATTAATATTAATATTAAAATATCTCTTCGTTTTCCACATTTTCAAGTTTATGTTGAAGAGGAATATTTTAAGTTTATGTTTGGAATATGATTGAATGAATAGGTTCAAATTTCATGGCGATTTCATAAAGAAACGATTAAATGCACGTGTGAAAGTATTCATGTCCTATTGTGAAAAAACAAACATAAATATGAATTTTTCTGATTCTTGAAGCTGAATTTTATTAAATATTAGGTTGTGGTATATCAATGTCCTCAGAAGAACAAATTGCAAAAATGTTACGTTAAAATATGAAATTAAAAAGGGCCAAGTTTTTGGCGAATTTTTAAGAGTGCTCTGAAAACATTTTTAAAAACGCCACTGACTTCCATGTAAAAATATCTATTATAATGACATCTCCAAAGGTGAAAAAAATTTTTTTTGCCCTCTATTTCAAAAGAAGTTTAAATATTTTTGCTTGTGGCTTGAAAAGTTTCAGAAAAAAGCGATACAGAATCGCGAAAACCGCTTGTCTTGAATAATAGCTGAGATACAGTGCAGTCTCAACCAAAATTTGACACAGTGTACAGAGAATCCCAAATTCGATGTCCCCTTAGAGAATTTCTACAATTGTCAGAGATATAACATTTTAAGTTAAAAGTTTATGGGGTACTTCTTCAGGACAAATTCAAAGGTGCTTTCAGTTTTTCGATATACACTGCGCAAAAAATTTAACGCACATTCTGAAAATCTCAATTTTAATGAAAGTTAACTCTACATTGAATTTATAACTTATTTTTATGTTCTCTCGGGAAGGTTTTGAACGAAACAAGACACATCAAATAGAGGAAAAATTCAGGATTTCACCGAATCTAATGTGAATGAAGAGAAATGAACAATTTTCAAAATACTGAAATGCTGATAAGTGATTTAATACTTAGTATTTCCAGCCCTTGCGTTAATTACAGCTCGGCAACGACGGTTCATTATCAAAATGAGTGATTTTGAAATGGTCTGATCTAATCCTTCCCAGATTTCTCCGAGTTGGATTCCTAAGTCATTAAGAGTAGCTGGATGATTTTCTGAACTTCTCAGCCTTCTATTGAGATTGTCGCAAACCTGCTCAATCGGATTGAGATCTGGACTTCTTGCTGGCCATTGCATTCTCAAAATTAAAGCTGGTAAAAAAATCTGCGAAATACAATGTAGGTATCAGGAAATACTTTCTGCTTTGGCAACCCTCTCTATCGAAACAGATTTAACATCCCAGCTGGACTATGATTATAATTAAGCAGTTTAGTGAGGCTAGAAGCCCACAATCTTTATTTGTTTTTTACTTCATTATTCGTCACATATATTTTATTAAATTTTAGACAACTTCGATTGTTTCTTATGGAAACTTTTTTTCATGAAGGGGCCTCGCAAATTTTATCTTGCCCACATATAATTGTGGTCTTAGTACGCCACTGTTAACGCTATAGTTTATTTCACCATCATCTTGCATAAATTTTTCTGATTGAAATAGTATGTAAAACTTGCATGAACATAAAAATAATTTTATACTTCATTTTATTTCAACTACTAGAAATAAACAAGAACAATAACAGCAATAATAATTCTAAAAATCCTTAACGACAGATATTGCGACCTTAACATTCAGAGAAATTGTGAAAAATTTTGTTCATTATGTTTTAAATAAAATTCGCCCCTCTAAAATGATTAATGCCATTTAGCATATACGAAGCTCCGATTTGTCGAAATGTTTCCGCTATACCTTGCCGTCATTCATAATTTGTTATAGTGCTGTTTTGGTTTATTTCATCTCCTCAAAATACCCACATAAAATCTAATACTGATAAGTTAGGAAAACGAGGTGACCAACGAACCGGACCATGTGCATCTATATAGCTCGGTCACAGTATAGAAACCAGACAGTAGGTGCACGAGATTTCGCGCATACCTCGGTGCGCACTAGAAAGTTGCTAGGATATGCGCATTCAGCTTAACGGCAATTTGAAATATTCGAAGTGTCAATTTCGCAAAGTATTTCATTCCAAAGATTATAAAGATGAAATAAGATTGAATATAAGAATATAACATTATAATTTTTGCTTCATTCATTTTCATACTTTTCTCTAATGATTTTCAGATGGGAAGATTTGTGTCGAAGTAACTTTTTTCAACACTGACATTTAAAAATCATATATATATAATGCCATCATTATATTCATTATAATTTCGTCACAAACAAGTAATAATGTAATAATCATCATAATATCCTCCAGGAAATCATAGCATAATTTTTCCAAAAAAAAAACAGAATTCTTTTTTCATAAACGTTCATATTTGAAAACAATCATAACTAATTGTGAGTACTATAATGATAATTAAGAAATTGTTTGAATTATTTTGCATTTATAACTTGTCCTATACATACATTATTATGTCTAAAAGGATTAATAAATTATTATTATTATTAAAATTGTGATAAAGGCTTTACATGATAATATTCATTTTGCGGCAACTGAAAATTGCTATTTTCTTATTCAATGAATTCTTCCTTCTAATTCCTTCAGAAATCACAGTTTTATATTATGAAATCAAAAAAGGCAAAACGTTTATAGTTAGTGTGATCGTCCCAATGTTCAACGAGAAAATTCCACTACGTAATGCAATGAATTCGCCGTTTGAGTCATTTGCCCTTGTTCAAAAATGAATTTGAGGTAAGACTCACTGAGGTATGCGCGAGTCCGAAATGGTGTAAAGAAATCCACGGAGTGCATTTACTGGTTGGTTTCTATACTGTGGCTCGGTCCAAAATTCTACTCCAAAAACTCGCACAGTACTAGCACTATGAATAGGTGTCCCACCCTGCCGCAAATGAAGTGTTTGTATGTTCAAATCTTCTAGATTTGAGGGACTATTAAGATTCATTCTTATGAGCTCGCTGAGCATTAAGACCTCCTTTCTATATAGTGAATACAGCTTTCAAACTCCAAACAAAGCAAGAAATAAATAAATTATTAAATTCAAATTTTAAATCTGAAAATTATTTTTTGATGCCATATGTTTTTTGTCATTTCAATCAGAAAATAAAAGCAATTCATTATTGTAATAGAATGTAGGATGTCCCATTAGAAAAAACTATAACTTTGAGGGATAACTCGAAAACGATAACCGGAAAAATGAAAATATCTATGAAATTCAGTTTTCATCTTGAAAATATAATAATAGGTTTAGAATAAATGACAAACCAAAGTGTGCTATGATATTTTTCAATACATACATACATAGACCTTTTTTAGACAATTTCAAAAATATATATTATCATATACTTCCGATTTTATTATTTATAGAAAATTTTGAAAAAACACTTCTCGGTCAACATAATACAAGCAGACTCTTAACTTTCGTGGAAACTGTGATTGAAGATTGGAAACTTCTGTTTTCAAATACAATGCATTCTCTAATTAAGTAGAAAAATTTCGATACAACCGGTCAAAATTATTGAAAAACTGCCCTAAAGATGTTTTTATTTCGAGAGCGTAGTTGCAATATTGCGGGAGTTATAGCGAATTATAAAAAAGTGGCCAAATTTCTCTTTAAATTGAGTACTTTAATGTAGTACTAAATGATCGAAATCTGACCTGTGCATTACAAGTTGTCATTGGAAATAACAGAAGGTTATTTTCCATTTAATTCCTCATTTCATTACATTGCTTGTATGAATGATTTGATGGAGATGATATGTTCCAAAATCCAGAGAGATACCTGGAGATAGACATTGAAAGAGTAATTGTACGATTTGTAAAAAAATACAAAATGATTTGACTTTGTCGGATAAAATTTGTTACTTATTTTTTGAAAACTCATTGCATTAATGAAAATGTAAACCGACTGAAAAGTTTCGATGATACAGCATTTTGAGGTTTGTATTATCTTATATTGAAAATCTCTCCATAAATTATTCGAATGCGTTCTGGTTTATATGGTTCAATTCCTTCATGAATAAATAGCAAGTTGAAACATTCTGTTGTGAAATCATTGTGCATAGAATGTAGATGGAGGGTTTTTCTTGATGACCTAATATTTTTATAATCCTTGTTCAAAATCAGTCTGAAATCGAATTAATATACTTTGTTGCCACAATGTTCCCATATAGAAACCAGAAGAATTCAAAAGTTTAATTATTTAACACACCATACCACATTTACATAATTTCAGTTCAAGATCAACGGTTTTGAATTGTGTTCCAAATATTCTCAGGTCGATAGCAATTCTCATTGAACCGAGGAATTATTCCATTATGAGATATATTGCTGGTGAGTTCGAAGTGAAAGAATTACATGATTTTCATGAGGAGGTATACATTGTATAAGCTCAATAGGTTTGACTTCATGACAATAGCATAATCAGATGAAAACAAGGCAGACTATGTGAATATATTTCCTGTATTATGAACAATTTTCGAAACTGAAGAATTCTTCCCACACGTCAGATATAAATTTTATGAATAGTTTGGTTTAAACATTTACGTAAATAATTTCGTGCATAGAACAGTTTTCAGACTATTAAACTACCCCGTATATTTCTTAATTCAAAGAGATTGGAGAATTTTTCCGAAACACTTCAATGTTTTTGTTTCGAGACATCTCTTGGGGTATACTTGAGGCTTGAACGAGCAACCCCCTAAAAGGGGGCGCTTCAACCCCTCAAAATTGAATAGGGGAGAGGGGTAAAGGTAAAGTGACTTAATTTCAAAGATCTTGGAATCCTCTTTACAACAGTTCATGAAAACTGTAATTTCAATGACCCGTTTTCGCAAAAGCTCAAATGAGTCACATTGAATGTTTTGGTTAATTTTACGATGTATGAGCCCATTTTTACCGAGCCCCTATAACAAACTTGAAAAATCTTAAAAAAGTTACCTTTCTGAAAAAATTCAATTGTTTTATCATGCCTACAATAAAAAATTAGATCTGTGTTTTCGAAGTAAATGTTCAAATTTTCACCATTGACTTCCATAAAATAATCTTGACTGAAACCGGCTCTAACATAGTTCAGCACAATTGGAGTTATTTGACGTGTGGTCCTTCCAAGTTTTCAAACCGAGTCACAGAAATTTGAGTTAATACATTGATTTTTGGTGAAAATGGTTCCTCTAAATGACGTTTTTCATACACCGTTGTGAAGGGGCTTCCAGGACCTTTCAAATTAAGTAGGTATCACTTAACACATCTCCCCAATTCGTTTTTGAGAGGTTGAAGCGCCTCATCTCAGGGGCTTGTTCTTTCAAGCTTCAAATATACGTCAAAATATGTTTCCCGAACAAAATCATTGGACGTTTTTCCAATCACTATGGAATAGGAAATATACGCGGTAGCTTGTCTGACCCCTGCATTTATGATATGAAATTATTTCTATCTATCAAGTATAACTCCCCATGTATATGTGATAGGCTGAAAATTATTAGTTGTAATTATGTTTCATTTACATTTAACAAAAGAATACATACAAAATACATTTACAGGTGTTATATTCTAAATTGTCACCATTTGTCTAAAAACCGATTAGTTGCTGATCTATTATTTTCTTTAAAATCTACACTACTTTTACTTCATCATGGAATGTTTTCCTTGATATCGAATTCAATTGCGAAATGAGATCATTGCAAATTTTTTTCAACAATCAATGTAGAGAATCTTCCTCCAGCGGATTCCCTCAACTACTCCAATGCTTACAAATTCACTCAACAAACACAAAAAAAGTCTTATGACAATGACAAGTGACAAGCAGATGATGATGATTTTTGGAGAAATTTCGTTAAATTTAGCACATTTTCACTTTGAACGTGGAAAAAATAAATACATATACCGAGTTTCAATGTCTGATGTGGATGCTAGGTTGGAGGCATCATTGGGCCACTCTTTTCCTTATATAGGTAAGATTGGTCAAACTGTGACTGTTATTGATCGAAATGTGGTTCCAATAAAGGGTATTCTCTGGTGTTATTTTGTACTCATGTTTTTTTTTTTGTTTTATGGACAAAATCGCAACTCGGTGACTTCAGCGGTTTTTGAGCATCAGTTTTCTGCCTTTAGTGAAAATTTACAATTTTGAACACAGAGCGTTTTATAAGTCTGCGCCTCAAATATCCTTTAGTGATTTTTTCTTTGAAAAATATTGATTGGCAGAACAATATCTTAAGTGTCTTTGCCCAAAAAGAAAATGGCTAGAACAACTAGCCATTTTCAAGAGCTAGTAACAAAACAAGAAGCAGCAGTCAAGTTACAGTTTCACCAATGAGCAGAACAATCGATCAGAAAAACTCTCAGAAATTTTGTCAGTGAATTCATTCATTGAAATAAAAAAAAATAAATGAGGTTCTAAATATTGAATTATTCTTCATTATTAAAATAAGTATTATATATTATGTTGATTCGAATGTCGAACAGTTTTTGTCTGTGAAAATATGGGGTACTTAGGGCATATCCATGTTCATCAATCCATCAAAATGATTCAGATTGATGTGAAATATTGCTTTTATAACTGTTGTCAGTAAAAATGCTTCATCTAAAGGTATTCAATGTCATCAGAAATTTCAAACCTAACAACTCGTACACCATTTCATACCTACGCATGGTCCCTATGCAAAAAATTCGGATAATTTTTCCCTTAAATTCAGTTTAGTTTTTCTGGATTATCAACAGTAGGATCTTAAATATCAAAAAAAGAATTAAATTACTTCACCTCATTCAATGATTCGATTTGTTCTCATATTAAATTTGAGTTAGTTCGTAATCTTTTTTACTTTGGAAATAAAATTTTCAGTAGTCTATATGAATTGCAGTGAATTATAAAAGGACATCTTAAGGAGTTATTACTTACAACAAGATGGCCTAAATATAATCATTCAATTTTGAGTGATGGAAATCTCTACAATTTTTTCTGTTGAGTGGAAACGATTATGTTCGCCAAGTGACTTGCTGCAGTGTTGATACACATTTTTGACCGTTTTATGGCATTTTCATTGTCTTTTCGCAATATTTCCGGCGATAACTATTCCCATTCTTATTGAATATTCTTCTCAAAGATTGCGATTGTCTGAGGCTTCTTGGCATAGGCTCCTAAAAAGAGGTTAGAAACGATGATCAGTTTCTTGAAGTTACCGTAAAGGGAAATGCCCCTTATGACAAGTTAAAGTTATTAATTTTGCGCCACCTGTACATACAGGGTGGGCATATTTCGATGTTTTAGCACTACAACTTTTGAACCAGAGGAGAAAATAACAAGAGTAGTATTCATTTTTGCAACCTTCTTTTGTTTTCGAGTTATAAGCGAAAATTGAAAAAATGGTGATATCGAAAATAATTTATATCTCCGCTAATACTGATGACAGAGCTCTGAAATTAAAACAATATACATACAGGCATTTTTTCACGTAGAATCCAGTGGCATGCTTGTCTTTTTTGCGCCATTTTTAATCAAGACGCTATGATCCAAAGTTGTGTTTTTTTGAATAGGAACACTAGATTTCTATGCCATTTTCTGAAAGTTAAATTTTTTCTGATTTCATAAATATATAACATCGTATATTTCGTATCAATATGAGCAAAGAAATTGGTCAATAACCTATATTCATCTGAGTCTCAATACTTTCTATGTATTTCTTTCTAGTAGTCTTTTCATTTCTATGCTCTTCACTCAATGTCTCCAAGATCGAAGAATAATTGACTAGAAATAATGAGATTGACGGAAGGAGACTGCTCTTGTTATAGGAAGCTCCATTTTTCTGTGCTCAGCAACAGTATAAACCATAGAAAGTATTGAAACTCACATGAAAATAGGTTTTTGTCCAATTTCTATACTCATATTGATACAAACCTCACGATGTTATATATTTTTGAAAACAGGAAAAATTGAGCTTTCAGAAAATTCTACGTGAAAAAGTGCCTATATAATGTTTTCATTTCAGAGCTCTATCATCAGTATTAGCGGAGATATGAACTTTTTCCGATATTGCCATTTTTCCAATTTTCGCTTATAACTCGAAAACAAAAGAAGGTAGCCAGAAATGAATACAACTTCTGTTAGTTTCTCCGAAAAAGAGATCGAGAATGGGGTAACAGATTTCGTCTATCTCCTCTGGTTCAAAAGTTGTAGTGCTAAAACATCGAAAATATGCCTACCCTGTACATTCAAGAATCTTATTATTAGAAATGGAGATATGTACTTCAACATAGATGTTCACTTTAAGAAACATTCAGCAAAAAGAATCTTTTGTTCGTGGAAAAATCTCAATTTCCTCTTACAGGGATTAATTTTTTTCAGGATTTAGAAAAGTTATGGAACAATTCGTTTAATGAAATAAATTATACAGAGATATTCACAGCTAAAATCACTTAGTACCTAAACAGCATAAGAAAGTTCATCCCGCTCATTGCTGGCAGAAAGGATAATTCGGACAAGCTCCAGGTGCTAAACCTGCTGGGAGTTGAGCTGGTTGTTGAGCTCCATGATACGCTGCGGGTTGGGCAGCTGCTTGGTACTGTTGTTGTGGTATTTGTGCGGAATAGGCTTGTTGGTAGGCTGCTGGATTGTACGCTTGGACAGCTGGCCCTAAAAAAAGTAACATTGCAATGATGAAATAGGAATTATTTTTAACTCTTTTCTATAAATTATAGTTATTTTTAAATAATTCTCTACCATTGGGAAGCAGCTGAAAACCAGCTCATGAATCTGTCATATCTATCAACTTTCAGTTAAAATACAATAAAACTCTCCTTCCCTAATTTTCAGAAGAGCATTGGAATGCTTGACGCTTTCTGAAGTGTTTCGTAACATATACAAGTGATTCAATCTCGAACGTGCAATTTTTTTCATTTGTGGTCAATCGAAACGATTATTTAGAATGTGATCTCCTTAGGTGTTTTGGGTTCAAGTACGATTGTTGAATGAAGGTTTTTGTTTTGATAGTTTATCTCTGTTTCGATTAGCTAACCTGCGGAACAAAACAATTCGGTATTTGATTGGTGCCTGGTTCTATTGTTGAATCTCGATAACTGAGATGATTTCAAAACCAAATCAAGCACAAAATTAGGTACACATATTGTTGAACGAGAATGAGAACAATTATAAATTCACACAGTGATATCTTCTGAGTTAGTTTTCAATTGATCTAGTTAGTTCTCCAAAAGTTAAAAGTGTATCAAAGAAGACCTACCTTGGGTTTGAGCTCCGGATTCAGCGAGGCCTTCTCCGTGGTAATCGCCATCCCCAATATATTCTCCCCTGTCTAAAGCAGCTTGCAAATGAGAGGGATACTGGGTTTGAGCTGCTTGATTTGGAGCGAATTGTGGTTGAGCGAGGTTGTACTGTCTTTGTTGGAGTTGAACTGGGGCGGGTTGTCCCAAATTGTACTGTTGAGTAGGACTTGAGGTGTATCTAGATTGAACAGCTTGGTTATATTGAGGTTGAGCATATTGAGGTTGGCTGTATTGGGGTTGAGAGTATTGAGCTTGACTGTATTGGGGTTGAGAATATTGTGGTTGACTGTATTGAGCTTGAGGATACTGGACTTGGTTGTATTGGGGTGTTTGGTAGGGCGATGCGTAGGCGGAGGCAGCAACTTGATTGACTGCAACTGATGGGTTTTCACATATTGGGTAGTTTGGGCAAGCCTGTGGGTCTATTCCAGCTGGAAACTGGGCTGCTGATTGTCCACCAGCTAGTGGTCCGGTGTAGGCTGTGTTTGCTACAGCCAAGAACAAAGCTACCACTACCTGAAACCGAATATCCAAATGAGAAGATGCTTCGATATACACTCCCCGTCAATAAATTCCGGACAGGCAAAATTTTTGTCAAATTCAACACCCTGTATCTTTTTTCGTGGTTCTCCGATTTTGTTGAAATTTTCACCAGGTATAGTATTGGGTATTGTTATATTAACCTGAAATTTACTTTGCGAAAATACTTGTAGTTCATCCGTTATACAGGGTGAAACAACACCTTGTTTTATACCCTTTATTTCTAAACACCCTGTGGTGAATTTGAGGCGGAAAATTTGATATCATTCAGTTTTAATTTGAAGTGTGACCCTTTCTTAACAAAATAAGTTTTGTTAAGAAAAAGAAAATTCTTTGCCTTTACGGAGGCCACATCGAGAACATTTTTGAAACATAGATGAATTCAAAATAGTGTGACGGCGTTTTTCTCCTGGTTGCGACTTACACCTACCACTACCTTTTCAAGCTTACTCGGGCGCCAATTGCGATGGGTTTTATAAGGTCGCAATTCCTTACGTCGCTCACAGTTGTCCACCTGGGTAGCTTTTCCACAGTTGGAGACAAGGTTCGATTCAATCTGGGGTGTTAGCGATTGATATGTTGTTATTTCTTCCACTGAAGAGGAGCGACTTTGAGCTATATAAATAAAACTCACTTCGACGAGACACAATATATTACTAAATACAAATACTTTGATACTACACGCAATGCTGTAATCTATTGACGGTGCTACAATGAAATGAAAGAGGTGAAAAGCAGCAAAATTTACAATATACACTAACAAGTTACAAAAGAAATTCAACAGAAATGACGGACGGAATAAAATGAAGCGAGGTGAGCGGGCGGCGTATGTGAAGCGGTTAAAATGCGTGGTGTGAAAACAGTTTAATAAGAGAGCGACAGCCAGTAACCTTATTATCTTGATTACCCGTGAAAAGCATACAATGTAGCGGGTGAAAGGCGGTGCACGCTGTCTACCTGTCAACAAGTTGTCCTGCGCGCGCACGCGATCTACTGTCCCCTCCCCTTTGACTCGAAGAGTCCTGTCCAATATCCCCCAGACAGGCGCAAAGAAACCCAGGACTGCGCACGTCGGCGCGCCTGACAAAATGGAGTCCGAACAAACGTTGCGAAATTCGCTGGCCAGATGACAGCTACAGTGGGGAAATTTAGGACAATTCACCCCTTTCCTCAAGGTTGAAGAGTCTGCTAGTGTTCCCGCGAAGGAGAGCCACAAGCAAGGAACCCTAGACCGACTCTACCTGAGGGGTGAAAGAGTATCAACTCAATGATACCTCTACCACCGGGGCCTAAACGTAGACTGCGCGAATAAATACTGAGTAACAGTAACCTAGGTTTAGATCGTATTGGCGCACCCGCCAAAACGAGTTGGGGAACAGAAGATGTGTATATCTGGCAAGAAGGTGACCGAACCCGGAAATGAGGACAACGGCCCCTTTTCCTCAAGGTCGAAGAGTCTGTGCAGAGTTCCCGCGAAGGAGAGCCACAAGCAAGGAACCCTAGACCGACTCTACCTGAGGGGTGAAAGAGTACCAACTCAATGATACCTCTACCACCGGGACACAAACGTAGGCCACGCGAAGAAATGCTAAAAACACAATAATAATGAGTATAGATTCCGGATATCGCCCCCCCCGTCGAATAGTACAGGAAAACTTGCCGGCCACGTAGACAGGTGAATAAAATGGGTCTTACCAATCCTGCGGATTTCTGGTTTCGACACAACACTTGAGTCCTATCTCGTTCGTTGGAAACACCGAATATAAGGAGTTGGAACAAGCACAAAACTCTTCGGTACTACCGACTCGAAAACTTTCGGAACTGAAATCCCGTCGTCGGAAAACTAAAAAAAACTCGGAAAGCTGAAAACTTAAAACTCGCCTATCGGAAAATTCGACACTCTAACAGAAGTGAGAACTGACTCGGTGAATTCAATACTCAAGGAACTAGATATCGGAAAATTCGGAAAACTATGGGAGAACTGGAAGAACTAGCTATCGGAAAATTCGAAAAACTATCGGAGAACTCGAAGAACTAGCTATCGGAAAATTCGAAAAACTATCGGAGAACTCGAAGAACTGACTGTCCGCCTCAAAACTGCCGAATTTATAAGGTCGGTTGGAGGGGGAATATTTCGAGTCCCGGATATCGTGAAAACAATTGCCGCTCCGCACAAAAAACACATATGGTACAGATAACGTCGCCGACTACGGCGAACGTAAGTTTTTTCTACATAGGTAGGAATCTGAAATTGGCTTCTTAGATTTTCACGATATGAAACTCGAAATAATTTTATGTTTGAATTCAAAATTGTTGAAAATTATACAGGTTGATTACGGCAACGAAGTTCACCTCGTCACAATACGATAAAACGAATACTTTCGTTTTTGAATTTAGAAATGGTTGGAAAATATACAGAATGTTCTAAGTGACGAAGTTCGCTTCGTTACACACCCCCTCCACTTACCGAAAAAAAAAACGAAAGTTTTTTTTTTTAACCTCATCGTCGCCAGCCACCTCGCCATTCGGCGGACCATTGGCACAGAGCCAACAGCACTCCCGGACGAATCTCCAACGGCCAGGGTTGGAGGTTCGTCAGGGGTCGTAGAAGTTCGCACTGGACCCCCACAGATCTGGTATTCGATCTGTCTGACCTTTCGTCTTGACCAACGCCTTGTCTGGCGCTCGATGACCTCTCGGACGAATTCCCCTGGACCGTGGACTGCTTGGTGGATGGCTTGGCAGGAACGCTCCCTTGACATGTCCCTCCAGTCTGGACCTGATTCACAGTCTTCTTCCATCAGCAGATCGTACCTGGCTGTCATGGGACCCACCACCTCGGCGTCGATTCGATCCCAACCCTTTTGTGGACATCTCTGTTCTGAAACTCGAAAGTTATTAGTATCTCTTAATCGGAATTCGTCGGTGAAGACAGACGATCTCACTCCTGGGGAATCCGAATCCGCCTTGTGGTCTCCTAAGGTTCAACAAACTGGGGGTGTAGCCAACCCTGCTCTCTTGGAGGACAGACCTAAAACAGTATCCTCTTGCACTTCCACGTCCGGTCATCGGTTGGTTGCCTTCTGAGAATCCACGACACTTGGTCTCATCATCGTGGTTCCAAACCTGGACGGCATCTCGGCTACGGACGGTTTAATTTCGCATGCTTTTCATACTATATCCGCTGGTTGCCAGCGGATGTCGACGGCTCACCGCTCAGCTCACCTTCGTGAAACGGTTTCAAATCCTTCACGTGGATATGACGGAGATATTTTCCCGACGCGTCCTTCAAGTCATAGACCACGGGAGACACTACCTTTACAACCGTATACGGACCGGAATATTTGGGGGCCAACTTAGACGCGAAACCGCCAACCGCCGACGATAACGGATGTTCCCGGCGCAACACCTTGTCTCCGACCCGGCACGACCACTCCCTCCTCCGGAGGTTGTAATAACGGCTTTGCTGATTAAAAGCTCGGTCTAACCGGAGCCTGACGAACTCCCGCGTCTCTAGTAGTCGTTTAAGACGAGTCGCATACTGGTCTACCCCTCGGACAGGTGGTTCTTCGGTCGAATCCTCTGCAACATCCCTCATTCCTTCGGTGCGACGGTTCGTTTCGGGAGAGCGGAACTCCCGGCCGAAGTTCAGGAACGCCGGTGTGAATCCGGTAGATTCATGTTTGGCAGAGTTCAACGCGAATGCCAGTTCTCCAAGATGCTCATCCCAGGAGCGATGATCTTGCTCACAGAACTGCGCAATCATGGTTTTGATCGTCCTGTTCGCCCTTTCCACGGGGTTGCACTGCGGAGAGTAGACTGGAGCGAATCGGTGGTGAATGCCCAAACTCTTCAAGTTCCCCTTGAATAAGCGGCCGTCGAACTGTGACCCGTTGTCGCTTATTACGGTCTTCGGACATCCAAACTTCAACACCACCAGGTCGTAAAAAGCCTGGAATACTCCCTTGCCTGTAGCTGCTCGAAGAGGTCTGCATTCGATCCACTTTGAGAAGCGATCTTGGAACATAACCAGGTAAGTATTCCCCTTCTTCGAACGTGGTAAAGGTCCTACCAGATCCGTACTGACGGTCTCCCACGGCTCGCTGGTGCGGTGCGGCTGCATCTTCCCTGCAGGTTTCTGCTGACAGACTTTATACCTTTGGCATTGCTGGCACCTACGCACGTATTGAGCCGCTTCACGGAACATCCCTGGCCAGTAGTAGTTCTGGGCCACTCGAGCAATGGTCTTCGCGACTCCCAAGTGGCCGGCTACTGGCACATCATGATTCTCCCGCAGAACAGACTGCCGATCTTCAGCCGGGATGCACAGTTTCCATGGTTTTCCCATTTCAGTTTCTGTGAAGTCATCCGAACTCCAGAAATGCCGGTACAACCTTCCTTCCTGGATCCTGTAGTCCGGAAAATCTGAGGGGTTCTTCGAAACCTCCTGGAACTTCTTGACATACCAGGGGCATCTGATCGGGTTCTCGGTTACACAAACTTGTTCTTCGGACGGTAGGGGATCTCTCGACAAGGCGTCCGCTACTCGGTTCAGGGCACCTTTCCTATACTTGATCTCGAAATCATATTGCTGCAGGAAGACACACCACCTTGCAATCCGACCCGATGGGGATTTTATAGATTGCAGCCACCGCAGACTCATGTGATCGGTGATAACGGTGAACCTATAACCTTCCAAGTATGGCCTCATCTTGCCTATGGCCCATACAATGGCCAAACATTCTTTCTCTGTCACTGAGTAATTCTTCTCCGCACCATTCAGAGTGCGACTGGCATAGGCGATCACACGCTCGCGTCCATCACAGACTTGGGTTAAGGCCGCTCCGAGGCCATTCTCGGATGCGTCTGTCTGCAGCGTGAACGGTTGAGAAAAATCCGGACAGGCTAACACCGGTGACTCGGTGAGCCTCCTCTTCAGCGCATCGAAAGCCTGCTGCTGCGCATCATCCCATTTCCACCTCTGTTTCTTCTTCAGCAACAACGTGAGTGGCGTAACTATCTTCGTGAAATCGTCCACGAATCTTCGGTACCAGCTCGCCACTCCCAGGAATCGGCGAAGTTCGCGAATATTCCTCGGTGGCTTCATGGAATTGATGGCAGCAATCTTGTCAGGGTCGGTTGCGATTCCTTCTGCGGTGATCACGTGGCCCAGGTACTTGAGAGAACTTCTCACGAACTCGCACTTTTCAGGGTTTATCTTGAGGTTTGCCTCCCGGAGGCGACGAAACACCACCTTCAAGTTCTCCAGGTGCTCCTCGAAAGTCTCCCCTAAGACCACTATGTCATCCAAATACGCAAAGGCAATCGGGTTCAGCTCCGGACCGATAACACGGTCCAAAAGTCTCTGGAACGTTGCGCCGGCCGAGTGAAGGCCGAACGGCATAACCCGGAACTGAAACAAACCCCTTCCAGGCACAGCGAAAGCGGTAATGGGCTTACTCTCCTTCGTGAGAGGAATCTGCCAGTATCCCTGTTTCAAGTCCAACGTAGAGATGTACTTTGCACGCCTGAGTTTGTCCAGTATGCCGGCGATATACGGCAACGGGTACGCATCCTTTATCGAGACCTCATTCACAGCTCGAAAATCTATGCAGAACCTGGGACTTCCGTTAGCCTTCTTCACGATAACGACGCAGGAACTCCATGGAGATCTCGAGGGTTCTATGATACCCTCCTCCAACATCCGGTCAACTTCCTGGTCGATGATCTCCTGCATCTTCGGGTTACACGGACGGTATCTCTGCTTGATCGGCTCAGTTCCTGGTTTGATCTTGATCTCGTGTCTTGCCATCTTGGTCAGTCCTTGGACTTGATCAAATCCTGCCAGCTCCCGCTCCAGGAACTTCCGGAGAACTTGCTCCTCCCGCTGGCCCAAGGAACTGATCGACGAGTTGTGCAGGATGACGGCTGGAGAAACGGCTCCTTCCAACAACTCGCCCTTCAGATAGCATCTCGCTGTCTTCAAATCGATCCTGAAGTCATGGGAACTCAATAGGTCCATTCCCAGAACGAGATCTATCGGTAGATTTGGCACCAAATAAAGCCGGGCTTTGACCTCCTCCTCTCCGAACAGTAATCTCGGCTCGTACAATTCCTCAACGACGACCGAATTCCCGTCAGCCACAGTGGCCAACACGTCCGAAACTGCAGACGGCCAAACGAAAATCCTACGGCAGGCCTCTGCCGCCCTGCTACTCAGGAATGACCTGGATGCGCCGGTATCCAACAGGGCTCTCACTTGTTCTTGCCCGATGCGAACGATGACAATTGGCCGATTGTCTTGCGCCTGTTGAGGTTGATGGGTTGGGGATGCTGTCGAACGGAACTGTCTCCTCCCCGCGAGGCGGCTCCGTTCTAGTTTTCCGAACATCGGCAATCCTTGGACAAGACACCTTCTTTTCCACATCGGGAACAGAAAATTTTTGGCGTCGCTCGGCACTCTCTCCTAAAGTGTCCCATTTCTCCACAACGCCAACACTGCATCCTATCAGCCCTTACATTAGCGAAACGAACAGTTTTCTTCTCGCGACGTGTCGGTTCGTCTGACTGGGCCTGAGTCGAGTCGGACTTCCTGTCTGGAGGCTCTGCGTCGATCCTAGGCGACGCTCTCGGTGCCTCTGGCCTCACAGGCGACGGGGACTCGACAGTCAACGTCTGTGACGGTCTTCGACAGGGGCCTTCATATACCAGGTGTGGATCATCAATCAGTCCCTTTCGAGTGGGAGGTGGAATGTACTGGTCAGTATTCCACTGGACCAACTCGAACACCTTTCCTTTGGCCAGCAGTTGTGCGTAAGTTTTCGTCTCCTGGAAGGCCAATGCCTTCTGCAACGCCGGTAACAGCCGCTTCCTGATCATGGCCACCTGTTCTTCTTCGGAGGGTCGTTTTACGGATAGCTTCAAGAATAGGTTCTGCATCCTGGTGACGAAAAGCAATAGTTTCTCTCCTTCTCCTTGGGTACGTTTCCTGATTTCTTCCAGTAGGGTTTCCTCATAATCGAGGGGGAGAAAAGCTTCACGAAGTTGCTCTTTAAAGTCCTCCCAATCGTTGAAACACCCTCTCCTAGGGATGTACCAGTCCCTAGCGTCCTTCCGCAGCAGCTCGAATATTGATTCCAACAAACCTTCCTTCGTGACTCTGCGAGTCACCGCTAGTTGCTCGACCTCCTGCAGGAAAGCGTCCACGTCTGCCGACCCGTCGAAGTGCACATTCCACTTGTACACAGGTATGAACGGCTGACTGGGTTCCTGTTGGGATGTCACATCCGGTCTCGTTCGGACATCCTCTCCGGTTCGGCCTCTCCGACTCACTGGCAACCTCTCCGACTCACCGAGTCGGTCTCGCTCTCTCGGTTCAATCGTATGAGTTTCGTCTCCCTCGGTTGACCTCGCTTCCTCTGGATCCAGAAACGGGAACGAAATCCGGCGAGTTGACTCCGCTACCGCCCTTCGGTTTCCTGGCACGGGCGATCCAGACCTTCCGTGGTCACCTGTCCCCCAGAAACTTGTGAAGTTCAGCCGTCGACGAACAGCTTCACAAGCCCTGTCGTGCAAATTCCGGAAGAAACTCAACGAAAGACCTCCCTCCTGGTTCTCCGGTAGTCCTGTTCGGTTCAGCTGCATGTGGTTCCGAACAGCTCCTGGCTCCCTGCCTGGGTCCGGCGTGACCCCAGCCTCTTCCTCGGAGTCGCTTCCGCTTTCCGAGTTGACAGCTCCTGAGTTATCCAGCGGAGGATCCTCGAAAGAAATCAGCGGTTCAGCACCCAACGGCGTGCTCAAAGTAGCCCTAGCTTCGGCCAGCAGTACGGCGTCTCTCAGCATCTCGTCCGTCTGCCTCCACAACTCAGTAAGCTCCTTGGCCTTTTTCTTCTCCTCCGCTGTCGTCGGCCTCATCTGACTCAGACGGTTCTGGAAATGGATGAGCCGACTCCGGATACGGGATTCCTCATTCCTAGCGTTATCTTCGTCGAACTCCTGAACCTGTTCCACCAGGCTCCTCAGGATTCGACCTGCATCATCCAATTCCTCTTCCATGTCTCTGTCTACGGTACAGAACTGCGCATTCTGCGTCAGCGCCCTCCTCAATTCCATGCGGTTTTCCTGGACAGTCCTTCCGACCCGCTGGCCACGAGCCCTCAGCTCCCATCTCAGCATTTCAGCTCTCAACCTGTTCACCTCCATGTCAACCCTAAAAACCTTTCTGTTCGGCCTTATTGTGAAGAAATAAAGTCCCTGCTCGGGCGCCAAATTGTGACGGCGTTTTTCTCCTGGTTGCGACTTACACCTACCACTACCTTTTCAAGCTTACTCGGGCGCCAATTGCGATGGGTTTTATAAGGTCGCAATTCCTTACGTCGCTCACAGTTGTCCACCTGGGTAGCTTTTCCACAGTTGGAGACAAGGTTCGATTCAATCTGGGGTGTTAGCGATTGATATGTTGTTATTTCTTCCACTGAAGAGGAGCGACTTTGAGCTATATAAATAAAACTCACTTCGACGAGACACAATATATTACTAAATACAAATACTTTGATACTACACGCAATGCTGTAATCTATTGACGGTGCTACAATGAAATGAAAGAGGTGAAAAGCAGCAAAATTTACAATATACACTAACAAGTTACAAAAGAAATTCAACAGAAATGACGGACGGAATAAAATGAAGCGAGGTGAGCGGGCGGCGTATGTGAAGCGGTTAAAATGCGTGGTGTGAAAACAGTTTAATAAGAGAGCGACAGCCAGTAACCTTATTATCTTGATTACCCGTGAAAAGCATACAATGTAGCGGGTGAAAGGCGGTGCACGCTGTCTACCTGTCAACAAGTTGTCCTGCGCGCGCACGCGATCTACTGTCCCCTCCCCTTTGACTCGAAGAGTCCTGTCCAATATCCCCCAGACAGGCGCAAAGAAACCCAGGACTGCGCACGTCGGCGCGCCTGACAAAATGGAGTCCGAACAAACGTTGCGAAATTCGCTGGCCAGATGACAGCTACAGTGGGGAAATTTAGGACAATTCACCCCTTTCCTCAAGGTTGAAGAGTCTGCTAGTGTTCCCGCGAAGGAGAGCCACAAGCAAGGAACCCTAGACCGACTCTACCTGAGGGGTGAAAGAGTATCAACTCAATGATACCTCTACCACCGGGGCCTAAACGTAGACTGCGCGAATAAATACTGAGTAACAGTAACCTAGGTTTAGATCGTATTGGCGCACCCGCCAAAACGAGTTGGGGAACAGAAGATGTGTATATCTGGCAAGAAGGTGACCGAACCCGGAAATGAGGACAACGGCCCCTTTTCCTCAAGGTCGAAGAGTCTGTGCAGAGTTCCCGCGAAGGAGAGCCACAAGCAAGGAACCCTAGACCGACTCTACCTGAGGGGTGAAAGAGTACCAACTCAATGATACCTCTACCACCGGGACACAAACGTAGGCCACGCGAAGAAATGCTAAAAACACAATAATAATGAGTATAGATTCCGGATATCGCCCCCCCCGTCGAATAGTACAGGAAAACTTGCCGGCCACGTAGACAGGTGAATAAAATGGGTCTTACCAATCCTGCGGATTTCTGGTTTCGACACAACACTTGAGTCCTATCTCGTTCGTTGGAAACACCGAATATAAGGAGTTGGAACAAGCACAAAACTCTTCGGTACTACCGACTCGAAAACTTTCGGAACTGAAATCCCGTCGTCGGAAAACTAAAAAAAACTCGGAAAGCTGAAAACTTAAAACTCGCCTATCGGAAAATTCGACACTCTAACAGAAGTGAGAACTGACTCGGTGAATTCAATACTCAAGGAACTAGATATCGGAAAATTCGGAAAACTATGGGAGAACTGGAAGAACTAGCTATCGGAAAATTCGAAAACTATCGGAGAACTCGAAGAAAACTGACTATCGGAAAATTCGAAAAACTATCGGAGAACTCGAAGAACTGACTGTCCGCCTCAAAACTGCCGAATTTATAAGGTCGGTTGGAGGGGGAATATTTCGAGTCCCGGATATCGTGAAAACAATTGCCGCTCCGCACAAAAAACACATATGGTACAGATAACGTCGCCGACTACGGCGAACGTAAGTTTTTTCTACATAGGTAGGAATCTGAAATTGGCTTCTTAGATTTTCACGATATGAAACTCGAAATAATTTTATGTTTGAATTCAAAATTGTTGAAAATTATACAGGTTGATTACGGCAACGAAGTTCACCTCGTCACAATACGATAAAACGAATACTTTCGTTTTTGAATTTAGAAATGGTTGGAAAATATACAGAATGTTCTAAGTGACGAAGTTCGCTTCGTTACAATAGTAATCATCGAAATGACTACCATTTTCAATTCCCAGGCTCAGAGATCTTTTATCATGAGGTTGGAGAAATGATATTAGATTTTGTCACTGAGATGAGAGATATACCGGTTTCTTTTTCTTAAAAAAACAGCTGGCTTCAGAGTCACAAAAAGAATTGGGCGTTTTCCATCACTTTGAGAAACTAGAAAGCGGGCCCTGAATAGAGCCACTGCTAAAATCTCATTCAGTGAAAGAGGAAGTACAGATTTCTTTTTTTACATTTGATTGGAGATGTGACTTTTGACGCAATTGGATGTCACCACCTTAGTACCTTGTAATATTTTACTCATTACTTCACAACCAATTGCTTCAAATTTCGAAGTTTTTTATGAAGATTTTGTCCTGAGATGTGCGGGATACTGATGAGGCCCAACAAGGCCGAAACCGGTATATCTCTCATCTCAGTGACAAAATCTAATATCATTTCTCCAACCTCATGATAAAAGATCTCTGAGCCTGGGAATTGAAAATGGTAGTCATCTCGATGATTACTATTTTGAATTCACCTATGTTTCAAAAATAAGTTTTGATTTACGTCAGTATCTGTTAAAAAAAAGATACACATTTTCAAAGAAAGTGTTGCATTTTTTCAATTTTTATAACGATTTTAAACATTACAATACCTTATCGACTAGTAAACATAAACAAACATCTGAAAATTAATAGCGTGTATTTCCACCTCGCTTTCTCATCACTTCTACCATACGACGTGGCATACTTTCAATGCATTTCCGAATTGCTTCTGGGGGAATATTTTTCCGTTCTTCAAGAAGGGCTGTTCGTAAATCGGGCAAGATGTTGGGCTGCCGATTTCGAACATGTCTACCTAGCATATCCCATACATGTTCAATTGGATTTAAATCCGGCCTTCTGGCTGGCCACATGAATCGTTGAATATTCGCTTCTTCAAAGTATTCTGTCACAAGTGATGAGAAAGCGAGGTGGAAATACACGCTATTAATTTTCACATGTTTGTTTATGTTTACTAGTCGATAAGGTATTATAATGTTTTAAATTGTTATAAAAATTGAAAAAATGCAACACTTTCTTTGAAAATGTGTATCTTTTTTTTAAGGCAGATACTGACGTAAATCAAAAAACATTTTGTTAAGAAAGGGTCACACTTCAAATAAAAACTGAACGATATCAAATTTTCCGCCTCAAATTCACCACAGGGTGTTTAGAAATGAAGGGTATAAAACCAGGTTTTGTTTCACCCTGTATAACGGATGAACTACAGGTATTTTCGCAAAGTAAATTTCAGGTTAATATAACAATACCCAATACTATACCTGGTGAAAATTTCAACAAAATGGGAGAACCACGAAAAAAGATACAGGGTGTTGAATTTGACAAAAATTTTGCCTGTCCGGAATTTATTGACAGGGAGTATAGTTTGAGTTGAAAATACAACATATTCCTTTAAATAAAGTATCAATATTCAACCTTCGGAAACATTTTTTGACATATGAACTCATACAGATGTTTCTTTCTGAGAAGAACATTAATTGAAATATCCCAGTTCACGTGTTATGACTCATAAAACCTGATTGAACTTGAGATGAAGTAAATATGAGATACATATAAATACAATGTGAAGAGGAATTTTTATTTCGATTATGAACCATTATTTATTTGCTATTAATCATAATAGGTTCTTTTTGAAGAAACTTGAATATAATTGATATAACTTTTCCGGAAAAATGAAATGGGACTGAAACGAAATTCCCAAAAAAAGTTATGTATGAAACAAGTGAGTTAAATGAATGTTGTGAATGAGAGGAAAGTAATTTATTCCAATTGGAATAAATCTATTAATCTTTAATTTAAAAATCATGACTCGCGTATTATCAGTATACAAAAAATCCATCCTATTTTGATGAAGATGCAAATGTTGAAACATATTTCAAAAATGAAATGTGTTTTATAAAATGAGATCACTCTTATTAATGATTGCTAGGACACTGAATAGTTGAAAGTTTATAATCATCAAAAAAACATAAGTGTCTTCGAAAAATTTTGATACTTATTCCGTTTTATACTAGGTGCCATAAGAAAAACGCCAGAGTGATGCCAACGAACAAAAAAGTAGCCAGCGCTCCAAAAAAGTAGAATTGCTTTCTGGCATGTAATATTATTTGCAATTCAAAAAAATGTAGTCCCTGAAGAAACACTTTGTTTCTTCTTCGGGTAATTTATCATTTGAAAAAGGAGGATTTGAAGCTTTGGATACTTCTTCTGAATTTTCGAAAGATCAACATCATTAAATTACTGCTACATTTTTCGAAGGTTTGAGCGGTAGAATGTCCTGACAACTTTAGTGGCATATTTCTAGGGGTGGAATTAGCTTATTATAAAAGTTGAAACTAGCTATAACTTGTTATCTAGGCTGACTCGGAAAAAATTGTATACGAAAAAAGAACCTTATTCTTTTGACATCAAGAATGTATAGATATTTACTAAAAGTCGAAGACTTAACCTGTATGAGCTTATTTCAGCAAGTCACTGACTTCTTGAACTGATGATCTGAGTTGTAAATAGAGGAATTCAAAATTAATTATATAATTATAACGGAGATCTAGAAAGATTTCCAGATAGCGCTCCAGATCAACAATGTTTATTAATAAACATTGTTAATTTTTAAAAACACATGACAAAAGGTACTTAAATTCTGTTGTATAAGAAAACATCAGAAATTCCTGTAGATATTTCTGAATAAACACTTAACAGGTTAAAAAAAACGTTCTCGGTGGTTTTGTTCTAGAAATTAATAATACAAGCGGACCTTAACATTCCTAAACTACCCCTATTACTATTTCTGAACTCTTTCAGGTGACGCAGGTTTACAACTGCATTTTAATAATTTTCATAACTGTAATGTTTTGTGGAAAGGAGGACACGAATGCACAGTTTTTTAATGAAAAATCAAATAAAATTTGGCTAATGACCTAAGTAGTCGATGCCAATGAAATAATAAAAAAAAACATAATTAAAACTGAAATTGACGAATAAATAAAAATAATTCATTTCGCTGAGTTCATAGACGTCATCTTACCATCGATGCTATGGGCTGAAACATGTCGATTTTGACTGGACTAAAATTTCAAATACATATTCGAAAAACACGTGTGTGTTCTGATATTTTTAATTGATGAAATTTATTCTAATGATCAATTTATAATCTGGTTCAATTTGAAGTGTCACCCTACGTTTGGGAATATTTCAGAGGAAGTAACCTATGCATGTAGTTGATCGCTGAACAAAAGAAACAAAGTATAAATCTTCATGAAAAAATTTGAATATAAAAAAGAAACACTTTGGGGCTGAAATTCATCATAAAAACTATTAGAAGTTCTTCATAAAATTTGTGTTTGATCACCTATCTTTTCAAAGTAAGTCTCTAGAAGCAATGGATGGTTTATCGTTTTTTCACAAGATCTTTTCAATTTTTCGAAATCATTATTAACAGTTGAAAATATCAATTCTCATGTAAAGGGGAAGTCTTTCTCAAAATTTTGTTACAATTGATCTTTCCCTTGTTACAACAAATAATACTCACATGAAAGGGTTGAAAAAATTAAATGAAAACAGACATTAGTGATGCACATTACATGGACATATTTTATTCAGAGTTTGTCAGTACCCGTTAAAAAACTTAACAACATTCACCTCGTTAACACTTTCTTGGGAGAGAGATTTCAAAAAAACATTATAAAAATTACTTTATATGATGTAAATATACATAATATAGATCATATATAGGTATTAGCTATTGATTTGATTTTTGAAGAATTTCCCTAATTTTTCCCTTCAAATGTCAAGTTCCACAATCAGCCATTCGAACTAAAAACATTTTGTATTTCCATGAATTAGAAGCCTTGAACACGAAGTTCTAAAACGCTTCAGTTATTACAGACACTTTATTTCAGATTTTTTTTTCACGGTTTTTCTATCGTACCAAGGAATATGATGAAATTTGGCTGCTCCAATTATAATTCGATAGGAAACTGCCGATAATTGACAAAAAATTCTTTTTCTGATTTCACTCGTTTTCATCCTTTTGAGGATCGTTGATAAAAACTTAATTTCGGTGAGAAAATTGGAAAAAAAGAGTGCCTGTAATATTATATCTTGAATTTCGGGGTGAGTAGGTTTGAATAATCAATATGTCATCTTGAATTCCAATGTTCGAAATTCATTTCAGACTTGCCGTTTCAATTTTTATGAAAGTATAAAAGTATTTTCAATGTAGCAAAAACTTCATTTATGAAAATAATAATAAAAAATATTCAAATTCAGTTGATTCATTTTTCACGAATTACTTAAATAGACTGAGTTCATAAATAAAATATATTGTTAACTCACGAGATGAAATTCGAAAAGATTTTCTTCTTCAAGAGTTGGTGCCCCTTGAGGAAAAAGGAGAACGAAACACATTCGAAAGTAACATTTGAACAAGAAAAACATTTAGTAGCTGAATCACTTTTCTAAATAGTAGTTTTTTTTCATGACGTTATTGGAATTTGTTCGAATTTTTGGAATTAATTTTTCTAAATTATTACTTTTTATTGTGATATATCTGCTTTCGAAATGAATCGTATGAGAAACATCAACATAATAAATGAGGTGTTCGAGTGATAATCGATTCAATGGGATTTTTTGTGAAAAAATAATAAGAGAAAAATCTGAAGAAATACTCATTTAACTGAGTCACAATGAAGAGCTCGCACCAAAACAAATAAAAGGACTTTTTCTTATTTTGAATGGCAAAACTTATTGGATGAAAGTATGCGAAAATTTGGTTGATGAATATGCATAGACCATTGCATGACAATTGAAGCATTGAATTAGGTAAAAAACTCCTTTCACATCCATAATAGAATCATAAGGTGCTCAGGCAAGTTGATGTTGAGTCATATTATAGGACCTTAATTAATGAAAATAATTCTTTTATGTTCGAACAAACAATAGTCATCGGAGATTTCCGGATTTTTGAAAATTGTTTCAAAGAAGAAATCACTCATTACGAATTCCGCAACACATTTCTTCACCATAAACACCACAACAAAGAATTTCTGACCACTTGACGCATACCCGCAGCACGCAAACACAACTGAAAAAATTACGAATGCAGCCGCAACTTACCAGTTTCGAAAACATGTTGCCTACTAGCTGATCAAAATCACAATGGCTTATTTACCAAATTTTCACCCATATATACCATTCTCCACACCCAGGGAGTCACCGTGAACTTCATATTGTCTTACGCTACCACGGAGTACAAATTCATAGACCCATTGCCAAATCCTTGTGGATTTCAATAGCCGTAATCACATTCATAATTACTGATTCTTTCGCCTATGAGAGCCGAGGGTATCTTTAGCAGAAACGGTAACAGGTAAGATGGGACACTTCGTAGACAAGATAGTTTTTCTCTCGGTCCTTTCTTCACTTGCATGATCTTTATCAGTACCCATCGTGAGTAGAGAGGATTGAGCATTGTAATTCCTTGTTTCATTATGGTTGTAATTTTAGTTGGTATTTACAATGAAAGAGATGAAATTGGATCTTCGGTCTATCTAACTTTGTTTATACTTTCACATCGAGACTTGTAGGAGTAAACGCGCTCATAATGCATATCGGGCTGCATCAAGGTTGTTGCATTACGGATGTAGAAACTGTACCTTTGTCTCAGCGTCTTTCTGTTTCTGTGAACTCTTGAGGATTTTGTTATATTACTATTTAAATTTGATATCACTTCAAAAAATAGAATTCTTTTATGTTAATGGCTCGATGAAATGATATTCAGTTTGTTAACTTTCCAGCTCAAAATTAAAGAAATTTGACTGCACTGTTGAGATTGAGATAAGAGTTAAGAGTTACTAAAAATTACAATTTTCGCTCTGATAATTTCAAAAAATAATGATCTATTGAAGTAGAAATAGGCCCATGTTGTCATGGATGATATGTACATTAAATTTATTATTTCGTTATTCCGTCTAAATGGAAAATATTAGATAGAAACAAGGACGTCGCTAGGAATTTTTTCTGGGGTGTTGAAAAAAATTTAGGATGTACCTAGTATACAGTGTGTACCAAGTTCAACGGCCTATTAGATGTTTCTAGAGACCTGGACCTAGAGCCTGACCACTTTCACTACAGAGTGTGAAAAAAAATTTTTGAAAAAATTTTTTTTTCTGTTTTTTCGTTTCAACTTTTGATAGAGTATCCAATTGTGAATACATTCCTACTCAAATCGTTGCATTCGTCGAATTACTTTTCAAAATATGAAGAAGAAACTGAAGAAAAAAGGACATAAAAGTGTTCGGTATTAGGTTTCTTATTCCTATTCTAAATATCTTATGCACAAAACGTTTTCACATTTTTGAAGTCAAAGGCTGTGGAAATATTGTAAATTTCCTGAATTCTGGAAAATTCGTCACAGGGTGTTCTAAATGTTGGGTCAAAAATTGGGATCAAGATTTGCCCACAACTTTTGTTTTTCAGATGTGAACCTTGTTTTTTTATATTTGCATTGGATTCTGCGAAGAAAAATAATGCTTGTGTTCTAACATTTCAATGCATCTAAAATGAATAATTCTTGAGTTATGCAGGATTTTTTGATTTTAATCATTTCAACAATGATAAATGAATTCAGAAAAAAGGCTATCACTAGTGAATTATTGTAATAATTCATCTTCTATGAATATAGATCATTGTTGATATGAAACAGATATGATGAATTTGACTCTACGTACGACATAAAATCAGAAAACCCTAAATACCTCAAGAAGTATTCATTTTGGGAGCGTTAACATGTTGGAACACTATCATCATTTTTCTTCACAGAATCGAACGCAATCATAAAAATATGGGGTTCTGATTCGATAAACGAAAGTTATGGGCCAATCTTGATCCCAATTTTTGACCCAACATTTGAAACACCCTGTGACGAGTTTTTCAGAATTCTAGAAATTTACAATATTTCCACTATTTTAGACTTTAAAAATGTGAAAACGGTTCGTGCATAAGATATAAAAAAAGCAATAACAAACATAATATCGAATACTCTCATCTCCTTTTTTTCTTCAGTGTTTTCTTCATATTTTGAAAAGTATTTCGATGAATGCAACGATTAATAAAGATTCAAAACGAAAAAATAGAAAAAAATTTTTGAATATTTTTTTTTTTCATTCCCTGTATAAATGAAAGTGGTCAGGCTTCAAGAATATTTAGCTCGGTAGATAATGTTGAACAATATCCTAATACCAATCTTCAGATTTCAAATTGGTCCAGAGGTCTCCAGAAACGTCTAATAGGCCTGTATTGTCATGATGCAATGATTGTGTAACTTATTTTTTTAAATTTTTTGAAAGCCATCATGTTCCTAGGGGGGGTTATTACTCCCATTACCCCCCCCCCTCGTATCGACGCCAATGGATAGAAAAGCCCACAGTATACACAGTGTCAATCAAGTTAGCTCGGTTCTAGTGATATGCTGACTAGTGCTAAATAATGATTGTAGTAGAAAAATCTAATATTTCGAGCCAACTTGATATGGAGCTCGGATAAACAAGCATTTTCATGAAAATTTTGAAGTGATGGCTAGTGCAGACCAGGCCAGCTAGTGAAAAATCCCATATACTTATGAGTAAAAAACTTGACAAATTAATTTACAGGCCAACTATATATGGCAAGAAAAATCAATATTTTTTATCGAGATCCGTGGAATAGGTTATGCTGATAAATAAGTTTTAAAATAAATTGTAAAGAGGATACGAGAATTGAATATACCGTGTCAAAAGACCAGAATAACTGATGAGAGCTGGAAAGAGAATTGAAAAATTATGATTGAATTTTCCTGTCCATTTTAGAATTGGACCGAAAAAATCAGCATTATTTATCGAATTTCTGAAGTTAATGAATATAAAGATGCTAGTTAGTTTCTGAAGGAAAAAGAAATGAAAAAGTAGCAGAACGATTGACCACCGTATACAGGGTGATCCACGATCAATGGTACGTTAAACGTTTACGGAGAACGAAAGGCAGGAATTCATAGAAAATTTAGTTTCTTAGACAAAAGAGCAGATGCTCTATCGATCTAGAATATTTTGAGTGCTGCGGTGTTGCCCCTTATGTCAAAAAGTAGCAACTACTTTGTTATTTCAAATGGTACACCTGTATACTATTGCACTTTTCTATTCATCATAGTAACACGATTATTTTGGTATCACCTTCTCATACTTACCTTCAGCGGTTTCTGAGTGATTAAATGATCTCCTCTTTTTTTTGTGCAAAACATAGCTTTGGTTAAGCATCCATAACTTCCGTACCTACTATAAATGATAGGAAGCTGAAGCTGACATTTCGTATAGAATGTCAAGATTTTATGCATCATGCACGTGTTACGAAATACGCTCCTCAACAGTCATTCAAAATTCGATAGTTTATCGAGACAAACAAAAACGGTTGAAAGTGCATTTTTTTAATGAATATCATGTTTATTTTGACAATTACTGAAAGAGAATTGAATTTCCTTTCGAATCAAGTATTATATTTCTATACAAAGAACTGAAGTAGGTAGGTATTTCTTTCCATTTCACTCATTATTTTTTCTTATACCATGAAGAATGAGCGAATGTTTATTATTATCAACAAACTAATTACCAAATCTGCATAATGTCAATTTTCATTATGTTATGTTATTTCATTGTTATCTACGATGTTTAGACGTTTTGAGATGTACTTGCATCAGAGATAAAAGATTTTTTTTGGATAGAATCGCCGAATGAACATTATTAGAATTCATTTATTATTCCGTAGTTTTTAGCTCATAATCATTATCAGCAAATTCTAGCAATCCCCTGAAGTTAGTTAGTAGGATGTATGAACCGCTCGTTTCAAGCTTGTTTTGGTTAGCAGTTTCAAGAGGTTCGCAACGATAAAACATAAGCAACTATAAAATTTCAGTTCAATGCAGAATCTTACAATCTGGGTATAGGATATGATATATCATTTGACAGGAAATTCAATTCTCTTACATTTTTTCTCAAAATAAACTTGGATTCTATTAAAAAATGCACTTTCAACCGTTTTTGTATGTCTCGATAAACCATCAAATTTTGAATGAATCTGTATGATGCGAAGTTTATTTCGTAACACGTTCATGATGCATAGGATATTGGCATTCTGCATACTGAATTTCAGCTTCCTAACATTTATAGTAGGGATGGAAGTTATGAATTTTTAACCAGAGCTATGTTTTGCACAAGAAAAGAGGAAACTGAAAATATTTTAGATCGATAGCGCATCTGTTTTTGTCTAAGAAACCAAGTTTTCAATGAATTCTTGCTTTCCGTTCTCCTTAAACGTCTAACTTACCATCGATTGCGGATCACCGTGTATACTGGGTGTCCCATTCCCAGTATACACCCTTATATTATATATCTATTGAAATATTGTCTGGGAGGTCTCTGCATTTTCCTGAAAACTCATTAAAAACAATTAGAAAATTTTTTTTAATAATATAATAATCCAAAAATAAAAAAAAATTTGTCACGATTCTACAAAGTTGAATGAAAATTAGTTATTGTCTGACGAAGGAGTCTGATTTAGACTCCGAAACGTTACGCTTAAGATTTCAAAGTGTTTTCATTTTTTTTTGTTCATTGTTAGGCAACAATTTTTTCTCGTAAAGTTTTTTCCCCTGACAAATTAGTGCTCAAATTTTTACGCAGGGGCCTTCCTTATATTATTAAAAAAATTTTCTAATTGTTTCTTGTTTCAGAGACTGGGAGAGAAAACCCATATTAAGCCTTATATTATAGTTTAGATAATGAAGTAAGTTATGAGAAATATATCCATTTATCTATCTAAATATGAAATTTTCTAGGGACTTTCATATCATGCCAAGAAAAATCTTCATTTATCATATCACATACAGGATAAATAACTATACCTCAGTGATGTAATTGTTTATTCTCGAAATGAACTATATTATTATTATTTATCTACCTTCGAAATATTCAAATTAGTGAATTCTATTTGACTACAGGAAGAAAATTCTATATGAGTTCGAAAAAACGCTAGCTAGTGGCTGATAGGCGAAGGTAAAAAAAAGCATTATCCGTAAAGGAGGATTTATACCGGAATGAAGAATGATCCAAATAATATGAAGAACAACAACAGTTATTATTCTAGCAATGCAAGACTCTTTGAAAAAATATCCGAACAAGAGAAACAGAGGAACTATGATGAATATTTGAAGTTCATATCAAAAACAAAAAGATTCGTAGAGGTATAATGAATGAATGAATCATATAATTATAACAAGAATCTGATAATCAGAGGAAGCGAAAGTTAAGAGGAACATATAAGGCATCTCTGTTTATTCGACGTTCATATTTCTCGCTCAAATCGTCATATTTTTCACCTGATCCTTTTCTCATAGGTCACGAAATGAACTGAAAAATTCTTGATTCTGCCAATCATTTATCAGATATAAGTATACAAATTCTCACAAATAAAATTTTGGCTGATTTCTTCCGCCTGGGTGGGAGACTATACCATTTCTATAGAGAAGCATTACCCCAATTCAAATATAAGTAAAACGATCATTCAAAATAGAGACTTTATTGAGAAAAATGATATTTATGTCAAGGCACTTTATATCACATAAAACAATGAAAAAATAGGAACTTTCTTACCATTGATGAATGATAAAAATAGACCTGAGTCTTCTATACAGGGTCTTTCACGAGGAACCTCACCCATATTTATACGGGAAACTACTGAACGTATTTTCATGAAATTCAGCACTTATAATTATTTCACGATGCTGATGAAATCTAAAATATTTTCAAGGTATGAGCACCTCCGATTTTTCCGGAAATGACGTCAACTTCCGTTTTTCAAATTAGAACACCATTTTTTTATTGCAGAAATAGATTCCTTAGAAAATTTCAAGTTATTTGGATGTAACATTCTTCAGTTTTGGTTGGAAAATTCTTTCTGAGCGGGAAAATTCGAAAAAAAATCGAAAATAGAGCTCCGCTGAAACAAGAATAACTTCGAGGTTTTTGGATGGAAAATTTTCATTTGTGGGATTTTTCAAGATGTAAGATTGATGTCTCCACTTTAAAAATCGAAATTGCGATTCATGATACAGGGGGTGAAAAAATCGCTTTCAAAGTTAGGGATGACAAAATCGTGAAAAATCAATTTTTTCAAATTAGAACCCCATTTTTTTATGGCAGATATTGAATCTACGTTAAAAAATAATGTGAATGTATGCATCACACCCTTGCCCTAAAATGGATATTTTCTGAGTTATTCACAAAAAACTGTTTTGCGTCTTGAATTTTCAGCTATTTCTTTTCCCTTCACGCCAAAAAGATGAAATTTTCAGGAACTGTTATTTGAACCATGCTGTAGATTTTTCATCCCTTCTTGAAACCGACTTCAAGTTATTATTAGGAGAACCATGGCAAACCCTCGCAGTTATAACTAGAGAAGATGCTCAAAGTTTTGACCGTTAATTTCTAGACATTTATTTATACGTCTCAGGAAAGCTTCGTGCGTTGCTCTTCTTATTTCATCGGGAGGAATAGATCTGCAAAAGTGTTTAAAAACCAAATTGAGTTTCAAAACTATGAATCTAAAAATCTAAACAAACCTGAACGCATTTCTGACTAGTTCTATACAGTCCTCTCTATCAGTCAGGGCAGTTGAGTAGACAATATTTTTTTATCCTACCCCAAACATAATAGTCTAAAGGAGTTAAATCGGGAGAACGTGGTGGCCAAAGATGTGGACCATTGTTCGCCAACCATCGATCTTCAAATAGCCTGTAGAGGATATTTGACACATTGAGTGAATTGTGTGGAGGCGCGCCATCTTGTTGATACCATAAGTCATTATGGTTCTGTACTAGCGGCTCAATTGTTTGAGTCAATATGTCAGAATATCTATCTCCTAAGAGAGAACATTCTTTAAATAATGCAAACATGTGTAGTGTTCTATCTTACCAGTTAAAGTCCCATCATAAATGTGAACATCGAGAATTGCATTATTTTTGATGGCGTAAAAAACATTGAAACTCCAGGTCTCTTGAAAGTTTCATTGTCTGAAGTGGTGGTTGTTCTCTTCATCCCAATAATTACTGTTATGCCTATTGAAAGAACCATTCTTTGTGAATTTAGATTCATCTGTCCAAATTATACAGTCCAAAAAGTTTTCATTCTCTTGAAATTGAATCATCATAGCTTCGCAAAACTCTGTTCTCCTGACGAAATCAGTTTCCTTCAAATGCTGTACCCTATTGAATTTATATGGGTGCATTTTATGTTTTTTTAATATTCTCCAAACACTCGATTGAGATAATCCCAGATCAATCTCGGCATCTTTGAGAGAATTTTGAGGATTCACACGAAAATATGCAAGAACTGTAATTTCGTTGTTCTCATCTTCTACTACACTTTTTTCTCTGTGTATAGTTTTCTTAACGAAAGATCCGACATTTCTCAAGTTTGTCATGGTTCTGTTAATGGTATCTCTCGTTGGTCTGGGTCGGTCAGGAAACCTCTCAATGAACAGTCGAATCGTTTTATCTACAACTTTATTACATTCTCCATGAAGTAGAATGAGATTTAAATAATCTTCATTGGTAAAATTAGGCAAAGTGATCGATTTTATAACTTAATTCGAATTATCACCAAATTATTAGTAAACACAAAATGCTACTGAATAAAGAGAAATTTGGCAGATGTAATAAATGATATCTATCATTAAAAGAAAAGAATGTAAAACATGGTAAGTTTTTGCATATGGTTCATAAGGAATTATTTATTTATCACTGGAGAGAAAACCGATGGCCGATTAGTTGAAATAAAGAGGTTTCCGATACAAATTCAAATCAAAAATCGCCATCTATTCAGGAACAACCTGTAACTTTTTTCTCTTGCATATTAGGGTAGTAAAATCTAAAACATGGTTTAAGTAACAGTTCCTGAAAATTTCATCTTTTTGGCGTGAAGGGAAAAGAAATAACTGAAAATTGAAGACGAAAAACAGTTTTTTGTAAATATCCACTTTAGGGCAAGGGTGTGATGCATACACTCACATTATTTTTCAACGTAGATTCAATATCTGCCATGAAAAAATGGGGTTTTAATTTGAAAAAATTGATTTTTCACGATTATGTCATCCCTAACTTTGAAAGCGATTTTTTCACCCCCTGTATCATGAATCGTGATTTCGATTTTTAAAGTGGATACATCAATCTTACATCTTGAAATATCCCAAAAATGAAAATTTTCCATCTAAAAACCTCGAAGTTATTCTTGTTTCAGCGGAGCTCTATTTTCGATTTTTTTTTCGAATTTTCCCGCTCAGAGAGAATTTTACAACCAAAACTGAAAAATGTTACATCAAAATAACTTGAAATTTTCTAAGGAATCTATTTCTGCAATAAAAAAATGGTGTTCTAATTTGAAAAACGGAAGTTGACGTCATTTCCGGAAAAACCGGAGGTGCTCATGCCTTGAAAATATTTTAGATTTCATCAGCATCGTGAAATACTTATTAGTGCTGAATTTCATGAAAATACGTTCAGTAGTTTCCCGTATAAATCTGGGTGAGGTTCCTCGTGAAAGACCCTGTAAAAATATCTTACAGACTTGATATTGCTTTCCATGAAAAATATAAATATAAAATATCGAATTATAAAAAACAAAACTTAAAAAGAAGAATGCACATTGAGAATTATCATTAATTCCAACACCCCTTCGCTTAAATGCAGCAATGGGGGCTAATTAACGCTTCTTTGTCAAATTTTGTCAGCCCGACACACATTTCACGGATATATTTTCCTCGTCTCTCTCACATATAAAACAAAACCAATCATCTACGTCATATGGACCATTAGAGGCACCATCATACTTGGGTTTTTCGTCAGGAGAACTACCTCTGTCGCTCAACTCTCTGTTTATATGTTGAATATTTCTTTGTATACTTGAGGGGCATTCTCTGTTTTCACATATTTGAAAATTTAAAAAAATCATTCCTATACCTTGGGTTAAGTCTTCCCCCCACAAGTGGCTAAAGTTTCCCACCCCACACCAATCCGTTTGTCATTTAAATTGAAAAAGGGTAGGAAACATTCATAAAAGCTTCACTCGGTTAGTGTTATTTGAATTAAATACATTAGCTATTTGAATAAGTTTCTTTGTTGTATCTATGAATACAAAAAACAGCGATGAAATGTTAAAAATCAAAATAAATCACTCATCAGACGCGAAATCACCTTATCACTTCGCATTCTCATAAGTAATTGGCGAATGCAATGGTGTCGCGAGAGAAGGAAGGGGTGAACGTATGTCTTCCAAAAAGTGAGGCATCGTCTTAATACATAGTAATACAAATATTTCATGAGGTGTGGCTATAGTCTCCTCCCAGGTAAGCTCATCTCGACTCCCCTTAGGTCTTTTCTTGCAAAGACATGCATATTTCAGAGCTTATATTGGCGATACCCATGTTTTTTACCTGCTTTGTCCAAACATATGGAAGAACTTTTGATTTTTTATTCCACTTCTTCGGACTATCGCTTATATTTTCGACAGAATTCTTTTAAGTGTAGTTAGAAATTTGTTCCGAAATCGCCTCTTCACCAGACTGGTACTGAAGGGCTCCAATCAATTCTTCATATTTATGTAGAGGACAGGTAAGATTATATTTCGATTTACCACCTTCGCTTTTGTTTTTTCCTAGCATTTACTAGAATAAATATGGTGTTCTGGGTAGTGTTATATGCTACAGAGGCTAAGGTTAGTTTTTTTTCCTGAAGAAGATGAAATAGCATTGATTGAAACACTTTCAATAACTGTCTCTGGAAAAGATGACATGAACGAGGACATATCCTGTGGTAAATGCAATCCAACGATATCAATCACAAAATAAATGAATCTGAAAACATTTGTCGAATGGACGAATGAGATTTTTTTACCATGAAGAATATACCACTTAGGGAAAAAACTAATTAATTTCATTCATTTTTATAAGCTGGCATACAGGAAAGTGACCGAGTGTTGCACTATATTAGATAACCTGCCCATGAGGTACTTCTTTAAGTTCGCACGATTGGTTATAACCTTGTCGTTGTGTGCGAGAGCTTGAGTAGTTGTGATGAATCCTGAGACCCATGTTCTTAGGACGAACGAGGAAACCAAGAATGACCAGACTCCCTTTCCCTATGTCTGACTTTGCCCCTCTTGAGACTGGTTCAGTCCAGAGGGTGAACCCAAGCTGTATGTTAGTCGTCAATCCATAATACAAGGACTTTATTGAAATACTCGAATCTTCGGATGGGATGAGCCAAAGAGTAATATTAGTACTCTGCTGATACTGACCTCTCATAGCTCTATTCTCGAGGGAGCTATGAGAGTTGGGTGTCTACTTTACATCATATGGGGGAGGGCAGAGAATCGTCCAATACCTCCCTGAAGATCTCCCCACGGCCTGATGGATCAAACCCCTTTAATTGGTAGACCACATATAGGTAACTATATTATTTTCAAACTATTGTCTACGTTTCTGAGTTGCTTGGGCAAACTGGTATTTTATAAATAAATGAAATGAACGTTTGTTGGACAAGAATCGGCAACTTCTGAAACGGACACAAAATTCCGTAACTCCCTGAACTTTTGAGGTGCAGTCATTCGTTCATGAGCTTTATTCGTTGCCGAATATACAATATAAAAGACAAAGTCAAAGTAATATAATAAGTCATCGTCATGTTCTGTGCACACATCTATAACTGAACAAGCCAATTCTTGAAGAGATTCTTCGTCCGCAATCTGGACACTCATAAATTTCCGCTGGACTATTCCGATGACGCCTATCCGGTTTGTTTTCTGTAAATGCAGCCACAATTTTCCTCCACTCGCTACGGTTCTGCGCAAGCAGTATATTTCATTCGTAAGTACAGAATTTGGTCGAATGGAAAAATTATGAGGTGGTTCAAGTTTGTGCTTGGCAATTCTGAACGAGTGAAAAATTTTCGGAAGTAATTGCACAAATGCATCAAAATTACCGATAATTTTGCATGACAGCGTGTTGTCTAAAAACTGGCATGAGTTCATTTTCATTTTTGGAGAAAGAGCCCTCCACTTTCGGTGTCAGATATGCAGTTTTTCAAAGACAACACGCTGGAATGCAGAATTATCAGGTCATTTTGATGCATGAGAGTAATTCGGGGGAATATTTCCCGAAATTGCTATGGATACGAGCAGTGCAAGTATCGCAGGGATCTTTCGCTCTCTACAATGCAATTATCGCTATAATTTTCGATAATTATTGCATTCTATTTACAATAAGTTTTTGACAGGAGGGAAATATTCGCTGCAATTTTCGATAACTGCATTCTATTTAGATGAAGGTTTTGACAGGCAGGGAATATTCAGTTGAATTTAGTTATTGATGCTAGTGATAAAAAGTTTAATTTTTAATTATCTCAAGGCCGTTCGTGAAATTATACTTCCAAATTTATGCACTGACGTTAAAAAGTGGTAGTTTTCCGAGGACGTGAAGAAATGAGGATTACTAGTAAAAGATTTCATTTTGAAACTTATGATCGATTGGTGATGCTTTGAGGTAAACCAAGAGATTCACACTCTCCGAGCGACATTCACCCAGTTCCGAAGAAATCCCTGATGAGAGGCTGACTTAAATTGCTGCAGCATTACGTTGTAATTCCTTTCCTTATTAAGTCACACTGTCGGAAGCTGATAAACCGTGGGATAGTTTGTTGAACTACTTATTATTTGACCTTATCGATCTGAATTATTTTGAATATTTAACGAAATCTATTCGACCCACTTTTCTTGTAATCCGCCCAGAGGAGGTGGAGCTACCATTAATTCACTATCGATAGTTTGTCCTTTCTCGGAAATTTGATGGAGGAAATTAGATTTGGAAAATTTGCATGGTACGGAAGCATATGCAAGGTGGGGTTGTTGCCGTAATGGGGAAGGATACTGCAAGATTTTGAATAATTTGAATAATCAATCAATTTTCATGAGATAAAAACTAGTATCAATTTTTTTTTTTTATTCATTAAATGTTTCCTCGAGAGGATTCCATTCGAGAAAGATATACAGGGTGAGTTTTTGACTTGTACATATATTCGAACCATAGATTCTTCAGGTCAAAAGAAATACTTTTTTCGTATACCATTTTTTCCGATTAAGCCTGCATAAAAAGATATGGCCATTTTAAACTTTGATAATGAGCTATGCCTCTCCTGGAAACATGACAATAAAGTTTTTCTGAACATTAGATCTACCACCTGAACCTTCGAGAAAATGTATCAGAAATTTAATCGCCTGAATTTTTTATCAGAGTTGCATCCAGGCGAAGTAACCAATTTTTTTAATTTCGCTAATATAGATTTCTTTAAATCATAAATAACTCGAAGAATGCGCATTTCACGAGATATCATGAAGAATACTTTTATTTTTCAAAATGGCCAAATATTCATTGAATAGCATCCAATTTAATTTCAAAAGTTGTGACAATACAGTTTCTGGTATAATTATGGAATGTTGTGGTATATATTGGAATATTGGTCATAATGCAAAAAATATAACATGTGAGTGAAATTTCGTGTTCGTAGAAGATTTCCACATTAATAAAAACCTATATTCTGAAAATCATTTCATTCGATAAAATCAATCGCGAGATATATTCGAACAGCCTGTATCTTTTCAACCGAGCCGAATCGGAAAAAATGGGAGGGACAAAATATGATTCTTTTGACCTCAGGAATCTTCCGTTAAAATATATGTACAAGTCAAAGACTCACCCTGAATTTGATATCAACGACCAGTGTTGAACGAAAGTTGGCAAATTTTCAGAGCTTTCGGAAAAATCTCGAAGCAGTTGGAAAAATTTCATTGGATTGTGAAATATGAAGCAGTCCGGAGACATGAAATACAGGGTGTTTCGGAAAAAGGTAATCCCGTCTATATTAGAGATAGAAATCTGAAAAATATTTGGGGTTTGTATTTTCGTAACGTCTGCATTCAAGATAAAGGATGTTGAATAAAAAAAATTTACACATTTTTTTACGATTTTGTATTTTTTTTTTGTGTTAAATTGATGATGGTGATGTTTGAGTTCACTTTTTTGCTTAATCTAATATTTAGAAAGTAATGTTCAATGCTATTTGGTACGAACCGTAAAACTCTATGAAAATCAGACAAAAATACCAATTTATTGGATGTATCAACTTCCAAAACATATTCGTATAAAGTTTAATTGCAAAGTTGCCAATAGTTTCGCCTGAACAGTGTTTACCTGGAATACCGATGGCTTTACGAAATTTTTTACTGAACAAATCCCAATTATTTTTCAGTTTACCATCTGTTCTAGGGACTTTTTTGAAACATCCTGTATGTGAGCAGTATCTATCTTTTCAATTGACGAACTAGATCGATTATAGAATCGATTCTGTAGCTTTGATAATCTTTCCAGTCATTGAGGCTGTTTTTGGTGCATATAAACATATATAGGTAAGTTTAAATTATTGGAAGTCAAACAAGGAATTTTTGTCATTAAGATTACTGACGATGTATCAGAAATGAAAAGAATGAATCGAGATGCAGGCTAGAGAGACATGAAAGATATTGAAGTTCAAATTTTCATTCACCATTTTTTCATATTCCTGAAGGATCACAGAAGGAAAGTTTTCTTTTTTCTTATCTTATGTGTCCTAGTTTTAGCTTTATTGATGTATAAAAGTTAATATTACTAAATTTCAATAGGTTCTGCAGTAAAATGCTATTTTTTACTAACCCAGTTTCCAGATTTTATGTTCACATGTATGTTTGTTTGATAATATGTAGTATATTCTGAAACGAGTTAAAGAATAGGCTCCTTTTCCAAAAAGAATGCGTGTTTTCGAAAGCATGAGTATTGGAATTGCCTTCTGCCACGAGTATTAGACGATATATTCTCTATTTCAGTCAAGTTTTGTGAAATAGGAACCCTCGAAAAATTCAGATTCTACATCCTAGTGACTAGTGATTTTTTATTGTATCTTGGCAGTTGGTGTGACTAAATTTGACAGATAACAGAATTCGAATTGATTTTATTAGAAAATTAATAAGATCGGAGGTGAGTATTAAGAACCACATAACAAGAAATATAACTAAAAACTATGCTGTAATGTGTAATGAGTTCATTACAGTACAACTTTTAGTACTGTAAAGAACTCATTACGATACTGAAATAGATAAAACCGATTTTTGGTGTGTTTTTTATATCTGTAATCATGAAGGAAACGATGAAAGTCAGATATATGGATAAAAATCAATCCAAATATCCTCATATCATCTTTGATAGTACCCACATAATAAACATGCTGTATTGGTTTGATATTGTGTCTGATTTTACTATATTTTGCTCAACAAAAAAATTGAAGAATTGAATAATTCGACTATTAATAATTAGGAAAATGTTCTAATATTTATATTCTTAATATAAAATAATTCGTTGTATAAAATATAAGCCATTTATAGTAATGATCTGATAATATTCAATTATCTATTCAAAAGGAAGCATTCTTAATCATGAAGATCTACTGCTGCCCATGGGAAAATGGGCTCATTATACCAATATGATATCCCCAGGGGCTATATAAACTAGTTATTCATCTGTAAGTGAAGAAATGGTTAACATATGATCGATCTATGAAGTTCTCAGAAAGATAAATGCATCCGGAAATGCAGATAACTGGAAGCTTCTGAATCCAATTTCTAAATGATGTCATAATTCAATCAACTTATTCAATGTGTGTAGTTCTTGGCGATGAAACGTGTTTGGATAGATATCCGATTATTCCCCTTCTGAAGTTGAATTCAACGAATACAAGTTCAAATTTGAAATACAATAATTCGTTGAGATATACAGGGTGACCCAGAAGTCGACGTCAAGCCGGAATCGGGTAACAGTCTGAGTCAGAAAAAAATTTTGAAAAATCTAAGTCGTGTATTTTTCAAATTATATTGCATTTTGTATTATTCGAGAAAATGCACAACCTGTGACGATTCTCGAACTGCTGTTGCTATACTTTTTCACTATTTTCAAATTTTATTTTTCCTATGTTATCTTGAATAGTGCTTCTGTAACCTGTAATCTTCTATTCTAAGGAAATTGCTCCAACTTGACAAATACTATCACTTATTGACGAACCAAATATTCAAAATTAATATTTCGACCAACTTCAACTGATTGTACTGAAAAAAATTTGTACTACATCAAATTGCTTCAAAAGTAAGCACATTTAATAAGGTTTCTAAAATGCTATGACACTAACTACATCATTCCTTAGTTCAGTAAAAAAAACGGTCTTTCTTGAAGGAACACAATTTCGAACAATTTTTCGAAGTAGAAATTATTCTAGTGCATCCAATACAAGAACCCGGATGAATGAACATTTACTGGAGAACGTGCCATTTTTTCATTAAACTTTTTCTTTCACAGCTCCCCAGTAAAAACTATTTAAGGGGTTCAAATCAGGTTGCCCACGAGATTGTACCAGTTCGCCTTAACCATGTATTCCGATATTCTTCATTTAGATATTCTCTAAGTGAAAGGACATAGTGCGCTCGGCAGCCATATTTCTCTCGAAATGCTACGTCGCACATCTTTTAATGAATGTGACAAATGATTTTTTTGAAAAATCCTAATAACTTTCAGCATTTGGAAGGTCCTATGACTCTTCCATTCAAAATTCCAGTCCACATATTCACGTCAAAACGACCTAACCTTTAAACATGATAATAACGCTCTCATTCTCATTCTCAGAAACAACCACTATAAAGAGATGAGTATCAATATCAATTGTAACACCACAGCGGAGATTTAGATAATCTCCTTGCTAGGAATTTGTGTTGAGTTGAATGAGGAAGGAAATGATTTCAAACGTACAGGCTCTTTCGTTAGTCATCCATAAAGAGTCATTGTCGCTCATTCCAATCGAAGGTCGATACCAAAGAATTGAATCAGAACCGAAGCGAACTTGATTCCGCAGAACCTTATTCAAGGAGTCGAGCATTCTGTTCGGAAAGTTGAAATACAGCAAGTCATCCTCCCAACTTTCCACATAAATCCGCTCCACGTTTTCTTCGAAGGTCGTAAAAATGAAATGATTAAGTGGGTAGATCTTTCTTTTCAAATCCGCCTCTTTGAATCCGAAAACGGTCGCCGTCGATGGCTGAATGCACTAATAAAAGCTGTTCGGAATGGCCTTGCATTCGTGCACCTTCATTTTTATGGGAACAGTCATTCTGCCATCGCCTGTTCCGACCTGGCAACCGGGAAAAGTGGATTTCAGAAGGTTTACCGCTTTTATTCCGATATCTCTGGGATCGATATTCAGATTTGCAATTGCCTTTCGCATTGTTCGCGATGCAGGTCGACACCCCACCTTCTACCAAGCTATAAATCTGCAACCTTACTCCAGTTGCTCTATTTTATCATTGAACTTATTCTTGAGAGTGCACCAAATGCGGAAAATCTTGTTCTCACTTACTCATCATCGCGTAAGGTTCTTGTGGATTCCAGGATGTGGATTCAGTCAAGTCGAGACAGATGGAATCGGATTATTTTCGTATAAATTAAGAGCTCCATATACGGCTAAATGAAAGTGAATATGGCCAAAGTACACTCTTGGTTGAAACTGCACCGTTTATCAGCTATTATTAAAGATATGGACATGCGGTGTTCACGATCCTGCATCACTTTTTTGTAAAACTTCTAAATCCACAAACAGAAATTTTCCTAAAATTTTCACTTTTGAAGATGATATTATTTCTCCGGATTTGTATGAGATGAAACAAAAATGAAAACTGTTTATAATAGATATTTTTACTTACACGTCAGTGGCGTCGTTAAAAAACATTTTTTAGAGCACTGTTTTCAAGATTTGTCACAAACTTTTGAAATAGAACACTATCTATATTTTTAACCTTAAATTTTTTAAATTGTTTTTCTGAATGCATTGATGTATCACAACCTAATCTTAGTAAAATTTTAGCTCCAAAAATCAGAAAAATCCATATTTATATTTGTTTTTCAAATAGTAGGCTATGAATTCTTCTCTACATGGATAAAAGTTGAACATGCACCAGAAGATATAGATATTTATATTAATATTTTTTTTCAACATTTAAATAAATAAGATAAACTCACACAGCGTTGTGTGAAAGAGTTCATGGGCTATACTTCAAAAAACAAACATAAATAGGGATTTTTCTGATTTTTGAAGCTAATATTTATTAAGAGGATTACGTTGTGATATATCAATGTATTCAGAAAAATAATTGGAAAAATTTTGCTTTGAAATATACAGAAAAATCCATTTGAAAAATACCATAATACCTTTGTGCATAATCTTAAAAACACTGCCCAAAAAAATGTTAACTATATCACTGACTTCTATGTAAAAATATCTCTCATAAGCATATTTAATTTTTCTTCTCTCTTATACAGTATACAGCACTTGAGATATATCAATATCTCCGAAAGTGAATATTTTCGTTTTAGCCCTGTATTCCAGGAATATGTACTTTTGTGGATTTAAAAGTTTCACAAGATAGTGATACAGGGTGGCCAAAAATTTATGCCTTTTTCATCAATCATAGCTGAGATACAGTGCAGTCTCAACCAAAATGGGACACAGTGTACACTTTGTCAGTGGCGTAGTTAACTATTTCTTAGAGCACTGTTTTTAAGATTGGGCACAAACTTGGAATTTTTTAGTAGAACACGCTGTATATTTCAATATAAAATTTTTGAAATTATTTTTCCTAATACAATAATGTATAACACCCTGATATTAAATGAATTTCAGCTTATAAAATCAGAAAATTCGATATTTATTTTTTAATAGTAGGAAGGCCATGTGCACACGTGCATTTAATTCTTACTTTTCTAAAACGCTATGTGATAAAAAAAAGGAAAATTACGATGTGATACATCAATGTATTAAGAAAAATAATTGCACAATTATTGGTATAATTTCTTTCAGACATGCAGAAAGTGTACTGGTTTACGTTTTGGACTTCCAAAGATGGGTAACTATTTAATGTTTGTTATCAAAATCAATCCGTAGATGAGGAAATTCGGAAACACTTGGTTTTTCATGAGAGAGGGACCATCTAAGCCTTCTAGCCTGTGAATGAGAGAGGGTGATTCTCATCGAAATACATTCATGACAAATAGTTATGAAGAATCTTGAAAAAGTCGTGAGCATCTGACAGAATGAAAATCCGTTATTCTCTCGAATAGTGTTTCACTTTTAGAATGTGTATGCTAGATTTCAAGAATTTTATTTAAGCAAAGAGCTTGAAGAAAATAGGAATTAAAGGTTTGTTTCAACTTGTGAGTTTTCTATCATAATTTGATAGTCACGAAACTGTCCCTGCTTCAGACCAATGATCGAATTAACATACCGGAAATGTTCCCTTCAGTATATCAAAGTAGATGGGAACAGAGACGAAACCGTTAAAAAAAAATACATTTTCAATTGAACACATTTTTTTCAATGTGCCGAATCCTGAAAATTTTTCTTTGTTGAAACAAACCTTAATTATATCACAAGTCTCATTGGCAATTGCCTATAAGGAATAATTTCACGTCACGTTTCATCTTCACCTTCAGAAGATTCTTGGTCTAAGATTGTAACTCGACAGTAGAGTTACCGACCGCCCTGTTGCTGGCTTTAATACGGAGCCGTCCTTTATAGCTTCGCTAATTGAGGGAGGAGGTAGTGTGTTGATATTTCCGAATTCTTTTGGCCCATTGCTCTTATTTTGTGTAGGTCTTTTTCGGGAACCCTTCAAGACACTGTTATTCTTATCCATTTGTTCCGTTTAGCGGTTCAGATATCAGATATTTCCATGATTTTTGATGAAAGCAGGTATCGTTGCATTTTCACTTGAAATACTTATCGAATTTTCACAATTTTATTGTCGAATCACAAAACAGGAACTGCTAAATTACTTACTTACATTCAATTTTCAACTTTTTACAAAAATATACAGATCTAAACTTATCAGAAAATCCAGTCTTTATCTTCACGCATCAATGTCCACAGAAGGGATAGTTGGGGCAGCTCGAACCATCAACTCCTGCTGGTAACTGCTGGGCAGATTGCCTCTGCTCCCTGTAAGGTGGCAGAGAGGCATATTGGTGAGCAGGTTGGGGTTGTTGGTATTGAACAGGTGCCTGATTGTAAGCACGAGCCGCTGATTGCTGGTAGACTGGAGCTGATTGTTCTACAAAAACCAATGTTTTAATTTCAAGTATCCTGAATAGTTTGAATTATCTCTTATGAAAATCTACTTACGATTAATTGGCCCCACAGCCATAGCCTCAGCTAAACCTTCACCATGGTAATCTCCATCTCCAATGTATTCTCCTCTATCCAAAGCATTCTGGATTTCTGGGGGGTATTGAGGTTGAGCAGGCTGAGCTACGCGCTGTGGTTGTTGGGGTAGATGATTGTATTGGGGAACGTTGTACTGTTGCTGTGGTGCTTGATTATACTGCTGTGGGGCAGCGTTGTATTGTTGTGGTACGGCGTTATATTGTTGTGGCACTTGGTTGTATTGTTGTGGAGCAAATTGTCTCGCTGCTTGTGGGGCAGGTTGTTGATAATGACTGTATTGTTGAAGGGGATCATGCTGGACTCCAGGAAGAGATGCTGCTTGGCTTATTGCTACTAGAGGGCTCGAACAATCTGGGAAATTTGGACAGGCTTTGGGGTCTATTCCTGCCGGAAACTGGGAAGCAGGTTGACCTCCAGCCAATGGTCCATTGTAAGCACCAGAAGTCAGAGCCAAGGCACAAGCCAATATCATCTAAAAAGAAAAAATATTGGATCAATTAATTATACCAATTTGATATTTGTATTGTAAAAAATGATCAAACCAAGATTAAATATCCTAGAGATACCAATAACCAAAAACTAACGCGAACCGATATTTGAGATCTTTATCAAAATTATACCTTTCATCATAGTACACTCTAGAGTGTTACTGCTCCAACTCCCACTAATACATTTCGTGTTATTCTTCTTCAGAATAAAGATTTGGACCTGATCTGGTTGTAATTAAAAGCTTGTCCGCCCGCCTTTATTTTTCCAATGAATATTAATGAGTATAAAATGGGTGGTTACTCGACCATTGGCTAGACAGGATTAAATTAACTTGAATATGTCATGGTGATAATTATCACATTATCAGGAAACGCATTGGATTGTTACATCTAAGTTAATTGGGTGAATGTGCTTGTGGTTTGAAAACTATTCTTTTTCAATTTGAATCATGAACTGATCTGAGAAGTTCAACAATATCATATTGTTATTTAACGATGAAGGTTTGCATATTCCACATAAAGGAATTGGTTCCTAATCTAACTGTTAGATAACAAAACAAGTAGATGAACCTTGAAAGAGGTCATATTCGTACTCTGGAGAAGAATTAATGTTGGGTTGAATTTTCAAGAATTGATGACATCAATTGTTGATTCCAATAAAGAATTCATCGAAAAAATCAACATAAGATGAATCAATGGGAAATTACAAAACTGATGAACATTATCTCTAATTATTGGTCCAAAGAGTTGGAGGAAGTTCTGAGGCAAATGGGAACTTCTTTTTGGAACAAAACATTCACTTAAAAGAAATAGAATAGAAGAGATATGTCACAGGAAAACAACAAAGATCCGGGACTTCGCTGTTAATTTAAGAAAACCACAGGTAAGTATGTACTTTAGGAACTTAATTGTCCAATTTTCATATAATCTTTTCGTTTGAATTTACCTAATCAAACCAAAATAGTATATAAACAGTTGTGGGCATCAATTTGGCATTAACGATATTTCATGTGTGTCAACCGCAACCATTTTCTTGAGTTTTTATAACAAGAATGGTTCTCGAAGAACTAAGTAACATTTTAGTTACAGAAACTTAAAAAAATGAAAACATAGCCAACTGAGAGATTTCATATAAGTGAATATATATATATATATATATATATATATATATATATATATATATATATATATATATATATATATATATATATATATATATATAATATTCAACTATTATAGTTCACGAATGCGATTTGAATATCAAAAGAATGATAAGTTATTCGATCTATTTCGTTTAAAAAATAATTGAATAAAAGAGAATTATTTCGTTATGTTCTATTGTCTGAACAGATGATCCTCTTGGAACAAAATTATTTCACTTCGAATATAAGTTTTAATAACTAAATTTCAAATTAAATTAACTTCGATTCAACAGTGGAACTCTTCGAGACTGAAGCCATTAAATCAATGTAGACATAAATGATACCGAGGGAGTCTTGATGACTTATATTCTTCTACCAGGGTATAAATTTTCAAGTATATGGCGAATAGGCGCCTGATACCTACATGTTCGAAACTGCAGCATAAAAAGATATTTTTGAATGTCTTTGAAACGAGAGGATCGTTACATGGTTCTTTTTACGTGGTCATAAAGATTGGAACTCGTGAATAATTTATTCTTAATGTATTATGATTCATTTCGTACTTCCACGGGGGAAAATGTGAAATGAATTTTGCGGGATACGTAAACCAAAAAAAATTTTTTTCGAATGATATATAGTATAGTAAAGAAAGTTCGACAATGCAAAATTATCGTAAAGAAATTCAAATTTGATGAAACCCAATTAATTTTGATAAACAAATGATAAAGGTCACTCGAATGCAAGGAGGGTAGAAATAATCAAAAGTGAGCAATCAAAGCATGTGATGATAAAAATGAAAGTCATTAAAACTAATAATTTCCTGTAAAATATTTCAATTCCTATTAAGTTACCGAAAAATATTGAATGAGATTTTGTACGAAATGCAACGGAAGGTAATATTATATGAAAGTAACTATCAAAACTTGTCGCTTACCAGTTTCGAAATCATGGTGTTTATAATTTAACAGTTCCTGATAAAACAATGTCGTTCTCCGAATTTTGATACCTCTTATAGCCATGCCACACCCTTGATGGTCAACCCTGAACTTACAGAATCTGACCATTCCTAAAGCGTTCCAAGTATACATATATCCGATGACTATTCAGATCACTTTTTATGTTTAATGGGCTTATTTTGATTATATCTTTCCCAAGTCGATGTACCTGGTTATTGTTTCCTATACCTCTATTATTCGTAGAAGGTTATGATTTTCTTGCGCAAAAGTATTTCACACACCCATTAGAATTTCAATATCAATATTGTTATTTTTATTTATCTGTTATGGCACGCATATAGGGTTTCTCACGAGGAACTTTACATTCTCCTACCATGATATAGGGTCAACCATCAGCATCGCGAAATGGCCTCTTAGAATTGTCTCCTATCTTTCCTTGCCAATATACAGGCTCCAGCTTAAGGGGACGCCAAAATCAACCAGAGGTAAAATTTTTTCAGAGTTGGATTCTCGACAATTTTCCGGTTTCCAATCGACTTAGCTATTATATAATCTGCAGAGGTATTTAATGCATTGATAATGTCCAGGGGCCGATTGAGCACTTTCTGGTTGAACAAAAATAATGAAAAGTTTTCGGTGACGAAAAAGTTCCATGAATTCTGTTTGCCCAAAAAAGTCCATAAAGAAGTCATAAATTCACAAAATACCCCATGCATGTCGGAATTCTCTTCAATCGTTACCAGATGACCGTTTTATTGGAGGTTTTTTAGGCGGCTTCTTTATATAAGGCAAGTGCGGGTAATCTCATACTTCAATAATTGTTGTCAATAAAGATTTTTTTTGATAGAAGGGGGTGAATATTATGGAATCTTTCAATTTGTATTTCCATTCTGGGGAAAGACGTATTCGAATTCGAATTTCAAGGTCTATCATTATTCATACTTCATTTTTAAGAATTTTATTCATCAAGCGTATCTTTTTATTTGCTTTTATTACGTTAATACTCCTCGATTCGTTTTTATTTATTAGCAATTATAATATTTATTTCACTCCTTCCTCCATATTATTTATGTTTTATTTTTCTCTCAATATTGTTAATAATATTTCTTTATGTGTTGATATTAAAAAAAAATGTTGAAGTGAAAGACTTTATTATTTTTACTTTGCCCTCTCCCATCTGAGAACAAATTCTGCGGTCGCCCATGCATAAATATGAAAAAAAATAGAGAAAACGCAAAACTGATGTCAGAATTTTCATTCTGCGGCATAGACCCATCTCTTTGTACGTCTTTCTGGTTATTTGTGTGAACGTGTAATCAGTTACAAATTGTAGGTATTGTTGGTGAAACTTCACAGTTTTTTTGAACTTTTTCTAGTATTTGATTGCGATAGAGCTTTCATTTTCTGAAAAGGAAAAATTTCAAAAGTTTAAGAAAATATTGTATTGGCGTTATCCAAAGTGAACCTACCACGTGGAGGTTCGGCGGTCGGATTTTGAAAGGATTTGAAAAAAAAACTGTGTAATTGAGCAATTCCCTATGTAATCACGAAGACTATACAAGAGTAATCTCCGAGAAGCGAGTGAAACAAGAAGAAATTCAGTTAGGGGTATTTACTTTTGTTTAAAATGTCATTGTCGAAAAATTAATGCATCAAAAATGATTGGACGTTGGTTTTTTAAATTTTCTGAAGTTTTTCCGAGAAAAAATTCAAAATGAAAAAACTTGAATGTTTCCCCAAATATTTCTTTTCTATTTGAGCAGCAAATGCAATAAAATAGTGGAAAAGCTCGGAAAAACTTTTTTTATGTTTTAAATGTAATGAGCTTTTCAGAGCAACGAACGTGGTTCTCTTATTATTTCAAAAACTCGATCTAGTGAAACAAAAAAACGGCTGGTTTGATTGATTTGGCTTTTGATTGAGTTTATGTGAACAAATTGAACGGTACACGCACACTTAACATTATTGGTTCGTTCATTATGTTTGATCCAGCGCTTGATTTTCCTAAAAAACACCATTTCAAATTCACGTGTCAAAATTTTTTTTCGTAAAAGCAATGGAGAGCCTTTGAAGGGAAATCATTCAGGTTCTCGAAACCCACCGTTAACATTTTGTGTGATTATTGTTTGCTGAGATATTGGTAGTCGAAGACAAAGGGATCCTTGTTATTTGAGGATCGATATCTCCATGATAAGTAGACGTATCAAGCTCTAAAAGAAAGAAATCAGAGCTTAATTAACGAAGTATCCGAAAATTATAGCAGTTAAGCCAAAAAAATATACTAAAAAATTAAACTTTAGAAATTTTGAATATTTTGTTATTGTTGGTTTGTCTAATGTTACACAAGAACTAATGACGTTAAAAGATTTCAAAGTAACAATCCAAAAACAAGAAACTCGGGGCGACAATTTCCTTTTAGTATATTCTTGTATGACCATTCCTAACGAAGTAATGGCCTGTTGAAAATTGCTCAAAAATTTTAGATATTATTTTGATCCTTTAATTATTCATTCAGTTAGGTGGATATAAATTTTTAAATCTATCAATTCTCATATCCAACTTTAGAGGGAGGGCGTCATCATGAACTTTTGCCCCGATCAAAAAAATTCGTAGATCGGGGCCTGGGATGATCACTCATTCTGACCGAAATTTCATTCGACTATATTTCTGAAACTCTTCATCAGAATTGAATGATTTGTTCAGAATTTGTAACATTTTTAGCATTTGTTGGATTATGTATACCCAATATCATATTTCCAATGAAGTAATCAGAAAAATGGAATTTGACTGCTGATATGAAAATGATCACCCTTCTGGCCACTTTTTAATTTCTTACATTTATTTGAAATTAATTATCACGGCAGTAGGATTCATCATTAAATTAGTATTTAAAAGAAATCATTTTATAATGATCGGGCAAATCAGAAATAAATGTTATAATTTTTTTCATTCACCATATTTTCATCATATTATATCTTGAAAATAATTCATTGTAAGAATAGGCATGATAACCGAGAATTTCATTGGAAAATTTTTCATAAATTCAAAATTTTGTAATTTTATTTGACTCACATTTATACATATATATATTAACGGGACATTCCCGAGGTCAAAAGAAACACTTTTTGTCTCTACCATTTCTTCAGATTCGGCTCGGTTAGAATGATACAGGCTTTTGAAAATCCATGAAAAAATGTAATTTTCGAATATATCTCGTGAACGATTTTATCGAATGAAATGATTTTCAGAATATAGGTTCTCATTAATGTGGCAAATCTTTTATGAATACAAAATTCAACTCACATGTTTTATTTTTTTCGTTATGACCAATATATACCATTCCATTCCATAATTATAGCAGAAATTCTATGATCCTAACCCTTGGAAGTGAATTGAATGTCATTTAATGAATATTTGGCCATTTTGGAAAACAAAAGTATTTTTCGTGAAATCTTCCAGTAGTTAATGATTTAAAAAAATCTATATCAGCGAAATTAAAAATGTTGGTTATTTTGGCTGAATATAATTCTGTTCAAAAGATTCGCAGAATTAAATTTCTGCTACATTTTCTCGAAGGTTCAGGTGGTAGATCTAATGCTCGGAAAAACCTACAAAGTTTGGAGAAGCTTGAAAGGCCTTCTGCAGGAATTTTTTCAGCTTCAAAATATCATTGCCGTTCTTTTGAACAATCGTGTAAAACGAGTTCAAGCAGAGTTTTTTTAGGTCTACCTCAAGTTCAATATTCTAAATTTCCACTGGGAGCAGAGGTATATATTTTTTGTTGTTGTTTTTCATTGTTAAAAGCGTTTCAAACAGGTCTCAAGCAATGAAGGAGTCAATATTATTACTGTGCAAATACTTGGAAACATGGAATGTAAAGAGAAATAAATCGAGCAATATAAATGAATATGCACTCAGATTTTGACAACTGATTCGAAAATTCGATGCTGTGAATTTCGTCTCAAGATAAAAGATTTACAGATTTTTTTTTCAAAACCAACGGTTGATTAATTTTTTTGTTATTGTTTTTCTTCATCATACGAAAACTGTTCATCAACAATCGATAAAAAAGTTTTATGTTTTGCGTTGCTCCTATTTTGATTCCTGTACAATTTGTTATGTACAGTTTGTATTTTCTTATTCTGCTTTTCTCAACACTCTTTCGTGCCACAAGTTTTCAAAAACTACCGTCTCTTCAACCAAACGAATTATATCTTAAGAACGTGATTTTGCAATATAATGCAATAATTTCAAAATGTTTGAAAAACTTTCTGGATAGATGTTTGAGCTGAAATTTTTACTAATTCTCCTTTCCTTAGCTTTATAATCCATTCGAAAATGCTCCTAGAGCAAAAATTGTCATTTACGTTTTCTAAAACAGGTAATGCTTCTGGTTCATTATCTGCTTGAGCGATCGGTAACTCGGGAGTTGTCCAACTAGTTTAGCAAAATCTTCTATTGTTTTGTTCTCTTGTGTTAAATTATGGAGTTGGGTTGATAACGCTCCTGGTTGACTTTTCAGTTATGAGGATGTTTTTTATATCTAGCACCAAATCCTCAACTTTCTGATACTCTTTCCTCAATCTAAATTTTGAATTTGTAGCCAATTTCATTTTATAATATGTAATCATAATTAATCATGGGCGCCTGCAGGGGGAGGCCAGGGGGGCCGTGGCCCCCCTGAGATTTTGATTCCTTTCTTGTTTTTGAGCAAAAACGAAAACTGATTTCGCCTGTGCCTTATCAAATCATTATTTGGCCCCGCCTGAGAAAAATTCTGCGGGAGCCCATGTAATTAATCAGAGATTTTTTACCTTGATCATCGAGCATATTCATTTATTTGTTAATTAAAACTACAAATCACCATTTGTATGGGGTAATATATTCTTATATCCTTTATATAATTATTAATTATTCAAATGATTATATGGCATCATTTATTTGCAATACAGATTCTTCTGGGTTCATAGCTGGTAATAAAGACGATGCCGTCAAATTTTTCAGTCATTGTTAATTTTTCTGAATGAACCTTATCTTCAATTAATTTGGATCTTTCGTAAAGTATTCTATGACTCAGTGCTCCGAGAAAATTTGGTTCCGACTTGACAATTTCAATTAACTTGTTAAATTTGTATTCTTACTTGACTAATTCATTGAGAAATTCATTCACACCATTTACTTTACACTTACACTTGCCATGGACAATCAGACATAAAAAGGAAAAAACATTCATACAGTTTTTCCTTCACACCAAAGCCTGCCTAGTGGCTTCTCCTAACATCCATGGGCGCCCGCAGGGGGAGGCCAGGGGGGGTCCGTGGCCCCCCCTGAGATTTTGATGTTTCCTTTCGTTTTTCGCCCGACACCCTCAAATTAATTTATCTGATCCTAAGAGCGAGAAAGAAGTGTTGGATGCACAACAATTTTCCGGTTTCCAAAGGACTTATTATGTAATCGGCAGATGTATTTAATGAATTGATAACTTCCTGAGGCGCGTAGAGCATCTTTTGGATGAACAAAAATCATGGAAAGTTTCCGTTGAGGATGAATTCCATGATTTTTGTTTAGCCCAGAAGCGCTCAACGCGCCCTGGGAAGTTGTAAATTAATAAAAGTACCCATGCTTATCAGAATTCTTCTCAATCCTTACCAGAGATGTTCGTTTCATGGACGGTTGTTTTTATTAAGCGGTATTTTTGATGCGGAGTTTTTCAAGGGGCAAGTGCAGCTACTCTTATATTTCAATAATTATTATTGTCCATTCTGCAAGATATTTTTTTCTGAGAAGAGGGAAATACAATATAATCTTTTCATTTATATTCCCATTATAGAGAGAGAGTATTTGAATTCGAAACCCGTTGGGACTGTATTCAGGGAGTATTTTTCGTTTTTAGTGTCTTTGACTCAAATTGTGTTATTGAAGATGATTTTTCCGTAAGAGGCTTTTCGTATGTTATATTCTTCTTTTTGCTTTTAATACAAATTTTCTAATAGATAATGAAGTTCAGAACAGTAAAAAAAATTTTTTCTCCTAATTCGAAATATTAAGGCCATAAAATGAACTCATCAATGCACATGAGGAACTATTATATTGTTTCATTAATCAGAAGTGTAAGAGAACATAAAAATGCTAGTCTTCGGGAACTGCTGATAGAAATGAAAACTAAGTGACTTGTATAGTGGACCGTCGACCTATTATATTATCATTTCCGATTAGTTTTTAATTTATAAGGAATTATTAATGACCAATTTCAACTTCCTTGATCATGAACAGTTCTTTGTAAACCAAAAATAATTGGAAAATAATCAAATAGTTCGATGATACAATTTACATGTTACCTACTTAAAGGTAATTTTGAATCATACACAAATGTGGACAGAGAAACGAAATATAATAATAATAATAATAGTCTTTATTGGGCGAAAGTTTAGCTTAAGCTATTCTTACACTTTAACCCAATATAGCGAACCGGACCGTGCAAAAACTGCGTATGAATTCTGTAAGACTAAGATATTACGATTCTGTATTTTGTTATGAGAATGAAAAATATTTGTATGTGTCTCCTTTATTTAATTATTTGTTAAATTCGATGATATATTTGTTGATTTCATTTTCTGGAGCAGCTTAGTATTATTTCTGACAATATTTCAGTTTCTTGTTTCAAAAGTCAGTGCATGTTTCCTTTAATGGTCCATTATTATTAATATATGATATTTATGAATATCGTTTTATCGAGCGTATATGTATATTTGTTTAGATTTCGTTATTACTCGTCTTCATTTAGTAGCAATTATAATAATTATTTTATTCCTTCCTCCATATGATTTATATTTTCCTGATTTCAGTATCGCATTGAGTTCATTACACTACTAAAAGTAGTGCTGTAATGAAATTCATCACAGCATTGTTTTCAGTTATATTTCTCATTTTGTGGTTGTAATGACCTCCGATCCTCTCAATCTTCAAATCGAATCAATTCAGAATCCCGTTAACTGTCAAACTTCGTAAGTCACACTGCCAAGATACAATACAAAAGTCACTAATCTGAATTTTTATTTGAATTTCGAGAGTATTTCACAAAACTTGACTGAATAGAGAAAATGCCCCCTAATACTTGTTGCAGAAGGCAAATCCCACATTCATGCATTTCATGTTGGAATAGGGGCTCATTCTGCACCGTCTTTCAGAATAAACTATTATTTTCCTGTTATAATTTTTTCCTGGAATGTTATTTGTTTCGAAAACAGTTGCCTTTTTATTTTATACACATAATCATATGTTGTTGACGTTAAACAATGTCGAAGTAGAAAAATTTATCAATTTCACTTTGACTTCTACCACATAAGAACAAATTCTGCAAGCGCTTCTGCACAAATATAAAAAAAGAAATAGAAAGAAACGAAGAACTGATGTCGCCTGAGCCTCATCATTTTTCGAAAATTTTCATTTTGCCCCCCCTGAGAAAAAATCCTGCGGGCGCCCATGCTAACATCTCTGTAACTTTTTTGAGTTTCCAATAGAAATACATAACTGCTCCAATAAATACTTGCACAAATGCTACTATTCTTAGAATTTCTGGTATTAAAAGGATCTTTTCTGCAATTGATGAAGTGATCAGGTTTACGTCTGAGGCAAGTTTGTAAGATTATGTAAGGTTATATAGGCCTTGCCGTCTCACGTATGAAAATATACAGGTTGTTCACACTGATACATACCTACTACAGCAAGATTGAGTTCCAGAAATCAAGCTTATACGCTCCTTCTGTATGAAAATTTTGCAAGAGATTCTTTACCATTTTTCGGAAAAATGGGACATCTCTCTTACTGTTGTTCTGAGTAGTTAACTTTCCAATCTTTTGTTAAGTAGATTGTATAATTCTCATACGGAAGGGATTGGAGGGATAGATTTGAACCTATAGACCAATAATTATATTATAGGTATGCCCTCATTTTTTCACTTAGTAAGAGCCAGATAATTTCCGAATAATGTGGATTTTCCAAAGTCAGGTCTGTTGAGTTTTGTTGAGTACCCGAGCAACAAATTTGGCAAATACGAATAGGTTGATGCTGTGTATGTATCCTCATACTGAATAAGGCAGTGCCTTCGAATGGGTTTACTTACCTGGTATTTTGTCAGAGCTACTACTAGATTTGGTGTCCACAGTGTCATATCATGACACAATACCAGGTAAGTAATGGTTTAAGTTTTCCTTAGAAAATAGGATTCAGTATTTTTAAGAAAAAGAAAAATTCTTTGCCTCTACGAAGGCCTCACCGAGAACATTTTTGAAGCATATATCTCTCATCTCAGAGACGAAATCTAATTTCATTTCTCCGACCTCATGATGAAAGATCTCTGAGCCTGGGAATTGAAAATGGTATTCATTTCGATGATTACTATTTTATTTATTTATTTATTTATCGTTTGGCGAAGCAACAGCACTGAACAAGTATAAATGATAGTCACCATGAATATAAAACAAAGTATATCTAACATAAAAATAAAAAAATAAAGACACTCATAAGTAAAAAGGTAGGTAAAGATGTGATCAAAACTTCAAATTAAAGCTCCACATCCAGAGAACGTAGCCAGTCCCTGAATGTCAACGTGACATTGACGAATCAATCATATAAAATCCTGAAGATTTTACCATTTCGTGCGACGTGTAGACAACCCCCAAGATGGTGCACCCCGGGCGACGGACTGCAAGAGCAGAACGGCAAAAAGTCTACACAAAAGGCGGCCGAACCAGATCTCAGATCTCTCACGGCCAACAAAAGCAACAGCAAAAGAAGATCGTAAATCTACGAGGTATTCATATTACTATTTTGAATTCATTTTTGTTTCAAAAAAGGATACAGTACTTTGTTATTGGAGGTTTCTGTTCTGATCGACCCAATTCTAGATCTGGAGTACCTTAGGAGTCTCGTTTAGGTCCTTGATAGTTCATCTGTTCAAACAATAATCCAACTTATTACCGGCAACTAGATTCAAATGACAACTGTGACATTGCGACGTGCCACCAAATATTCACAAATTGGTCGAATGTAGTCTATGGTTCCATTCAAAAAGTGACGAGTGCGTGTACTATGTATTTAGATATCTTATTATCAATGAACGAAATATGACACTGTTCCTGATTGGAGATTCCCCAATTTACTTTATCGTTCGGTATCCACATTTTTTCAAATGACCTTTAGTTATCCTTTTTTACTCAATATTTAAATACCACCCAATTTCCTATAAAACATCAGCAATCTCACATGTCAGTAAGTATTTTTCTGAAAGCTTTTTTGGGGATTTCTTTCTCAGTCTATGAAACAAAAATTAATTAGAATTTTTTGTAGATAATGCGAGGTGATCCTGCGTAAAACTTGTGCTCTATTTTTCTTCTCTTTTCGGATAGACTATCAAATTCCAGGAATTTTGATATGTTGGGTATGTTTTCTGGGTTGAAACTCATTTATAAATTGTTCTCAGGAAGGACCAGAAAAAAGTTCAGGTACTATGTCAACTCTAACCTGTTTTTGCAGAGAATAACCCTAGTAAATTTCATCGAAGAATGGCACGAAAGTTATGAGTATTCGAAAAAATTGACAAAATCACTAAAATACTGTGTATCTTGATTAAAATAGAGAAATAGACCCTTTAAGTACGAGTTATTCTGAATCATTCCTAGGGGCCGATCCAGACCCAACTTATGGGGGGGACCTTCGAAGGGATCTTTAAGATCTTCAGAAGCCAAAAGGTACTGGTATTTTCGGCGATGGTGAATGTAGTATCTCTCAATCAAAACACGATTTACTAAAATATTTATGTTATTATTTTAGCCTCCGAATGTGAAATTTTAGGGAGAAAAGCAAAATTTAAAAGTAGCCAGGGCTACTCAAGAGGGGGGGCTGACGTTCCCCCAATCCCCCCCCCCCCTGGATCCGCACTTGATCACCCTAGTGCCCTCTATCTACGCTCAGCTTCTGTCCATTCACCAATGAATCACCCTGCATGAATAATCTATTATAGGTTTCAGATGACTGATTCAAATACAAAATACCGTTCATGTATGCTATGAACACAGCTCTGATAAACGGACAGTGATGAAAATGATTACAAACTCTAATTGTGAATTAGTTTTTTTGAAAATAATGTAATATGCTGATACAAAATGGGGATCATATATATATATATATATATATATATATATATATATATATATATATATATATATATATATATATATATACATATATATATATATACAGGGTGTTTCCTTAACATGCGGCAAAAATTCAGGGGGCTGTTCCTTGGACTATTCTAAGAATATTTTGTCCTTTGATGATTTTTGAAAAACCTCTTTGTTTCGAAGATACAGGGCAAACAAAATTTTAGATAATAACATTTTATTATGAAAAATTACATGAAAATTTAACTTAACCTACAAAAACTGTTGAAAATGACCACCTCCAGCCAGCATACAAGCATCCAATCTTCTCCTCATTGACTGCCGAACCCTTTCAAAAACACCAGGATCACTTCTTATTAAGTTACACCCAGCAATGATCCGATTTCGCAAGTCTTCCACATTTTCTACTGGAGTGTTTTTTATAGTTGTCAAACACATTTAAAAATAAATTGTACCTACTTAGTAAACACAGTGCGGTACGCATTTTTATTTATACTATTATCAATTTTAAAAATATGAAAAATGTTGTTCGCCCTGTATCTTCGAAACAAAGAGGTTTTTCCAAAAACATCAAAGGACAAAATATTCTTAGAATAGTCCAAGTAACAGCTCCCTGAATTTTTGCCGCATGTTTAGGAAACACCCTGTATATATATATATATATATACATTTATTCTTTTGAATAAGAGAGCTAAAATAATACAATAAATGTTGAAACAAAAAAAACCTGAGCTGAGGTAAAAAAAGGAACGGGGTACCACAACATTCTTCGTATGATACTATAGTATTATACGATACTATCATCACCAGTATCATACGATACTATAGAGCCAGGGGAAAAAACCTCAGCCGAAAAAACCTGTCTCCCCGTTAAAAAAATAAAATAAAATTATTGTATCTGAATATTCTATATAGAAGGACATCACGATCAGCGGGACGGTTTCGGAGGAAGGATTTCCAAACACAAACTCCAACCTGAAAATGAAAAAAGACAGAACAGCAAGAGAATTCAATTTATACTTCATCAAATTGATCTGAAATTTTCAACCCATTGCAAAAATGAGTTTGATATATTGTGTATGGCTCTAATGCCATCTTGGAATTTATAAATCGAACAATTATTAATTCCTCTGATTCACCACATTCACAATTAGGACTATCAACCGAATTCCACTTGAAAAGCATGCTATTGGTACGACCATGATCTGTTCTTATTCAATTGAGAAGGGACCATATTCTCCTGGGAAGGTTAAAACCAGGAACTTTATTCGATGGATCAGATAAAGTTCCTGGTTTTAACCTTCCCAGGAGAATATATATAAATATCATATAAAACACCGTAATCTTTTAAAACGTCTCTCTTCAAAATTTTATTTATTTCATAATGGACATTGATGTTGTTTCTATTGCACTGAAATGTCATGGAAGTCCTCAGAAGGTTTATTCCGAACAGTTCCCCATAATTCATCTTGTTCGTTTCCAATGAAAAAATGCACATTTCATGGGCATGAATAATTCCTACAGTTGCCACTTCTTCTGAGTTGTTTGTTCTAAAATACTATTAAGCATCAGAAATTATAAGAATTAGTCCTTCGGTGCACCAAATTGTGCGTTACTACCTATGATTAGACGACATTATACAATCAATCTCTCAAGCCATGAATAATAATTCAGCTCAACTTCCTAACGCGACCGAATAAGAGGAAGCAGAGCGGGCATATCCAAAAATGTTGAATTTTCACCATTCGGTTCCTCGAGAAAACCAGTTCGACAATCATGAATTTTACACGGCTCAGCATCCACCTTTAATTGCAAGAACTGGAGGCTGTAACTAAGGTCATCGGGACTAATTCAATACTTCTATAAAGGTCACTTGTAGGTGCAGTCCCTTTGAGTAAAATAGCGTTTTATGTAAGTAATAGAAAAGATAAATTGCGGTGTTTTGATATGCATCAATATCAAGCATGTTATGGTAGAAAATGAAATAAGGTCACTTTGTCGGGTGGGGCTGCTCTATAAAAATATATGATGATTTAAAATGATGGGAGTGAGAAATAGATGTATCATTCCTGGTATTTCACCAGTTCTTGATAGGCAGAGGCAATGATCTTTGGTATTCTGGTTCGAGAAATGCTCGATATACGTTATTATTAAATCACCTTCACAATTTGAAGGCATGTTCAGAGCTGAATGGAAATTATCTTGCTAATTGCCAATATTCTCGAAAATCGTTGATTTTATTTGAAATTCTGCGCTGTTTGATTAATGTGAATGCTCCAAGTTCCTACTTGATTAGGGAGATTCATTCAGAAGCAGGTTATTTCTTATTCTGAATCGATGAGAAAAAAACTGAGTGGTGACCAATCATGGTTTGCTCATGGTGAAATATTCTGCAAATTTTCAGATACTGTGGAGGAATGTTTGAAATTAATTCAATTTACCTGCTTTACAACAACTGATCGAACTTTTGATACTATTCTTTGATAGATACAGAAAAAACTCAAAGGAGAAAAAACAAAAAAGAGATCTTTTGCTGTGGATGTGACGCAAATCACCATACTCCATTTACTTAATATGAAATTTGTGACGCTTGTCAAAAAATTTTTTTTTCAAATCAACGTTACTTTGTCCATTCTACATAACATTCTTAGCAGAACCGTATTTCTCAATATTGGAATTCACAGTGGAACCTCGATTATCCGAGCTATTGTGGAAAAAACCTACCTCGAATAATCGAAAACTCGAATATTGCGATTACTCTGAAATTAGATCTAACGTATTGATGATCCTAAAATGAATAATTCTTGAGTTATTTAGGATTTTATATCGTACGTAGAGTCAAATTCATACAATCTGCTTCTTATCAACAATGATCTATGGTCATAGAAGATAAATTATTCCAATAATTCACTAGTGACACACCTATTTTCTGAATATATTAATCATTGTTGATATGAAACAGATCTTATGAATTTGGCTTCACGTATGACATGAAATCAAAAAATCCCAAGAATTATTCATTTTAGGTTCATTAACATGTTAGAACAATATCATAATTTTTCTTCGCAGAAACCAACGCAATCACAAAAAATGGGGTTCTAATTCGGTGGGCCAATCTTGATCACAACTTTTGACCCAACATTTGTAACACCCTGTAACGAGTTTTTCATAATTCTAGAAATGTACAATATTTCCACAGACTTCGACTCAAAAATGAGAAAACGAGATATTTAGAATATAAATAACATACATAATACCGAATACTTACTCTTATCTCCCTTTTTTCTTCAGTTTTTTCTCTCTATTTGGAAAAGTATTTAGAAGAATGCAATGATTTGAATAAGAAAATATTCAGAATTGAATACTCTATCAAAATTGGAAACGAAAACACAGACAAAAAATTTGATGCAAATTTTTTTCATTCCCTGTATAACTTTAGGTGGTCAAGCTTCAAGAATATTGTAGCTCAGTAGATAATGTCGAACAATATCATATTCCCAATTTTCAGATTTCAACTAAGGTCTAAATCTCCAGAAAAGTCTAATAGATCGTCGAACTTGGTACACCCTGTATATATGCTGATGATACCTACAAATTCAATTTACCCAACCAAACCAAAATAGTTTATAGTTGTGAGAGTTTCGGTAAGTTGTTAATATCCTTTGGACATAAACGATATTTCATGTGTGCCAACCGAAATTCTTGAAGTGACATTCTAGTTACAATGTTACGAAAACCTTAATTGAATCATTCTGATTTTTTATGTATAAGTTTTATGTATAAGAATTTTTCATAGATCTAGGAATACTTTTCGTGAAATTGGATCCTTCAATAACAATGCTACAGATAAAATGTTCTGCTATAAACACAATGGTTTTCCAAAGATAGTTTCCCGAAGTGTGCCTATGATCAGTCAACGAATGATTATAATATTTTCATTCAGAAAGGTATATGAATTTCTGTAATTATACTTATTCAAGGTATTTCTCGTGCTGAGTGAGCTGCCGTAAGATATGGAATCTATTTTGGAAAACACCTTCAATTAACCCTCAGAATTCGTGAATAATCTACCCAAACAAATTTGAACGTAAGTTTCATCTAATAACTAACAAAATGTCGTGCAATTATTGATTATTTTCTGTTTTTCTTTAGATAACATGTTTTTTTCTGCGCCTAGGAGTAGGTATGAGATTTGTTTTCATGGAAGCCCCAGAAATCTTGTAGAGACTGAGTCCACTTGTGATTCACACCACACCAGGTTCGACTGTATTTGTGGTCTTTCACAATTTATCTCGAGTGCTACAGAGAAGAGCGCGATTATGAAGTTTTAACTACAGTTCGAAAAAAATTTCGAATCAGGACTGCGACGTGTAGTTAAAATCCATAAACCGTGAAACCACAACAGTGACAACGAAGCTGCGAAGCCATGAATTATAATGCGCTCTGATAATCAAATGTAAGCAGACTGAGTGGGTGTCACGAATAGAGCGCCTACATAGGAAGGACAGCTCTCTCACTTTTCATTTCTTTGACACTTTGACAACAAACCAAGTTGGGTAATGGAATGTGCACATAACGATTGGTATCTGACGCTAGGAATCTAATTAGGTTCATTGTGGACGTTTTCACGTTTCCTATGATATTCTGAAAGATGGCATAAATCATTAAAGAGGTTGGAATTGAAATGAAATTGATGTGTAAATGCAAGGTTAGATAGGAAATCAAACGCTCGAATAATGAAGCCATTGTTCATTGAGGAATCGCTATTTATATATTCGTACAGATTCGTGCTCTGAGTTCCTTCTTTGAATGCTCCATTCCTAGATTTGTCTGGTTCTATTATGGTCCTTTGAAATTTTTCCGAAAAATAATGATTACGGTTTTGGGTGCCCCTAGTCCTGATCCTCGAATGTACAATGGTTATGTTGAGTTGGAAGCGAGGATTGAAAATGTCAATCCAAAAATCAAAAAAATTGTCACGATTCTACAAAGTTGAATGAAAATTAGTTATTGTCTGACGAAGGAGTCTGATTTAGACTCCGAAACGTTACGCTTAAGATTTCAAAGTGTTTTCATTTTCTTTTTGTTCATTGTTAGGCAACAATTTCTTCTCGTAAAGTTTTGGCCCCTGACAAATTAGTGCCAAAAATTTTTACGCAGGGGCCTTTCTTATATTATCAAAAAACAGAGACTGGGAGAGAAAACCCATATTAAGTTTTCAGAAAAATGCAGAAACCTCGCAGACAATATTTCAATAGATATCTGAAAAAAGGTACCTACGCAACGTGATGCATATAAAAAATTTCATACAAAACTTTTAAATTCGTACTTTTTCAAATATGTCAATATATACTACGAGCAACAATCAAAGGAACCGAAAAATATTCAAAATTTTTTGGTAATTTTCAACAGGCTGTTTCTCAGTGAAAAATAGTCTTATAGAAAATAGAAAACCTAACTTTTGAAGCTTGAAGAATCTTGTTTCTGAATTTATTAGTTCACGATTTTTCGGAGTACCGGTAGTCATGCAATCATCGGATAAAGCACAAAGAAAAAATGTTCCAAATTTTGCAATTTTTTTTCCTCTACGCGCATGGAAAAATTTTCTCGAGCTCAACCGACGCAAATGTCACATAACCTATTTATTCAGCTCTAATTTTCTTTTCATGACTTTCAGATATAACCATTTGTCTTAGAGATATCCTGTTTTCAATGCAAAATTATCCTTTTTCACTCAACTGCCGATAACTCCGGAACTACTGATCGCCTAGCGAGCCGAAAGGCGATTTTTTCTACAGAAAATTTCCTATAAAAATCTGTTTTGCTCAATTTGAAAATAATTTTTTTCATCTGACACATAAACTTTGAAAAAGAGCAAAATAAGGTCATTTTACCATTTTTTTTTAATGGACTGTATCTTCGTCTATATTGGCGGAAAAGCTAAGGTTATGACAAAATTTTACAGCCTGATGTTCCCCGAAGTTCTCGGTAAATCGGAAGATCGATCGGTTCAGCAGTTTTCTTGAAATGATTGATTCAAATTTTGAAAAAAATTTAAGGAACAAGGTTTTTGTTTCTTAAACTCGACCTAAGTTTCTAAATCAATCAATAACTACATTATTTCTTCACTTTGCAATCAAATTTTTCTTAAATGAACCATGAAAATTTTTTTTCTTCAATATTCAAAAATTTCCGAAATTTGGAAAAAAATTAACATTCGAAGAATTTCGTTGGATTTTGTTCAAAAAGTAAAATAGGAATGAAAAAAAAAATAATTCAAAAAAACAAGGGTCCATTTCTGACTCACCTCCACTGGAGCTATGGACACTATGGACACTATGGACAACCTTCATTTTACTCAGAAAAAAATCATGGAACGAACTTAAAGTTGATACCCCTAACTTGCCCACGGTACTCGTTAAGGGAAAGTGTTTAAAAAACACTTTTTTTGAAAAACTTTCCACTCATTCGGAAAAATAACCGATTTAAAAAGATAAGGTCGAGTTTAGGGAAAAAACCTTGTTCTCTTCATTTTTTCAAATGTTCAATCAACCGGTCCAAGAAAACCGCTGAACCGATCGATCTACCGAATTGGAGGGGACTTTGGGGAACATCAGGTTGCCAAATTTTGTTATAACCTAAGCTTTCCCCCTAATATCGAAGATGATACAATCCAATAACCAAAAAATGGCAAAATGGCATTTTTGTGCTCTTTTTTGCACGTTTATGTGACAGGTGAAAAAACATTCTTTTTAATCGAACAAAACAGATTTTTGTAGAAAATTTTCAGTAGAAGAAGAAATCGCCTTTCGGCTCGCTAGGCGACCAGTATTTCCGGAGATATCGGCAGTTGAGTGAAAAAAGATTCTTTTGCATTCAAAACTGAATACTCAAAAGTCGTAAAAAGCAAATCAGAGCTGAATGAACAAGTAATGCGACATTTGCATCGGTCTAGCTAGAAAAATTTTTCCGTGAGCGTAGAGCAAAAAAATTAAAATTTGAAAAATTTTCAGAAGTTTTTCTTCGTGCTTTGTCCGATGATTGCATGGCCACCAGTACTGAAAAATTGTTAGCCAATAATTTTAGAAACTAGAGTCAGCAAGCTTCAGTAATTGGTTTTTTATTTTCTTTACGACCATTTTTCACTGAAAAAAAAATTTCAATTCCTTTAATTGTTTCGCTAAGTGTATTAGCAATGAAAACTTCCTGAATATGCGGTAAGCAAATACCTTTCAAGCTCAGTACTTTGTTCAAATGGTTATTACCCCCCCCCCCCCCACGAAAAAAGCTATATCCGCACTCGAATCTACTCAAAATGATTAGGCATTGTTTATTATTATATTTCCTGAAGTTTTTCCGAAAAAGTAAATGAAAAAAAACTTTTTTTGAATCTTTTTTCAAATATTTCTTCTTTGAATATTTGAACAACATCTGCAATAAAACTGTGAAAAAGCTCTGAAATACTCTTTTCTCATGTTTTGAAGGTAATGAGCTTCTCAGAGCAACAAACGTGATTCTTAAGTTATTTCAAAAACTCGATCGTGGTAAACAAAAAATAACGGTTGACTGAATTGATTTGGTAGAGATTATGTTCATATTGAACTGTAAAGGGCACACTTAACATTATCGGTTTTCTCGATATGTTTGATCCAGCGCTTGATTTTCCGAAAAAATACCATTTCAAATTCACGTGACACTGTTTACTTTTTGTATAATTGTTGGTTGGTGGGATATATCGATAGTCAAAGGCAAAAGGATCGTTTTTCATTTGAAAAAATCGTAGATCCGGGCCTGACAAAAGTGCATCAGCTCTCATAAATCTTGGAGATCCTTTCTCGTCGCGATCTCAAATAAATCGTCTCAAAAATCAAATATAACATGAAATGTACCTAATTCTGTTCTGTTTCACAGACTAAACTGATTCCAATCCTTTACTAATAGGTAACCATATTGACTCTCGTTGATGAAATGGATTAAAAATATTCATGCCAAGAATTTCTTACAAAAATTTTCTCTTTATATTTCGTGAGTCGAAAAAGTCGATACTACGCCATGAAAATCTACGAAACTACGGAGTAAATAATAAACCATTATGTATATTTTCTGTGTCTTTCAACATGTGGGTGAATAATTGAATCAAGTGTGAGTATAGGTTCCTACTACAAGAAAACAAATACAATTACACCTATCATTATTTTCGTTCATTTTTTGTGCATACTAAGTATCTAGCATTCTGTTGTATCAATAATAATTTATGCAACATCAGTAGAAATAAATATACCATTGAGTTATCCAATAACATCAAATGAACCATATCAGGTGTGTTGCATCATGGTACAAGCTTTAATGAAAGAAATTATGTCAAATTTATGGGAGTCTACTCGGAATTACAATGATTTTTTTTATACGTCACGGTTCGACTGTTTTCTGTCTTATGCCTAACCGAGTGTGAAAGTATTTGTGGGAGTCAGTATGCCATCGAGATTCCGATATAATATATAATTATTTTCTTGATTCATCTTTATCATTATCATACCATCAACCTAAAATGAAATAGTATAAGGAGTAATTTCAAGAAGCAAAAATTGGTATTGTAATATTCATTCATTATTTTGAGAAAATAATGTTGGATATTTGACTATATGAGTATAATATCATATGATGAATGTTAAAAATAATGAAAAAGATACTGCCAATAGTTGAAGAGGGCCCTTTATTTTCTACTTCCTTCACTAGTGCCTCATCCTTAAGAATAATAAATAAAGCGAATTTTGTACTTTAACCCTGAGTTGTAGGAACGTCCATTAAATTTAATGCTGCCTCAATTCTCCATTAAACGGAGTATTCATGGCTACCGTCTATATATTCCCAAAGATTATAGAGTTAGAAAGATAGGAAACGCCCTTGTATCTGTGGTACTAAAATCCGACTACGATTTTTGGCTAGTTTCTTACTTGTGACACATAGATGACGCTGAAAACATTATTCAGTACAGAAAACTATTTCAATAGGCGCGAAATTCGAAACACATTTCTCATAAATTTTCATTTAATTGAATACTTTGTCGAGCTTTTAAAAAAATATCCTGATCGACAAAAAAAGGAAGGCTCCGCTTTTTGATCAGGATGATCTTTACTTCTGCATATTGTTTTGAATCAAATGAAATACGCTTCTGGATTCTTTATATTTTTATTTGAAATGATTGTGTAAAATCAACTGCAATACAATAATTATGAAATTGAGTACATTTCAAAAATTTGTTCACATATTAGAGAATTATCATAACAATTTCAAGAACTTATTGTGAGTGAACTCTCGATAAATCGAACATCGATAAGTCAAACAGTTGTTCTGGACCCGATTCATTCATATCTTACCCAGTGTATTTTAAGCTCAATGAGTCTAGAGGGTCTAGTAGATGAGTCGAACTGCTGGAAGGGTCGTCAAGAGAACCACCACCTCTATAAGTCGTTCTTCTGACCACCATTGCCTCTATGAGTGGAACTTTTTGATCTAATGAATGAGACCGAAGAAAAGTCGGTTCGCAAACAAATTATCCAGAACAATATATTTTTACCCCGAAACCTCTATCCATTTGACAACACTGAAAATAAAAAGCAATGAACAAGACAATTACATGATAAGAGTTTCAAAACTTACATTTCTATTCTCTTTGGTAATGAAAAGAATGCACATTCAAGATTATTATTTCTGCAATTAATCACCATGCATTTCGAATGTCGGCCAGTTTTTAACACAAAATTTATAACAGAAAAACACACGAACCAAGATTATGGAGTGAGCTAGTTGGTACACTTGTAGATTTCGAATTATTTCAGTAGAAAATACAATCATCATTCAGCAAAAATATTTATTCAAGTATTTCTTTCAAAATTGACAACAGCCTACTAATAATCTCTATATAATCTATGCCAAATGGACCCTAATCAAATATTTTAACCATAGATCGATTACTTTTGAAAAACAGATGTCGCTGACATCACTGTAGTCGCTTCGATTCCCATCTTTATACTCTATAATCTTTGTATATTCCGTTTAAGGGAGAATTAAGGTGGCATTCAATATTAATGGACGTTCCTGCAACTCAGTGTATATCATGTAATGTCTAAAATTCTATGATCTAGAGGAATTCCTCATTTCAATTTAAAAAATTGTATACCATCGAGTCACCGAGCATTCATGTACATTAAATTTTAGTTCTTTGACACTGATTCTGTCGGCTGATGATGGCCTAGTGCCGAAAGCGCTACAGATCATAGGACTGTAGACATTACATGGTTTAAAGTACAAAATTCGCTTTATTTATTACTTATAACCATGTACAGGACTATTCTCCTCAATCATCCTTAGGAAGTTGGTGATTATTCTTGCCCACATAATCACGCATTTGAAAATATAATTATCTGAAAAACATCAGTTTTTATCGACAAATTCTGAAATATACAGGGAGTTTCCAAATTCGACGTGAACCTTGGAGGACGTGATAGTATGACTCATTTGCAGTCATTTCAGCCATATATAGTAATATCCAAAAATCAAAAGTTTCCGAGATATTTGAGTTCTTGGGTTTCTTGAAAAAATTCTCACTTTCCTTCATTTTTCGTCAATTTTTTCCACGTTGAACAAGTTTGATCATGATTTCGGACTATTTTCTACAAAAAAGGATATAATACGTATGGAGAAAGCAAAATAATCATGCATTAGATGTTGTAAGAGAATTGGTTTGATTCGAAAGTTGGTATTTGAAGGAAAGGAAAATGAATTTCTAACATCAATTCGCCTGAAAATTTCGAATTCCACAATTTATGTATGAGAAAATTGTTTTGAAAACTTGCCAAATTCTGTCTTCATTACCTAAAAAAGATTTCGTTACAATGCAGTCACTAGTTTCGTTTCAGCAGATTTTTTTATGAATAATCATCTTTTGAACATCCAACATACGAGTAGAAAACAGTGAATGTGTATTCAACAAGGGATGAAGATCCCAAGTATAATAATTATAGACTGACATATCGATTTGTCAATTAGATATTATTAAAAAACCTTTCGAATTGTTGACAACAATATTCTTCTACCTACAAAGTATTTCACTATTCTCTATTCAATCTGTCTACATTTACTAATGTTGAATATGCAGATATTCTTTTCGTGTATGGATACAGCAATGGTAATGCTTCCGAGGCACAGAGAGAATACTCACGTAGATTCCCTAACAGGCGTATTCCTCAAGTGGGTGTCTTTTCAGCAACCTACCGCAGAATTGCAGAAACAGGTTCGGTGCAAAAAGCTAAAAACGCTGGTGCTCCAGGACATCGAAACTCGGTAGATGAAGCCATACTACACGCAGTAGAAGATGCTCCTACTATAAGTACACGTCAGACTGCCAGTGATCTTGGAATATCTAACAAGAAAGTATGGTCGGTGCTGAAGAAAAACCGTTTGCACCCCTATCATAACACTCCAGTACAAGGATTAGAAGATGGTGACTATGTGAGAAGACTACAATTTTTCCAGATTTATCGTAGAAGCTGACCGAGAGTATGCTAGATTTTTATCTAGGATCCTAGACGAAGATAGATTTACTAGGGAAGGGGTGACTAATCTTCACAACCTACATTATTGGTCGAATGTAAATCCGCAATTGAAAAGGGAAACTTCATTCCAGAGGAAATTTAGCTTCAATGTGTGGATGGGAGCAATAGCTAATCGTTTGATAGGTCCTTACTATCTACCTGATAATTTGAACGGAGAAAATTATGAAGAATTTCTGAGAACGAATATATACAGTTTTTTGGACGATGTTCCCTTGATTGACAGACGTGAAATCATTTTTCAACAGGATGGGTGTCCCGCACACTATACAGGGTCTTTCACGAGGAAACTCACCCATATTTATACGGGAAACTACTGAATGTATTTTCATGAAATTCAGCACTTATAAGTATTTCACGATGCTGATGAAATCTAAAATATTTTCAAGGCATGAGCACCTCCGGTTTTTCCGGAAATGACGTCAACATCCGTTTTTCAAATTAGAATACCATTTTTTTATTGCAGAAATAGATTCCTTAGAAAATTTCAAGTTATTTTGATGTAAAATTTTTCAGTTTTGGTTGGAAAATTCTCTCTGAGCGGGAAAATTCGAAAAAAAAATCGAAAATAGAGCTCCGCTGAAACAAGAATAACTTCGAGGTTTTGGATGAAAAATTTTCATTTTTGGGATTTTTCAAGATGTAAGATTGATGTATCCACTTTAAAAATCGAAATCGCGATTCATGATACAGGGGGTGAAAAAATCGCTTTCAAAGTTAGGGATGACAAAATCGTGAAAAATCAATTTTTTCAAATTAGAACCCCATTTTTTTATGGCAGATATTGAATCTACGTTAAAAAATAATGTGAGTGTATGCATCACACCCTTGCCCTAAAGTGGATATTTTCTGAGTTATTCACAAAAAACTGTTTTTCGTCTTGAATTTTCAGCTATTTGTTTTCCCTTCACGCCAAAAAGATGAAATTTTCAGAAACTGTTACTTAAACCATGTTTTAGATTTTACTACCCTAATATGCAAGAGGAAAAAGTTACAGGTTGTTCCTAAATAGATGGCGAATTTTGATTCGAATTTGTATCGGAAACCTCTTTATTTCAACTAATCGGCCATCGGTTTTCTCTCCAGTGATAAATAAATAATTCCTTATGAACCATATGCAAAAACTTACCATGTTTTACATTCTTTTTTTTTTAATGATAGATATCATTAATTACATCTGCCAAATTCCTCTTTATTCAGTAGCATTTTGTGATTGGTGATAATTCGTATTAAGTTATAAAATCGATCACTATGCCTAATTTTACCAATGAAGATTATTTTTTTGGAACTTTCAAGAGACCTGGAGTTTCAATGTTTTTTGCGTCATCAAAAATAATGCAATTCTCGATGGTCACATTTATGATGGGACTTTAACTGGTAAGATAGAACACTACACATGTTTGCATTATTTAAAGAATGTTCTCCCTTAGGAGATAGATATTCTGACATATTGACTCAAATAATTGAGCCGCTAGTACAGAACCATAATGACTTATGGTATCAACAAGATGGCGCGCCTCCACACAATTCACTCAATGTGTCAAATATCCTCTACAGGCTATTTGAAGATCGATGGTTGGCGAACAATGGTCCACATCTTTGGCCACCACGTTCTCCCGATTTAACTCCTTTCGACTATTATGTTTGGGGTAGGATAAAAAATATTGTCTACTCAACTCCCCTGACTGATAAAGAGGACTGCAATGCGAGTCAGAAATGCGTTCAGGTTTTTTTAGATTTTTAGATTCATAGTTTTGAAACTCAATTTGGTTTTTAAACACTTTTGCAGATCTCTTCCTCCCGATGAAATAAGAAGAGCAACGCACGAAGCATTACTGAGACGTATAAATGAATGTCTAGAAATTAACGGTCAAAACTTTGAGCATCTTCTCTAGTTATAACTGCGAGAGTTTGCCATCTTCTCCTAATAGTAACTTGAAGTCGGTTTCAAGAAGGGGTGAAAAATCTACAGTATGGTTCAAATAACAGTTCCTGAAAATCTTTTTGGCGTGAAGGGAAAAGAAATAGCTGAAAATTCAAGACGAAAAACAGTTTTTTGTGAATAACTCAGAAAATATCCATTATAGGGCAAGGGTGTGATGCATACACTCACATTATTTTTTAACGTAGAATTTGGCAGATGTAATTAATGATATCTATCATAAAAAAAAAAAGAATGTAAAACATGGTAAGTTTTTGCATATGGTTCATAAGGAATTATTTATTTATCACTGGAGAAACCGATGGCCGATTAGTTGAAATAAAGAGGTTTCCGATACAAATTCGAATCAAAATTCGCCATCTATTTAGGAACAACCTGTAATTTTTTTCTCTTGCATATTAGGGTAGTAAAATCTAGAACATGGTTTATGTAACAGTTTCTGAAAATTTCATCTTTTTGGCGTGAAGGGAAAAGAAATAGCTGAAAATTCAAGACGAAAAACAGTTTTTTGTGAATAACTCAGAAAATATCCACTTTAGGGCAAGGGTGTGATGCATACACTCACATTATTTTTTAACGTAGATTCAATATCTGCCATAAAAAAATGGGGTTCTAATTTGAAAAAATTGATTTTTCACGTCTTTGTGAGCCCTAACTTTGAATGCGATTTTTTCACCCCCTGTATCATGAATCGCGATTTCGATTTTTAAAGTGGATACATCAATCTTACATCTTGAAAAATCCCAAAAATGAAAATTTTCCATCCAAAAATCTCGAAGTTATTCTTGTTTCAGCGGAGCTCTATTTTCGATTTTTTTTTCGAATTTTCTCGCTCAGTGAAAATTTTCCAACCAGAACTGAAAAATGTTACATCAAAATAACTTGAAATTTTTTAAGGTATCTATTTCTGCAATAAAAAATGGTGTTCTAATTTGAAAAACGGAAGTTGACGTCATTTCCGGAAAAACCGGAATTGCTCATGTCTTGAAAATATTTTAGATTTCATCAGCATCGTGAAATACTTATAAGTGCTGAATTTCATGATAATACGTACAGTAGTTTCCCGTATAAATATGGGTGAGATTCCTCGTGAAGGACCCTGTAGGATAAACGTTCGTACGTTTTTGAACGAATTGTTTCCTAATCGGTGGATAGGTAGGGGAGGACCTATTTCGTGGCCAGCTAGAAGTCCGGATCTGACACCGTTAGATTTTCATGTTTGGGGAGTTTGAAAGAAATAGTTTATGAAACAGAAATACATACACGTGCCGAACTTGTAGGGAGAATAGACGAAGCAGCGAGAAGATTGAGAGTAAATTTCAGGCGGAAAGTAACAACTAAAGAAATAAGGAAGAGGGCACGTGCTTGTATAAGGAATGGTGGAGGTAATTTCGAACATAATTTGTGAAAACTTTTTCTGATGAAATTTTGAGATTGATTGCAATAAATAAATATTGAACTCCTTACTTTTCTGTCTTTGCTTCTATCCCCTTTCAAATCAGATTCTGCTGCAACGAAACTAGTGACTGCATTCTAACGAAAACTTTTTCAGGGAATAAAGAAGAAATTGGGAAAGTTTTTAAAATAATTTTTCCATGCATAAATTTTGGAATACGAAAGTTGTAGCCAAAATGGTATGGGAAATTGACTATTCTTTTCTTCATATATCAATTTTAAAATCATACTAATTGTTTCTCAACAACTATTTCAGCTCAGTTTCGCTTTTTAAATACATATCATATCCATCTTTGTTCGAAATAATCAGAAATCATAATCAAACTTGTTCAACGTAGAAACAATTTACGAAAAATGAAGTAAGGTGAGAATTTTTTCAAAAAACACAAGAACTCAAATATCTCGGAAACTGTTGATTTTTGGATATCACTCGAACGACTGCAAATGAGTCATACTATCACGTCCTCCAAAGTTCACGTCGAATTTGGAAACACCCTGTATAAAGCAACATTAAAAAAGTGCGGTAGTTTTAACAAACTGTCTCCTTACCTCGATGGAAATGTTCTGCTAGTCAATGGTAGAATAGACTTTAGAATCAACATAAAATAAAGCACATAAAGACACATGATTCTGCCAAGATAGACACGAATACGAATACGAACTAAAGATCCAAGTGGTTGCAGTTCCCCAGAAGGCTCAATCAAGTCATTAACGACCCCAATTCCTATAGGAAAGAGTTATTTCACATTGGATATTTTGCAAAATCGCAGTCGAAAGTTTTATAATTTTCATTACAAAATTGGGATGAAAACTAAAAAAAAATATTTTCAATTTTTATTGGGAAAACTTTTGGAGGCCTAGAAACCTAGAAATTTTCGGACTTATTTCAGTTTTTCATTTATATCTCATTGAGAAATCCTCGCACAGAAAAATTATCTGTGCATTAAATTTTGCGTCGAATGTCTTGAGATACATCAAAATCGGCCCAGGCGTTTAGGAGCATTTTCGTCTGTAAATCGGAAATTCTATCAAAATTTTCCGAAAAATCCATTTTTGGCACTTTGAAGAGTTGTAACTCCAAAAAGGGTCACTCCAATCGCAAAAAGTCATAGAGTGAAAATAGTAAAGCATACAATTCTGCGTTCGGAAAGCCCTAGGAATTCAAAATTGGCCCCTAATTAAGGTGAATACCGACATTTTTTCATTTTCACTAAAAAAAAATCAATAGGCTAATATCAAGTTTAATAATATGAGAAAATGTTTAAAAAACAGAAATCATTTTTTTCCATACGTTTGGACGGCCCTTTTTTTCTTACAGAATGTTCTGAGGCTCAAATGAAAAATTGAGGCGTTCGCTGGGGCGAGTGACTTGCAACGAAAAAACATTAAGGAGTCGCGTCGTTCGGCTAACCTCCTTTAGCGGTAGAAGGCGTGGGCGGTTTTTGCTCACAGATGGTACCCCCCCCCCTACTGCCCTTCTGGTTCTCATGCGTTGACCAGCCCTTAACCAGAAATCTGTATTTCTCGATGCCAGGATGAGGTAGAATTGGTGACGTCTACTGTGGCGTTTCTTCATTCAGATTCGACCCAGCGATCATTTTGCTTCTTTTCAATAGCTCCAGTTCTCTCATATGCGCTTCGTCATCAGTGAGGAACTGGGAACCATGGAACAGGATAATTTTGTTCTCACACTCCTTCAGTGGGAGTGACACAACATCGGCAATCTTCGGTCACGCGAAGCTGAAGGTATGCAGTACTTTCCGCAACAATAACTAATCATTGTTAGAGAAAAGTACCCAGATCTGACGAGTACACATGAAGAGGCCTCCTCTTACGGCAAAGAGGTTATAAAAGTGCTCATTTTTCGCTATGGGGGCGAGAGCCAATACTCCACCCTTGATGACATGAGGTACGTAATTTTTTCGAAGTGTGTCTCACGCAAGAAGGTCGACTTGTCACGGTTGCCTCCTATGCGAATTGCTGCTGGCTACCACTCTTACAGAACCTACCATCAAATTCAATTATGGCATGGGAATACGCTCGACCCTGAGCAGTGAGGATGCCACATACCCATTCAAACGACAAGAGACCGAAGGCACCCGCCAGAAGCATCTCATGTGCTTCCAAACTAGGGTCTATCTCCGGGTATTCTCGTCAGAAAGCCAGCATGATGTATTCAACTATGTGCAAGCACTGTGCTGGCAGTGAATGCTATATTTTTCCCTGGATCCCGACCCCTGACGAAGCCGAAAATATCGACGATGACCTCCTAGAGCTTCTCGAATCTGATGATGAAGATGAAAGTATCGTCACAATCGTCCTTCCCCCCATTCCAACAGAAGAAGAAGAGCTTCAGAAAGATTGAGGAGAAAGTGAAGAATTATTTTTCAGCATTCTCATTCAACATTTTTTCACTTTTTTGAACTTTTTTCAAATCAATCCATAATTTTTATAATCCCAATAAATTACATCTTTCGAAATTTTTTATTGTTGCTGGCTTAACCGCCCATTCCTACCTCCTTGAGTTACTTTTGCATTTATTGTTGAACCTAGCAAGGGTATTAAACAGTTAGTTAGATCGTAGAATCGTTGAAATACTTGATATTAGCCTATTGACTTTTTGAGAGAAAACGAAAAAGTTGTCGGTGAATACCTGCTTTGATTATGTGCTAATTTCGAATTCCTGGTGCTTCCCGAACGCAGTATTTCATGCTATACAACTTACACTCTATGACTTTTTTTGATTGGAGTGACCGTTTTGACTCCAAAACGAAACAAATTGCCAAAAATGGATTTTTCGTATGTAATTCGACCAATTCACTTAATGCACTTTAATTAAGGAAAGAATATTTTTTCTGTGCGAGGCTTCCTAAATGAGTTACACCCAACATCTTGTCATCTTTCCTTGCATCACTTCGAGTGAACTGGCGCTGGCAGGTGAAGTTGATAATGCCAAGGTTGCGTCTCTGTATGTTAGAAACGGCACCTCGCATTTGTTAAAGGCCTCTCTTCTCAAGTGTTTAGGAATATCCCCGTTGAAAATATACAGGGTGTACCAAGTTCGACGGCCTATTAGGCGTTTCTGGAGAACTGGACCTATTTGAAATCTGAAAATTGGAATTATGATATTGTTTGACCTTATCTACCGAGCTTGAATATTCTTACAGCCTGACCACTTTTAGTTATACAGGTGATGAAAAAAAAAATTCAAAAAATTTTTGTTCATTTTTTTCTTTACGAATTCGATAGAGTATTCAATTGTGAATACATTCGTATCAAAATCGTTTCATTCGTCATAATACTTTCCAAAATATCGAGAAAAAACTGAAGAAAAAAGGGAGATAAGAGTATTCGGTATTATGTTTGTTATTTCTAATCTAGATATCTTAAGCCCAAACCGTTTTCACATTTTTAGTCAAAGACAGTGGAAATATTGTAAATTTTTAGAATTTTCAAAAACTCATAACAGGGTGTTCCAAATGTTGGGTCAAAAATTGGGATTAAGATTGGCCTATAACTTTCGTTTTTCAAATTATTACCCTATTTTTGTATTATTGCGTTTAATTTTACGAAGAAAAATGATGATGATGTTTAAACATGTTAATGCTCCTAAAATTAATAATTTTGGAGTTATTCAGGATTTCCTGATTTCATGCTCTATAGCGTCAAATTCATAGAATCTGTTTCATATCAACAATGACTTTGGTCATAGAAAATAAATTTTTCCAATAACTCACTAGTGACACATCTCTATTCCGAATTCATTGATCATTGTTGATATGGAACAGATTTCATGAATTTGAAGCAATGATAAAAAAATAGGGTTCTAATTTGAAAAACAAAAGTTATGGGCCAATCTTGATCCCAATTTTTGACCCAATATTTGGTACACCCTGACACGAGTTTTTCAAAATTTTAAAAATGTACAATACACTCTCTTCAACTACAAAAATGTGAAAATGGTTCGTGCTTAAGATATCTAGATTAGAAATAACAAACATAATACCGAATACTCTTATCTCGCTTTTTTTCTTCAGTTTTTTATTGATATTTTGGAAAGTATTTTGACAAATGTAACGATTTGAACACGTATGTATTCAGAATAGCATACTCTATCAGATTCAAAAACAAAAAACAGAAAAAAAAATTTTTGAAATTTTTTTTGCACTCCCTATATAACTGAAAGTGGTCAGGCTCCGAAAATATTTTAGCTCGGTAGATAATGTCACACAATAACATAATCCCAATTTTCAGATTTCAAATAGGTCCAGTTCTCCAGAAACGCCTAATAGGCCGTCGAACTTGGTACACCCTATATATCCTTCAGTGTTCCATCAGCTGTCCATTCTAAACGAGTTTCCTGTTTTGTGCAGTTGTTAGATTATCTCTATACTCTGTTCAAATCTAAGCGAGAGCAATAAATAGAAACAGAATCGTCTGGTTTGCGCACTATTTTTCACGTAAGATTTGATCAATTTTAATCTCGAAAAATTACGCTCTGCGCTAGCCATACGGACATAGGCATAGTTAAAAAAAATTCTCAGGACGATGCTTAAATTTGGAAATCCTTACTTGAACTCATTTTTGAGCATGAATACTTCAGATATTTTCGAAATGAATCCTTGGGTTTGGCTAACGCTTTTTCTTTCCCTGCTTTCTTCTTTCGGAAAGAAAACCCACTTTATTTTTTTCTCGAATTCATGAAATTTTCTATGGAAATCGCAATAAAACATATCGTTACCGGTTTTCTATATATTTCTTCTCGATAGATCGAAACTTGGATGGGTTCAGTCTGGAAGAAATAAACGTATTTCTTCGAGAACAGTACTTTTTTTAATGAATAAGTGAACAAGAGCGTATGATGGTTCATCGGTCTATTTTATTTATCATCCGACGCTTCAAACGTAGGTATAACTCAGGGCCGAAAAAAACTTAACTTTTAGATCTTCAAAAGCCCAAGGTACTGGTATCTTGGGAGATGATAAATGTAGTAGCTCCCAATCCAAACGCTATTTGCTAAAATATTTATGCAATTATTTTAACCTCAGTATGTCAAATTCTAGGGAGAGAAGCGAAGCTTTAGAGGCGGACCAGGCCATTTGGGGGGTTCCCCTCCCCCTGGATCCGCGCCTGTATCAGACACAATCTCGGACACAATGCTCTTCTATGACGTATTGTCTTCACCGGGTGTAGAGCATAGAGTATTAATATAATTATTATTAGTAGTCTGTGGTCTAGAGTTGTTCTTTGTCTTCTTTGCAGCCTGTTTTATCTCCCATTTAGCGATATTAGATATTTCCTTTGCTAGTTTGATGGATCTATTTGACTATACTCTGGTTAAATATTACAAAATCTGCCTCGTATTTTTCATGCACCACTAGACGACTTTCATATTGTATCCTCCACATGCTTAAGGCAGTATATAGTTTTTGTTTTTTTGTTGGCTGAAACTTGTTTCCTAAGTTTAAACATTTCTTCTCAGTTTTTATGTTCTTTTTACTGTGTATAATATCTCAAAATTTTTGCCTTTGTATTTTTTCTTTGTATTATTCCCAATTGCCCAGAAAAACTGCCAGTAGATAATTCTAAAGATTCCTCAGCTGAGGCTTATTTCGATCTATCGTAAAGTGTCATTTCTCAGAACTAATTCTTTATAACAACTAATGCAATTTATGTCCAACTCCCAATCATGTTGCAATCGTATTTCTGTGTGAGAGTGAGAACTCTCTTTTATTCTGAAAGTACCTAACACAATATTTTTTTCTTTATCCCATTGAACAACTATTTTATCATCAATATTCTTCAAAAGTGCCCCATTGTAAAGCAACAAATGCAACAAAATAATTTCACTCAATCTGAATTGATTTTGAACAATCTAATTTTGTGAATCCGATTACTTATGAATGGTGTTGAAAAACAATGTTTCTAAATTTTGGCAGCTGATTATTTGAGAACTCAAAATTTCATATAAACAAGAGTCCGCAAATGCGCCGGTTTAGAGAAAAGATGTCTGGATTAAAAATGAACTACTAGCGCAAGAAAATACCATATTCGATTTATTTTCACTTTCAGAGCTGCTGAACTTACAATTAAAATGTTTCTCAGTCGGTTAATAAAAAAAAATCACAGCTGGCATCAAACATTTTCATATGACCTATTTATGTAATTTGAATCCAATTCGATTTGATGGTCTTCAAATAGAACCCAAGGTCAAGAAAATCTGTTCACGCAAACGTGAGTTCAAGTGTTTCTTTTTTCAAGAAAAGTTTCTCCATCTCACCACTCAATAACAGAAAATATGGAAACATTACTCCGACAAAATTTGTATTATAGAAAGGGTAGTTTCGACTTCGACCATTCTCAATCAAATTCGAGCATATTTTCGTAAAAAACTAAATTAATAATAGATTGCGCCATCTGGAAAAATCTACGAACTTGAAAATACAAAGGTATATTTAATATATATATATATATATATATATATATATATATATATATATATATATATATATATATAATATATTTAATTTTTCTGGGAACGATTTTTTCAAATCAAGATTTTTCCAGAAGTTAAAGAACAAACGATTTGCGAGAGGTGGTCAGTGGCCACAATTAATAGAATCACCTGTAGACCTGTATACCAACGTCCGATTATAATACGAAAATATAAGTCACATATTCTTGGAAAAGGTTATAAAGATTTCTGTATGATCGAATTATTATCTATACAAGCAACTTGTGTAATCATTTCTATATACACTAAAAGATGACGACTATTCTCTAAAGATGAATACAACATAAAAGGTTGTCGCCCACGCATCATGATTATTTCAGTTTCTTCGATCATTCGCCCAACAACTCTCGTGTAATATTCAGTAAGGTAACTGAAATTTATCGAGTTGAAGAATGAAACGATAACCTCTTCAAAAAAGTAATTTTATTGCATAATAAAATATGTGAATACCAGAAGCGTTACTCTGAGTTTGAATCACGCGCCATCTAATAGGATTTTCCAAAGTGTCATACAATCGTTTCCGCCTGGTGACTGCATTGGAAGGATTTGAAGTAAAGAATTTTTTGACAGTTTGAATTAGTTGTTCCTTTTGGTTCCTTTGTAGTGAACTGTTTTCCTTATTTTATATATATTAATGATGGTAAGAGCATACAATATCAAAAATGAAATCTAACTGATAACATTTTATTACTATTATTGCAGGCGAATTATACCGAAGACCAGATGGCCGGTGAGTTGTTTATCTTTTGAGAAGTAGGCTATGAATGCCCCACCTTGAATTGTAAATCCTTTATTACACTCTTCAATTTGTTTCACTCTATTTCTCGCGATCATCATTATTTTATTTACGATTCATGCACCAATTAGAATACTCAAACTTGAAAACAATTCTGATTTAACTGTGAACTCAGAAGAAACACAAGTGAATGATTGAGGTAGCCCAACTAAACTGTTGCAATGATTCATACGGTTGATTTTATCCATTTATGGTAAGGTTTTGAAAGTAACTCAATGTAATTTCGATATTGCTGCAATCAACACAGCAGATGTTCATAAGCTTTCATATTGGTAGTACATCAGTTTCAAATTGTTGTGGAATATGTATCTTTACGAGCCCCCGAGTAAACTTACTTTGACTTCAGTTGAAGGTAGATTGGAGAATATATGTGTATTTATATTATTGTATTTTTTTTTCTAGAATTCCAAGAAGCTTTTCAATTATTTGACAATCGTGGAGATGGCAAAATTCATGTCAGTCAGATCGGAGATGCCTTGAGAGCTCTAGGACAGAACCCAACTGAATCAGACGTGAAAAAATTCACCCATCAACATAAACCCGATGAACGAGTATCATTTGAAGTATTTCTACCCATTTATCAAGTGAGTGATGATATTTTTAATTTTTATTATCCATCTAGTCATAGTATTATAAGTTATTTATTGTTCAACTAGCAAAGGATTATCGACCTAAGGTCCTTGAGCCTATAACATTCATAATATTGGTTTGCTGTCTTTATTTAGAGGAGATTTCAGATTAATCATCTAGACAGGTAAACATCAATGCAGCTGTTTTTTACAGAAATTTTTCTTGGAAAATTGACTGCAATACATTTTTTCAAAAAAGAGAGAACTTGCACAGCGTTATTAAAAATGAAAATATTAAAATATATTGAGGAAAGTTATTATAAAATCAAAATAACTGGACTTATTTCCATATCATTATTATAGGAATAGTGTACTTATGGGAATTGTATTATACTTTATATTGATGTTCATGGAATTATTTTTTTTCAATTTGTGAGAATTTAAAGGTGTAGTGTTGAAGTCGATTGATATAGTAATAGTTGAAAACCTGAACCACACAATATGAAAGGGGTTTTAATATCCAAAGTGGTGTGACAATCGATAAGTGATATTCTCTGATCTCTTAGCACTTTTTCATTGCAGAATCAAAAAATACCAAAATTCCAAACTTATCAACCATTCTCTCTAGGGAATTATCTGAACTTTTTAGCCATGGACTCCCCGATATTTCACCTCACATTTTTGCTACTTTGTTAGATTTTAAGGTGAACAAAAACACAAATATGTCTTTTCTCTACTAGAGAAGTCATATTACTGTGCCCAGCATGAGCTTGTCAGGAATAACCATACCTTTGAGGACATCAATTTCAATACTTGATATTACCATCATCAATAACCTTTTGTAGAAAAGTAACGTGAGATCAATTGCTAAAAGTGCAACCCAAAAACTAGGTTTTCTGTTAGTAACAGGAGTTATTTTACTTCCAGTCGGTTTTTTTGGATCTGTAAGGCACAAATCTGACCTGTGCTGGAATACTGTGCCTATATTTGGAGTGCCCCACCAGACATATCCTGTGAAAGTGTTGGATTCGGTCCAAAAAAAGGGCAATATGTTTAGTTGGTGATGCCTTGCTCACAAACTTCTCGGGACGGCCTTAGGAAACTTGAATCATCTGGTTTTAAAAATCAACAAATTCTTCTGGGTTTAATGCTTGGAAATCTTTAAAAACTGTCCAGATATGTTCAGAGATAGCTTGGATTTGATCGTTTTGAAACCAACTTAGTTAGAAGGCGTATCTGTTCCGTATCTGATTGTTTTTTCACTTATAATGGGTTTCATAACTGGACTATTCATCCAGCGATCCATCTCTATTTTATGGATATTTTTATAGGCGATGCACTCCTGAAATATTGACAATCGTTTCTCCTTTGGTAGTCTGCTATAGATCAAACTGTTAAGCTTAGTCTTACTATCAGAAATTAAAATACGACACCCATTTCTTCTTTCTTTTGGTTCTCATGTTTTCTAAATATTGTAAAATAATAATATCCCTTTCATGTTACAGTTTGTATAATGTGAAAATATAAAAGCTGTTTTGATTCTTGAAAAATATTTTCACAGAATGAAGCTGAATATAATTCAAATCCAACTTGAACATTTTGTTTGTACTTACAAATGTATCAATGTAATTGCTGTTTGGGCATGATATAATTGTTTCACTGTGATGTTATTCTTCTCCATTGAATTTCCTCTTAATTGATAATTAATGTTACAATATTTTTTCTAGCAAATTTCCAAATCCAGAAGTGCAGAGACAGCTGAGGATTTCATAGAAGGTCTTAGACATTTTGATAAAGATGGCAATGGCTACATAAGTTCTGCTGAATTAAGACATCTTCTCACTACACTTGGAGAAAAACTCACAGATGATGAGGTAGAATTTTTATTCTTTCTTAATAGTTTTATTGATCTCTTTTTCAGATTATTATATTATTATGTTTTATTTATCTATGAATTCTCCAACATTGTTTCTGCAATCGAATATATCAAAAGTTCACATCAAGATATTGTTAGCAAAAGAATTCAGACAAGGTTGGCACTTCTGGTGTTGCCACTGTAACAAAAGATGGTCACATCACAAACAGATTGTTTTTACCTTATAGGTGGAGCAGTTACTTCAAGGACAAGAGGATTCCCAAGGAAATGTTAACTATGAAGAGTTTGTCAAGCTAGTAATGTCTGGTTAAAGCCTTCAGTTGCTTTATACGTAATATGCCGACCTAATGAAATGATGGTACTTGATAAAACTGCATTTAATAGGTTATGAATGAATGTTGGTTAATTTTAAGTTAACTTTGAATTTTATATATATTGAGCTACTCTCTTTAATATTATTTATATCATTAGTGCCTTCATTCCAATATCTGTTTTTTGAATTTTTATAAAGCTAATGTCCTTGATTATGTTTGGAGGTCAGTATATGAAAAATTTATTTATTTTTATCATAGTATGAAAAAAAGTTGTATAAAGTTCTTTGTATAGGAACTGGTTGTTTTCTTTATTCTGGTTCAATGATCTAATTATTTGAAATGTTTGAAGGAAAGCATACATCCTACCCAATACATTTACGGACTAATTAACTTACTTCATGACAGTCGTTAATTTCACGCTGATCAAGTCCTTCAGATATCAATTTTGGAAAAAGGCTTCAATTAAACAAGAATGCCGTGCTCACAAAGATCCAAGAAGGCTCCTTTCCACTTTTGAATACAACTTTGCTATAAACTTCCCACCGTCTATGTTAATTCTCTTTTCAAATATTTCAATTTGCCTACCTGTAGCCTGGAAAAAAGTACACAAAATATCCGTGAAATGTCACAAAAATTTCTAAAAGCTTGAGAATTTAAATTTAAATATTTAAAAGGCTTGTGAGTAATATGAAAAAAAATAGGTTAGGTATGAAATTGTTCAAATAATGAAAATACAGGAAGAATTTTCAAATGAAAAATTGTAGCGGATGTATTTACCTACAAAATTTGTGTGAACATTTTTCTGATAGTTAATAATAATAATAATAACATCTTTATTGTTTGTATCACCCAAAAAATACAGCATTTACAAATTCACTATTATAATAGTTTTTAATTTAGGGAGAACAACAAAAGGCCAACAGTTATCAGAATTCCATAAGGATTCTGTTCTGGCCGTAAATTCATTGACATGAAAAATCAGGATACACTGAAAACGAAGTGACAAAATATGAGACATGAGAGACAACCGACAGCAAACCCGGACCACATCACAAGTTGAAAAACAATTGGAAGGAAAATAAATTAACCAGATAATATGTATAAGAATTAGACTGAGCGACCCTGTTCAAGAAGCATTGCAGATTTTATTTCTTTTTTGAAGGAAGAGAGGGATCGATTGAGATCTAGTCTATTCAGTGCATTGATATGATCAACAATATTGTACGAAAATGATCTCTTAAATATTTCTTTTCCATGTTTAGGGATAGTTAAACGAACCCTCCTTCTTAAATTCAACGTGTGAATATCCGTGCGAAATCTAATCCTTTTGTACAAGTATGGAGGTGTTCTAAATTTCAATATCTTGAAATAGAAGCAACGCATAAGGAACTTCGCCATATTAAGCCATCCAGATCTATTCAAATAAGGGGTTATGTGCTCTCTCCTTTTTACACCATAAAGAAGTCGGAGGCAAGAATTCTGAACCTTCTGAATTCGATACAAACAGTGAGAATCCAGGCATGGGACGTAAACAGAGCAACAGAAATTGAAATGGGACAGTACAAGAGCTTCAAGTAACATTTTCTTAGATTTTTCCGGTAGATAATGCCTATGACTGTAAATACTCTTCAATCCACCATAAGCAGCTCTGAGCTTTGAAGTGACGTACTCCCTGAATCGCAGCTTAGAATCTAATATAAGTCCCAAACTTCTGCCAGTGTCCGAAAATGGGAGTGAAATCCCATTCAACCTTACTGTAGCCATATTCTTCACTTTACGTATTTGAGAGTCACTTCCAAAAATCAAAACGGTTGACTTCTCTGGGTTCAAAATGAGTGAATGGTCAGCCGCCCACCGACAAAATGATTCCAACTCACCATTGAGTACCTCCGTAGCAGACACAATATCATCATCAGGAAAGGAATAATATATTTGAGTGTCGTCTGCATAGCTGTGGTATCGACAGCGACTCAGAGAATAAGGAGATCTTGAGGTATAAATGGTGTACAATATTAGGCCCAGTATACTCCCCTGGACAACTAGTTAGTTTTTAAAGTTTACGAAATTCTATTATGTAGTATATTTGAACATGGTCAATATCCATGTTTTTAATTTTATGATAGTGGAAAAAGATGTATCATAAGAAATTTGCTTTGAAATTAGGATCCATTAAAAAAAATTATTTCATACAAATTTTTAATTAATGTAACGAAGCGAACTTCGTTACTAAGAACAACCTGTATATTTTCCAACTATTTCCGAATTCAAACAAGAAATTATTTCTAATTGCGTATTGTGGCAAGGTGAATTTCGTTACTGTAATCATCCTGTATATTTTCCAACAATTTTAAATCCAAGCGTAAAATTATATTATCATATAACAAGCCAAGTTCAAATTCCTGCCTATGTAGAAAAACTTATGTTCGCCGTAGTCGGCGACTTTATCTAACCCATATGTCTTTTTTAGTGCAGGATGGCAATTGTTTTTCCGAATTTCGAATTTTTCCTCCTCCAAACGAACCTATAAATGAGGCGATTTCAATCGGAGCGTCAGTTCCGGATAGTTTTTCTTAGAGTTTTCGAATAGTTTTCTGATAGTTTCCGAGATTTGTTTTAGAGTTTTATCCGATTCCGAGTTTAATATTCCTTATTTTCCGAACGTTAAATTCTAATTGCCCCTTATCGACGGGAGTTTCATCGTTCAACGGTTGAAAGACATCAGTACGTAATTTCAGTGTTCCCGACGAGTGAAATAGGACCCGAGTAGTGTGCTGGAACAAGAAATCCATAGGATTGGTAAGATCCATTTTATTCACCTGTCTACGTGGTCAACAAATTCTCCTGTACTGTGAGATAGAGGGTCGAAATCCATAATTTTTACCCTCCATTAGTGATTTTCAGCAATCTCCCGCGTTGTCTACGTGGACCCTGGTGGTCGAGCTATCATTGAGTTGATACTCTTCCATCCCTCAAGTAGAGTCGGTATCAGTGCTCCTTTCTTGTGGGTTCACCTTAGTGGGACCGCTGAACGGACTCTTCAATCTTGAGGAAAGAGAGCCAGTATCTTAATTTCCGGGTGCGGTTACCATCTTGCCAGATACACATATCTTCTGTTTCCCCGACTCATTTTGGCGGGTGCGCCAATACAATCCCAACCGCAGCCTACGATATTTACCAGGCCAGAATGTTGCTTTAAAATGCGACGTTGCCGGAACCCCCACATAGGGTTGTACCTGGCTCAGACTGTTGCGACTTTGCACTTGCAGTTCTGTTTTGAAGCGTAACATGTGATAGTTCGCATCAGAAATTCGACCGGGAAACGTGTAAAAAGGTTTGTGTGGTTTTGATGTTCGTGTGATCGGTTTTTCAATCAATAAATGAAGTGAAAATTAGTGTTGCAGTTGCAATTTTTCGACTTTTAGTGTTCATATCTGGAAGGATTATCAACAGTAAGGTTTTTCATTTTAATATTAATAAAATTTTTATTTGGAAATCTTCGATTTAAGTACTATGTCTCGTGCCCGGTTGCAAAAGCAACTATATAAATCTACTAATCAGAAAGTTTTGGTATTTAGATTTCCGAAAGATCCCGCGAGGAGAAGAAAATGGCTTAATGCAATTCATAGAGAAAGTAGTTTTAAAGTCAACGATGACAGTGTAGTTTGTATGAAACATTTCGTAGATTCCCATATTTTGAGAAATAACTTTTATCCAACCGCCGAAGGTTCAGTTATTAATATACCCCGAAAAATTCCTAAATTAACTGATGATGCATTTCCTTCAATTTCCCCAAATCGACCGAGTTACATGGCGTCTTCAGTTACTCCGAAAAGAACTGATCCTGAGGAACGGAAACAAAAATTAGTTGTCCATTATTATAATGTTTACACCGATTTGGACAAACAAGATCAGATCGATTTTCCGACTTTTGTTTTCATTTCAAAGACAAGGAATTTTCCAACGTTAAGGAAAATGACTTTGTTCATTTCTACAATATAAATTTTGAGGGGCATTTCCGAAAATATCATCCGGGTTTAAGATCTTGAGTAATTTGAGAATCGAAGTCGTATTTAGAGACGAAGTAAAAGTGACCATTTCTAATTTCAAGTGACAGGTGACAGGTATATTTGTGACTTTTTTTTCCTATTTTGATGTTCATTCAACTACTTCATTCGCTTCAGAAAGTAAAATAATTTTCACTCTGATTGTAAGCTTGTGGAACTCAATACAACAGCTACCTCCTCGTGGTGAGTTCTGGACTATTCGCAGATAAACGAAATGTTGTTTTGTTTTCTTCCCAACAGTTCTTCATTTAATTGTGAATTAAAATAAATTCGAAAATATAACGAAAACAGTGCGAATTGCACAAGAAAACCGTATATTTACTATATCTACGCGTGCCACTAGACACGCTGCTGGTAACAACGGCAACGTCCAACCTTCTGGCCTGTTAGATTTAGTAGGCCGTGTCCCAACCTAGGTTACTGCTACTCAGTATTTCTTCGTGTGTGGTCTACGTTTAGGCCCTGGTGGTCGATCTATCATTGAGTTAATACTCTTCCATCCCACAAGTAGAGTCGGTTTCAGTGCTTCTTTCTTGTGGGTTCACCTCAGTGGGACCGCTGAACGGGCTCTTTAACTATGGGGAACGGCGTAAGTTGTCTTATATTTCCCGACTGTTGCTGTAATCTGGCCAGTGTATTTCACCCCGTTTATTCGAACTCAGTGTTGCCAATGGTAATTCACGGAAAAATCCGAAATTTGTGCCAAAAAATCCGAAAAAATCCGATGGCTCCTTTATTTAATCCGAAAAAAATCCGCTCGTTCATAGATCAACTAAATAATTCAGAAACGAAAAAACATGCTTATTTTTTCTGAATATTTCAATTAATTTTTTAATGTGAATAATCTCTAGTGCTACAAGTGGCAATTGATAGGGATTGAACAGTTATGATTTGAGATATGATGGATTTTTAATCAATTTATGACATAAAAAATATTATTTCAAAAATCCCCGTTGATCCCGCTTGAATTGTTTTTTAATTTGCGGTCGACGGCCATACATTTTTGTGAACCTCAAGAAAGTTTGCAGATCGTAAAATTCTCTACAAAAGAATATTCAAATCGTAAGAAAGTTGTATTTCAAATTAAACGCACACGTTTTCGCACCACTTCTGAAGTGTTGTATTTGGCGACTTTTTTTTTACGTGGTTTTCCCAGTCCCTAGAAGAAATGTTCCACGACATAATATATTAAATATTTTTTCTATCAATCATCCAATTCCCACAGAAAATCTTCAAGACTGTACAATATAAAAAAAATCCGAAAAATCCGAATCATTTTTAAATCCGAAAAAAATCCGCAAGAGCCAAAAAAATCCGCAATTCGGATAAAAATCCGCCGATTGGCAACACTGTTCGAACTCCACTTTGGCGGGGACGCCGACGTGCGTAGTCCTGGAGGGGAGGGACGGTAGATCTCGTGCGCGCGCAAGACAGGACAGTTTGTTGGCGGATAGACAGCGTGTACCACTTTTTACTCGTCACTTTGTATGCTTTTGACTTGTAGCATTGAGTATTAATATAACTAGAGCAGCAACCCAGTTCAAGGAATTGAAGCTACTTTCAGATGAAGTTCCTTCTTTGCTTCATAGAGGCGCTTGTGTGTTTCAAGGAAAGCAAATTTCAGCCCCTAACATCTGGTGGTGGGTAGATGAACTATTAGGTTCGATTTCATACCCGAGCTGAACTCCAAGCTGTTGGTAATCAGGACCGTCATCGGATATTCAGTATACTATCGCAATAAAGGTCGTCGTTTATGAATAGTCTTGAGAAGATTTTACCTAATCTATTTCAATTCAAATTCTCGATATATCCATTGAGTATTAATATATTATATATTTATACTCTGTTGTCAAAATAAATTAGGATATGTGAAACTGAATCTAAAGCGTGGAACACAAGAAATTTGTTATGTGACCTCATTCGATATTTGGTTGATCACAATAGGTATATCACATTCAATTTAGGTCACGTTGAGTAGCATATTTTCTGTAGTAATGTAGAATGTTAATCTTTATCCGGTGCTATATAAATAATGACATTTTCGGTAAATTTAGAGCAGAATATTCCTTTTGAATTTTTCCAAAAATTACTATTTTTTTTATTACTGTGTTAAGCTTGGTGAAAATTCAAAAAAAATTTCAGCTTGTACAATGAGCTTCTTGGACTCACTTTTATCTATATTTAAAAAAAAATTAGATTGTAAGAGTTTTATACATTGTGCAACATATTTCTGAAAAATTCTTGAGGGTGTGCCATCAACAACTTTTCTTTCATTTCCTTTATTTTCAAAATTCCAAATGACAGATATTTCGATGAAATTTTATATTCTTGCATGGAATTGTAACATCTGGTTTTCCGGTAACATCCGATTAAAAAAAAATAGGTGTAAAATCACAAGAGAAACAAATATAAGCGCAGTTTTCGTGCAGATTTGTCTTCATTCTTGAACTCGCATAGTATTTTGTAAGGGTGCTGGCATTTCGCCCTGCAGTTCATAAACATATACATCATAAAAGGGAATAATAAAACCCTCGGTAAAACCACAAGCTCTCTTGGAGCGTCTTCGGCTCGGTCTTCGGCTATCCGAACGTAATGAAGTTAGCAACTGATGCCATTACATAAATGCACCTCTAATTAGTCAATATCAACACCACGAGAATGCGAGAAGCCATAATGTTTACTAGAATTCTCCGCTCTACAACTTTTGTTTGAAACTTTTTTCGATAAACCTTCTAGTTTCCGAGAAAACGTAACTTTTTCGAAATTTTCACGAATTTTCCAAGGTTCCTGAAAATTTGGTAACCTGCATTTTTGACCATGAGTTCCTACTCTAGTGACAATCATTATATCAAAAATGCAGCTCTTTCCGCAAAAAAGTGATTTCAGACCTTCGTTTACTGGACTAAAATTCGGAACCCGAATACTAAATACCTCGGCAAAACGTTTGTCATAAAATTGCTGGTTCGCTTTCCCTTCCTGCCTGCCTTCAAGTTCCGTCGAGTCAAAAGAGGTAATATTTGTCGGATTTTAAGGAAGCACTCAACAAGATGTTGAACGAATTACCGTGGATCCTGAAATATTCTATTTCGATTTATAAAAGTAAGCGAATCGCAACATTCCTCAATATTATAAAAAACGGAATTTTAATAGTCGAAAAATACATGTAGGGTCGGTTTCAAAAAACTTTGACTGTGCGATTGAAAAAACCGAGTAACGCACTTGAAAAACAGGTAGAATTTGTGTTCCAATATTCTCCTTATCGCAAAGTTGACTTTATTGGGTCATAGAGCAATAAAATTATTCACTCTTCTGCAAGTTTTCTTCTTCATCAGGTCTAAACCTACGAGAATCGAGAATCTCGAGAGGGAATAGTCTGGAAATAGCTGCCTTCCCATCTATTACAATTTTGAACTGATATGTTTTTGAGAATTTCACTAGTGCTCATTATATTCAGTTGAAAACTTCTCCTTTTGTCATGTGTCTTCACAAAATTATATTCAAATAATCCAAAATCCAATCAACCGACGAAAAAGCGGTGAAGACAGTACAAGATATGAGGGCCCGCAGAATTACAACCTATTAGCGCCGGGGCTGGCGCTTCAACCACGAAAATATAATGAACATTTCATCCACATCAATTTCATTCAAGAGGGAAACAAAGAAATTATCTTTTACGTTCAAATAATAGTATATTCTAAAAAAGGTTGCTGAATGAGCGCCTATTCCAACACGAATGTGAAATTCAAAAAATTCAATGTTTCCAGCTGGAACTCGGATTTTTGCTCATAAATTTCTGACCATTGTCACAATTCTACTGATATTTTATCCTAACTCAGATATTATTACTCTGAGAAGGTATACAAGGTGGCCAAACAATCAAGTGGGTGGTTTCAAAATTACTGAGTGTTCAAGATAGATGCGGAGTCAGAGTCCGCTCGCCAGCCGCGAAAGGTTAAGGGTTTGTGGTTTGCAAAATTATCCATAAATATTTTTCATCATGGTAATTACGTGTTGTGTAGAATTGGAACTTTTAAAATACATTCATACAGAGAGTTTGTCAGAAACAGTGAACTAAACGAGTATAAGATTTCGTAGTCTAAAAATTGAAACCTGAAAGAAAAAAATCAATTTGTCTATTTCAGTATTACCGGTCACTGGCTTCACTTGAATTATTCGTAGTAGTTAAATCCTCGTGAACGAATGTGGGAATTTCACTCGCAAAAACTAATAGTTTGAGGAAGCAAAAACAATTAATGTAACTCAAAGTCTCTTTTAAAAAACAGAGCCTTCTTGAATATAATAAGTTCTCATGAGGTTTTCAAACTTCTATCTTCACATATAGAATATGTCTATCATTGATTGATCAATCACGAACAAGAATGAAAGCAATTTACTTTGTGAAAATTGATAATTCTGAATAGTTTAAGGCTTTCACGACCGGATATACTGGTATGAAAAGAGTCTTCCGGGCTTATTGGCCGTGGTCTATTAGGAATAATTTCACCTAACGTTTCGCCTACAACTTCGGTAGGCATCTTCAGAGGATTCTCGGTCTAAGGTTGTACCTCGAACGCTGAATTTCTGACACTGGCGCGTTCGAACCGGAAACGTCATCTGCGCGCCAGTTTATGGCGGGAAAAAGTGGCGCGTCTACGTGCGCGATGCTGATTGGCCCATCGCTCCCGCTTCGTGTCGGCTTGATCTTTGTTTTTTCTAAGGTCGGTAACCAGGCGCTATGCAAGAAAGGGGTCTCCTCTTTTCTATTTATGTTATTTTTGTGTTTATAAATTTCAATTGCTTCCATGTTCAGCCTGGGATAGTAACTTCTAATATTGGAAATAATCTCCGCTTTTGAGAAATCTATGTTGTGTCCATCTATTAGCGCATGTTCTGCTAGTGCGGATTTTTCTGTCTGATTCAGTCGACAGCACCGTTCGTGTTCCTTAATTCTTGTGTTAATACTTCGCTTTGTTGTGCCAATATAGACTTTGCCGCAGTCACAAGGTATTCTGTAAATACCAGCTTGTGAAAGTGGGTCAACTTTGTCTTTGGTTGTTTTGATCATTTGCCCAAGTTTTTGTGTCGGCTTATAAATGGTCTCGATGTTGTGCCTTTTCAGTATTTTTCCAATTCTATCTGTGACCTTGGGGATGTATGGTAAGATGGCTCTCCCGTTAGGTGTGATTTGTGATGTGTTATCATCACGGGTGGAAGTTTTTGTTCTTATTGCCCTCTGAATTTCTTTGGTATTATAGCCATTGGCGATGAATGCATTCTGTAAATGTTCAAGTTCATCCTCCAGAAATTCCGGCTCGCATAATCGTCGGGCTCTTTCTACGAGTGTTTTGATAACTCCTCGTTTCTGTTTGGGGTGATGATTAGACTCCTTATGTAGATATCTGTCAGTGTGGGTTGGTTTTCTATAAACCCTGTGTCCTAGTTTCCCATTAGGCTTTCTAGTTACTAAGACGTCTAGAAATGGTAGTGCACCATCCTTTTCAACTTCCATTGTGAATTGAATATTTGGGTGCCTACTGTTGAGATGGGTTAAGAAAGCTTGCAATTCTTCATCTCCGTGACCCCAAATGACGAAAGTATCGTCTACATAACGTAGCCACGTAGATGGTTTCTTCGATGTCGATTCGATGGCACTTTGTTCGAATTTTTCCATGAAGAAATTCGCAATTGCAGGACTTAGAGGGTTTCCCATGGCGACACCGTCTATTTGTTCATAGAACTCGCCTTTCCACTGAAAATAGCTGGATGTTAGGCAAAGTTCAAAGAGCTTTGCTATGTCATTCGGGAATATCTCCGAAACGTAGTTTAGCGATTCTCTGATGGGAACTAATGTGAACAGAGACACAACATCAAAACTAACGAGTCGGTCATTTGGTCCCAACTGGATGTTCTGCAGCTTTTCTACAAAGTGAGTAGAGTCCTTGACAAAGGTTTCCGTGTTTCCCACATAAGGTCTCAACATCGTCGTTAAGACTTTGGCTAAATCGTATGTTGGCGAGTCGATGGTACTAACAATTGGTCTCAATGGGACATTATCCTTGTGAATTTTCGGAAGTCCGTATATGCGCGGAGCCCTTGCTTCACTTTTACAGATTCTCTTTTTAGTTTCTTCATCTAGAGAAGAAACTTTTATGAGAGCCTTTGCTTGTTTGATTTTGGATGAGGTAGGATCTCTTCTGAGTTTAGTGTAGTTTGAAGGCTCTAACAACTCCCTCATTTTGAAATCATAGTCTGACGAATTCATTACTACCGTTGCGTTTCCTTTATCAGCTGGAAGGATCACAATGGATGTGTCCTCATTGAGATTCTTTATGGCTTTGTATTCCTTGAAATTTATATTACTTTTTGATGGTTTAGCCTTCCTGATAATTCTGGAGGCTTCAGTCCTCACTTCCTCAGCTGTAGCCTCAGGCAAAGACCGAATTGCTGCCTCAACATTAGCTACTATATTCTCCACCGGAATTTGTTTTGTTCGAATGGAGAAATTGTTTCCTTTTTCAAGGACAGATTTCTCCTCCTGTGTTAATGTCCTCTTGGACAAGTTAATCACAGTTTCTTTTCTGTTCGGAACTGAAGGAACAGATGATTCCTGCAAGCGCGAGAATTTATTTTTGAGGCGTTTAGTATTACTGAACATTCGACCCTCCATGGATTTCTGGGTTATGTTACTGATAGAGGTCCAGTCTGCTGGTGTTAAGGTCATTATTAGATTATTTTCTAAAAGCCTGATATTCTCGTCGATATTGACAAGTTTTTGGCGGGAATAACGAATCCTTTCCCTTAGTAAGGCGCACTCAGCGCGATTATATATTCTATGTGCTTGAGCACTGACAAAAAGCCGTCTGAAGCGTACGAAGTTTGGAATGACATTTGTATCTCGACAACGTTTCAGAAACGTGAGGGTGCAAAGTTGGTCTGCTTTCCTCTTCTTCAACAAGTCCAATCGTCGAATGGAATTGTATGTAACCTCCCCGTAGAGGCGTTTAATGAATAGTTTAAGGCTTTCACGACCGGATATACTGGTATGAAAAGAGTCTTCCGGGCTTATTGGCCGTGGTCTATTAGGAATAATTTCACCTAACGTTTCGCCTACAACTTCGGTAGGCATCTTCAGAGGATTCTCGGTCTAAGGTTGTACCTCGAACGCTGAATTTCTGACACTGGCGCGTTCGAACCGGAAACGTCATCTGCGCGCCAGTTTATGGCGGGAAAAAGTGGCGCGTCTACGTGCGCGATGCTGATTGGCCCATCGCTCCCGCTTCGTGTCGGCTTGATCTTTGTTTTTTCTAAGGTCGGTAACCAGGCGCTATGCAAGAAAGGGGTCTCCTCTTTTCTATTTATGTTATTTTTGTGTTTATAAATTTCAATTGCTTCCATGTTCAGCCTGGGATAGTAACTTCTAATATTGGAAATAATCTCCGCTTTTGAGAAATCTATGTTGTGTCCATCTATTAGCGCATGTTCTGCTAGTGCGGATTTTTCTGTCTGATTCAGTCGACAGCACCGTTCGTGTTCCTTAATTCTTGTGTTAATACTTCGCTTTGTTGTGCCAATATAGACTTTGCCGCAGTCACAAGGTATTCTGTAAATACCAGCTTGTGAAAGTGGGTCAACTTTGTCTTTGGTTGTTTTGATCATTTGCCCAAGTTTTTGTGTCGGCTTATAAATGGTCTCGATGTTGTGCCTTTTCAGTATTTTTCCAATTCTATCTGTGACCTTGGGGATGTATGGTAAGATGGCTCTCCCGTTAGGTGTGATTTGTGATGTGTTATCATCACGGGTGGAAGTTTTTGTTCTTATTGCCCTCTGAATTTCTTTGGTATTATAGCCATTGGCGATGAATGCATTCTGTAAATGTTCAAGTTCATCCTCCAGAAATTCCGGCTCGCATAATCGTCGGGCTCTTTCTACGAGTGTTTTGATAACTCCTCGTTTCTGTTTGGGGTGATGATTAGACTCCTTATGTAGATATCTGTCAGTGTGGGTTGGTTTTCTATAAACCCTGTGTCCTAGTTTCCCATTAGGCTTTCTAGTTACTAAGACGTCTAGAAATGGTAGTGCACCATCCTTTTCAACTTCCATTGTGAATTGAATATTTGGGTGCCTACTGTTGAGATGGGTTAAGAAAGCTTGCAATTCTTCATCTCCGTGACCCCAAATGACGAAAGTATCGTCTACATAACGTAGCCACGTAGATGGTTTCTTCGATGTCGATTCGATGGCACTTTGTTCGAATTTTTCCATGAAGAAATTCGCAATTGCAGGACTTAGAGGGTTTCCCATGGCGACACCGTCTATTTGTTCATAGAACTCGCCTTTCCACTGAAAATAGCTGGATGTTAGGCAAAGTTCAAAGAGCTTTGCTATGTCATTCGGGAATATCTCCGAAACGTAGTTTAGCGATTCTCTGATGGGAACTAATGTGAACAGAGACACAACATCAAAACTAACGAGTCGGTCATTTGGTCCCAACTGGATGTTCTGCAGCTTTTCTACAAAGTGAGTAGAGTCCTTGACAAAGGTTTCCGTGTTTCCCACATAAGGTCTCAACATCGTCGTTAAGACTTTGGCTAAATCGTATGTTGGCGAGTCGATGGTACTAACAATTGGTCTCAATGGGACATTATCCTTGTGAATTTTCGGAAGTCCGTATATGCGCGGAGCCCTTGCTTCACTTTTACAGATTCTCTTTTTAGTTTCTTCATCTAGAGAAGAAACTTTTATGAGAGCCTTTGCTTGTTTGATTTTGGATGAGGTAGGATCTCTTCTGAGTTTAGTGTAGTTTGAAGGCTCTAACAACTCCCTCATTTTGAAATCATAGTCTGACGAATTCATTACTACCGTTGCGTTTCCTTTATCAGCTGGAAGGATCACAATGGATGTGTCCTCATTGAGATTCTTTATGGCTTTGTATTCCTTGAAATTTATATTACTTTTTGATGGTTTAGCCTTCCTGATAATTCTGGAGGCTTCAGTCCTCACTTCCTCAGCTGTAGCCTCAGGCAAAGACCGAATTGCTGCCTCAACATTAGCTACTATATTCTCCACCGGAATTTGTTTTGTTCGAATGGAGAAATTGTTTCCTTTTTCAAGGACAGATTTCTCCTCCTGTGTTAATGTCCTCTTGGACAAGTTAATCACAGTTTCTTTTCTGTTCGGAACTGAAGGAACAGATGATTCCTGCAAGCGCGAGAATTTATTTTTGAGGCGTTTAGTATTACTGAACATTCGACCCTCCATGGATTTCTGGGTTATGTTACTGATAGAGGTCCAGTCTGCTGGTGTTAAGGTCATTATTAGATTATTTTCTAAAAGCCTGATATTCTCGTCGATATTGACAAGTTTTTGGCGGGAATAACGAATCCTTTCCCTTAGTAAGGCGCACTCAGCGCGATTATATATTCTATGTGCTTGAGCACTGACAAAAAGCCGTCTGAAGCGTACGAAGTTTGGAATGACATTTGTATCTCGACAACGTTTCAGAAACGTGAGGGTGCAAAGTTGGTCTGCTTTCCTCTCTTCTTCAACAAGTCCAATCGTCGAATGGAATTGTATGTAACCTCCCCGTAGAGGCGTTTAATGAATAGTTTAAGCTTTCACGACGGATATACTGGTATGAAAGAGTCTTCCGGGCTTATTGGCCGTGGTCTATTAGGAATAATTTCACCTAACGTTTCGCCTACAACTTCGGTAGGCATCTTCAGAGGATTCTCGGTCTAAGGTTGTACCTCGAACGCTGAATTTCTGACACTGGCGCGTTCGAACCGGAAACGTCATCTGCGCGCCAGTTTATGGCGGGAAAAAGTGGCGCGTCTACGTGCGCGATGCTGATTGGCCCATCGCTCCCGCTTCGTGTCGGCTTGATCTTTGTTTTTTCTAAGGTCGGTAACCAGGCGCTATGCAAGAAAGGGGTCTCCTCTTTTCTATTTATGTTATTTTTGTGTTTATAAATTTCAATTGCTTCCATGTTCAGCCTGGGATAGTAACTTCTAATATTGGAAATAATCTCCGCTTTTGAGAAATCTATGTTGTGTCCATCTATTAGCGCATGTTCTGCTAGTGCGGATTTTTCTGTCTGATTCAGTCGACAGCACCGTTCGTGTTCCTTAATTCTTGTGTTAATACTTCGCTTTGTTGTGCCAATATAGACTTTGCCGCAGTCACAAGGTATTCTGTAAATACCAGCTTGTGAAAGTGGGTCAACTTTGTCTTTGGTTGTTTTGATCATTTGCCCAAGTTTTTGTGTCGGCTTATAAATGGTCTCGATGTTGTGCCTTTTCAGTATTTTTCCAATTCTATCTGTGACCTTGGGGATGTATGGTAAGATGGCTCTCCCGTTAGGTGTGATTTGTGATGTGTTATCATCACGGGTGGAAGTTTTTGTTCTTATTGCCCTCTGAATTTCTTTGGTATTATAGCCATTGGCGATGAATGCATTCTGTAAATGTTCAAGTTCATCCTCCAGAAATTCCGGCTCGCATAATCGTCGGGCTCTTTCTACGAGTGTTTTGATAACTCCTCGTTTCTGTTTGGGGTGATGATTAGACTCCTTATGTAGATATCTGTCAGTGTGGGTTGGTTTTCTATAAACCCTGTGTCCTAGTTTCCCATTAGGCTTTCTAGTTACCAAGACGTCTAGAAATGGTAGTGCACCATCCTTTTCAACTTCCATTGTGAATTGAATATTTGGGTGCCTACTGTTGAGATGGGTTAAGAAAGCTTGCAATTCTTCATCTCCGTGACCCCAAATGACGAAAGTATCGTCTACATAACGTAGCCACGTAGATGGTTTCTTCGATGTCGATTCGATGGCACTTTGTTCGAATTTTTCCATGAAGAAATTCGCAATTGCAGGACTTAGAGGGTTTCCCATGGCGACACCGTCTATTTGTTCATAGAACTCGCCTTTCCACTGAAAATAGCTGGATGTTAGGCAAAGTTCAAAGAGCTTTGCTATGTCATTCGGGAATATCTCCGAAACGTAGTTTAGCGATTCTCTGATGGGAACTAATGTGAACAGAGACACAACATCAAAACTAACGAGTCGGTCATTTGGTCCCAACTGGATGTTCTGCAGCTTTTCTACAAAGTGAGTAGAGTCCTTGACAAAGGTTTCCGTGTTTCCCACATAAGGTCTCAACATCGTCGTTAAGACTTTGGCTAAATCGTATGTTGGCGAGTCAATGGTACTAACAATTGGTCTCAATGGGACATTATCCTTGTGAATTTTCGGAAGTCCGTATATGCGCGGAGCCCTTGCTTCACTTTTACAGATTCTCTTTTTAGTTTCTTCATCTAGAGAAGAAACTTTTATGAGAGCCTTTGCTTGTTTGATTTTGGATGAGGTAGGATCTCTTCTGAGTTTAGTGTAGTTTGAAGGCTCTAACAACTCCCTCATTTTGAAATCATAGTCTGACGAATTCATTACTACCGTTGCGTTTCCTTTATCAGCTGGAAGGATCACAATGGATGTGTCCTCATTGAGATTCTTTATGGCTTTGTATTCCTTGAAATTTATATTACTTTTTGATGGTTTAGCCTTCCTGATAATTCTGGAGGCTTCAGTCCTCACTTCCTCAGCTGTAGCCTCAGGCAAAGACCGAATTGCTGCCTCAACATTAGCTACTATATTCTCCACCGGAATTTGTTTTGTTCGAATGGAGAAATTGTTTCCTTTTTCAAGGACAGATTTCTCCTCCTGTGTTAATGTCCTCTTGGACAAGTTAATCACAGTTTCTTTTCTGTTCGGAACTGAAGGAACAGATGATTCCTGCAAGCGCGAGAATTTATTTTTGAGGCGTTTAGTATTACTGAACATTCGACCCTCCATGGATTTCTGGGTTATGTTACTGATAGAGGTCCAGTCTGCTGGTGTTAAGGTCATTATTAGATTATTTTCTAAAAGCCTGATATTCTCGTCGATATTGACAAGTTTTTGGCGGGAATAACGAATCCTTTCCCTTAGTAAGGCGCACTCAGCGCGATTATATATTCTATGTGCTTGAGCACTGACAAAAAGCCGTCTGAAGCGTACGAAGTTTGGAATGACATTTGTATCTCGACAACGTTTCAGAAACGTGAGGGTGCAAAGTTGGTCTGCTTTCCTCTTCTTCAACAAGTCCAATCGTCGAATGGAATTGTATGTAACCTCCCCGTAGAGGCGTTTTAATGAATAGTTTAAGGCTTTCACGACCGGATATACTGGTATGAAAAGAGTCTTCCGGGCTTATTGGCCGTGGTCTATTAGGAATAATTTCACCTAACGTTTCGCCTACAACTTCGGTAGGCATCTTCAGAGGATTCTCGGTCTAAGGTTGTACCTCGAACGCTGAATTTCTGACACTGGCGCGTTCGAACCGGAAACGTCATCTGCGCGCCAGTTTATGGCGGGAAAAAGTGGCGCGTCTACGTGCGCGATGCTGATTGGCCCATCGCTCCCGCTTCGTGTCGGCTTGATCTTTGTTTTTTCTAAGGTCGGTAACCAGGCGCTATGCAAGAAAGGGGTCTCCTCTTTTCTATTTATGTTATTTTTTGTGTTTATAAATTTCAATTGCTTCCATGTTCAGCCTGGGATAGTAACTTCTAATATTGGAAATAATCTCCGCTTTTGAGAAATCTATGTTGTGTCCATCTATTAGCGCATGTTCTGCTAGTGCGGATTTTTCTGTCTGATTCAGTCGACAGCACCGTTCGTGTTCCTTAATTCTTGTGTTAATACTTCGCTTTGTTGTGCCAATATAGACTTTGCCGCAGTCACAAGGTATTCTGTAAATACCAGCTTGTGAAAGTGGGTCAACTTTGTCTTTGGTTGTTTTGATCATTTGCCCAAGTTTTTGTGTCGGCTTATAAATGGTCTCGATGTTGTGCCTTTTCAGTATTTTTCCAATTCTATCTGTGACCTTGGGGATGTATGGTAAGATGGCTCTCCCGTTAGGTGTGATTTGTGATGTGTTATCATCACGGGTGGAAGTTTTTGTTCTTATTGCCCTCTGAATTTCTTTGGTATTATAGCCATTGGCGATGAATGCATTCTGTAAATGTTCAAGTTCATCCTCCAGAAATTCCGGCTCGCATAATCGTCGGGCTCTTTCTACGAGTGTTTTGATAACTCCTCGTTTCTGTTTGGGGTGATGATTAGACTCCTTATGTAGATATCTGTCAGTGTGGGTTGGTTTTCTATAAACCCTGTGTCCTAGTTTCCCATTAGGCTTTCTAGTTACCAAGACGTCTAGAAATGGTAGTGCACCATCCTTTTCAACTTCCATTGTGAATTGAATATTTGGGTGCCTACTGTTGAGATGGGTTAAGAAAGCTTGCAATTCTTCATCTCCGTGACCCCAAATGACGAAAGTATCGTCTACATAACGTAGCCACGTAGATGGTTTCTTCGATGTCGATTCGATGGCACTTTGTTCGAATTTTTCCATGAAGAAATTCGCAATTGCAGGACTTAGAGGGTTTCCCATGGCGACACCGTCTATTTGTTCATAGAACTCGCCTTTCCACTGAAAATAGCTGGATGTTAGGCAAAGTTCAAAGAGCTTTGCTATGTCATTCGGGAATATCTCCGAAACGTAGTTTAGCGATTCTCTGATGGGAACTAATGTGAACAGAGACACAACATCAAAACTAACGAGTCGGTCATTTGGTCCCAACTGGATGTTCTGCAGCTTTTCTACAAAGTGAGTAGAGTCCTTGACAAAGGTTTCCGTGTTTCCCACATAAGGTCTCAACATCGTCGTTAAGACTTTGGCTAAATCGTATGTTGGCGAGTCAATGGTACTAACAATTGGTCTCAATGGGACATTATCCTTGTGAATTTTCGGAAGTCCGTATATGCGCGGAGCCCTTGCTTCACTTTTACAGATTCTCTTTTTAGTTTCTTCATCTAGAGAAGAAACTTTTATGAGAGCCTTTGCTTGTTTGATTTTGGATGAGGTAGGATCTCTTCTGAGTTTAGTGTAGTTTGAAGGCTCTAACAACTCCCTCATTTTGAAATCATAGTCTGACGAATTCATTACTACCGTTGCGTTTCCTTTATCAGCTGGAAGGATCACAATGGATGTGTCCTCATTGAGATTCTTTATGGCTTTGTATTCCTTGAAATTTATATTACTTTTTGATGGTTTAGCCTTCCTGATAATTCTGGAGGCTTCAGTCCTCACTTCCTCAGCTGTAGCCTCAGGCAAAGACCGAATTGCTGCCTCAACATTAGCTACTATATTCTCCACCGGAATTTGTTTTGTTCGAATGGAGAAATTGTTTCCTTTTTCAAGGACAGATTTCTCCTCCTGTGTTAATGTCCTCTTGGACAAGTTAATCACAGTTTCTTTTCTGTTCGGAACTGAAGGAACAGATGATTCCTGCAAGCGCGAGAATTTATTTTTGAGGCGTTTAGTATTACTGAACATTCGACCCTCCATGGATTTCTGGGTTATGTTACTGATAGAGGTCCAGTCTGCTGGTGTTAAGGTCATTATTAGATTATTTTCTAAAAGCCTGATATTCTCGTCGATATTGACAAGTTTTTGGCGGGAATAACGAATCCTTTCCCTTAGTAAGGCGCACTCAGCGCGATTATATATTCTATGTGCTTGAGCACTGACAAAAAGCCGTCTGAAGCGTACGAAGTTTGGAATGACATTTGTATCTCGACAACGTTTCAGAAACGTGAGGGTGCAAAGTTGGTCTGCTTTCCTCTTCTTCAACAAGTCCAATCGTCGAATGGAATTGTATGTAACCTCCCCGTAGAGGCGTTTAATGAATAGTTTAAGGCTTTCACGACCGGATATACTGGTATGAAAAGAGTCTTCCGGGCTTATTGGCCGTGGTCTATTAGGAATAATTTCACCTAACGTTTCGCCTACAACTTCGGTAGGCATCTTCAGAGGATTCTCGGTCTAAGGTTGTACCTCGAACGCTGAATTTCTGACACTGGCGCGTTCGAACCGGAAACGTCATCTGCGCGCCAGTTTATGGCGGGAAAAAGTGGCGCGTCTACGTGCGCGATGCTGATTGGCCCATCGCTCCCGCTTCGTGTCGGCTTGATCTTTGTTTTTTCTAAGGTCGGTAACCAGGCGCTATGCAAGAAAGGGGTCTCCTCTTTTCTATTTATGTTATTTTTGTGTTTATAAATTTCAATTGCTTCCATGTTCAGCCTGGGATAGTAACTTCTAATATTGGAAATAATCTCCGCTTTTGAGAAATCTATGTTGTGTCCATCTATTAGCGCATGTTCTGCTAGTGCGGATTTTTCTGTCTGATTCAGTCGACAGCACCGTTCGTGTTCCTTAATTCTTGTGTTAATACTTCGCTTTGTTGTGCCAATATAGACTTTGCCGCAGTCACAAGGTATTCTGTAAATACCAGCTTGTGAAAGTGGGTCAACTTTGTCTTTGGTTGTTTTGATCATTTGCCCAAGTTTTTGTGTCGGCTTATAAATGGTCTCGATGTTGTGCCTTTTCAGTATTTTTCCAATTCTATCTGTGACCTTGGGGATGTATGGTAAGATGGCTCTCCCGTTAGGTGTGATTTGTGATGTGTTATCATCACGGGTGGAAGTTTTTGTTCTTATTGCCCTCTGAATTTCTTTGGTATTATAGCCATTGGCGATGAATGCATTCTGTAAATGTTCAAGTTCATCCTCCAGAAATTCCGGCTCGCATAATCGTCGGGCTCTTTCTACGAGTGTTTTGATAACTCCTCGTTTCTGTTTGGGGTGATGATTAGACTCCTTATGTAGATATCTGTCAGTGTGGGTTGGTTTTCTATAAACCCTGTGTCCTAGTTTCCCATTAGGCTTTCTAGTTACCAAGACGTCTAGAAATGGTAGTGCACCATCCTTTTCAACTTCCATTGTGAATTGAATATTTGGGTGCCTACTGTTGAGATGGGTTAAGAAAGCTTGCAATTCTTCATCTCCGTGACCCCAAATGACGAAAGTATCGTCTACATAACGTAGCCACGTAGATGGTTTCTTCGATGTCGATTCGATGGCACTTTGTTCGAATTTTTCCATGAAGAAATTCGCAATTGCAGGACTTAGAGGGTTTCCCATGGCGACACCGTCTATTTGTTCATAGAACTCGCCTTTCCACTGAAAATAGCTGGATGTTAGGCAAAGTTCAAAGAGCTTTGCTATGTCATTCGGGAATATCTCCGAAACGTAGTTTAGCGATTCTCTGATGGGAACTAATGTGAACAGAGACACAACATCAAAACTAACGAGTCGGTCATTTGGTCCCAACTGGATGTTCTGCAGCTTTTCTACAAAGTGAGTAGAGTCCTTGACAAAGGTTTCCGTGTTTCCCACATAAGGTCTCAACATCGTCGTTAAGACTTTGGCTAAATCGTATGTTGGCGAGTCAATGGTACTAACAATTGGTCTCAATGGGACATTATCCTTGTGAATTTTCGGAAGTCCGTATATGCGCGGAGCCCTTGCTTCACTTTTACAGATTCTCTTTTTAGTTTCTTCATCTAGAGAAGAAACTTTTATGAGAGCCTTTGCTTGTTTGATTTTGGATGAGGTAGGATCTCTTCTGAGTTTAGTGTAGTTTGAAGGCTCTAACAACTCCCTCATTTTGAAATCATAGTCTGACGAATTCATTACTACCGTTGCGTTTCCTTTATCAGCTGGAAGGATCACAATGGATGTGTCCTCATTGAGATTCTTTATGGCTTTGTATTCCTTGAAATTTATATTACTTTTTGATGGTTTAGCCTTCCTGATAATTCTGGAGGCTTCAGTCCTCACTTCCTCAGCTGTAGCCTCAGGCAAAGACCGAATTGCTGCCTCAACATTAGCTACTATATTCTCCACCGGAATTTGTTTTGTTCGAATGGAGAAATTGTTTCCTTTTTCAAGGACAGATTTCTCCTCCTGTGTTAATGTCCTCTTGGACAAGTTAATCACAGTTTCTTTTCTGTTCGGAACTGAAGGAACAGATGATTCCTGCAAGCGCGAGAATTTATTTTTGAGGCGTTTAGTATTACTGAACATTCGACCCTCCATGGATTTCTGGGTTATGTTACTGATAGAGGTCCAGTCTGCTGGTGTTAAGGTCATTATTAGATTATTTTCTAAAAGCCTGATATTCTCGTCGATATTGACAAGTTTTTGGCGGGAATAACGAATCCTTTCCCTTAGTAAGGCGCACTCAGCGCGATTATATATTCTATGTGCTTGAGCACTGACAAAAAGCCGTCTGAAGCGTACGAAGTTTGGAATGACATTTGTATCTCGACAACGTTTCAGAAACGTGAGGGTGCAAAGTTGGTCTGCTTTCCTCTTCTTCAACAAGTCCAATCGTCGAATGGAATTGTATGTAACCTCCCCGTAGAGGCGTTTAATGAATAGTTTAAGGCTTTCACGACCGGATATACTGGTATGAAAAGAGTCTTCCGGGCTTATTGGCCGTGGTCTATTAGGAATAATTTCACCTAACGTTTCGCCTACAACTTCGGTAGGCATCTTCAGAGGATTCTCGGTCTAAGGTTGTACCTCGAACGCTGAATTTCTGACACTGGCGCGTTCGAACCGGAAACGTCATCTGCGCGCCAGTTTATGGCGGGAAAAAGTGGCGCGTCTACGTGCGCGATGCTGATTGGCCCATCGCTCCCGCTTCGTGTCGGCTTGATCTTTGTTTTTTCTAAGGTCGGTAACCAGGCGCTATGCAAGAAAGGGGTCTCCTCTTTTCTATTTATGTTATTTTTGTGTTTATAAATTTCAATTGCTTCCATGTTCAGCCTGGGATAGTAACTTCTAATATTGGAAATAATCTCCGCTTTTGAGAAATCTATGTTGTGTCCATCTATTAGCGCATGTTCTGCTAGTGCGGATTTTTCTGTCTGATTCAGTCGACAGCACCGTTCGTGTTCCTTAATTCTTGTGTTAATACTTCGCTTTGTTGTGCCAATATAGACTTTGCCGCAGTCACAAGGTATTCTGTAAATACCAGCTTGTGAAAGTGGGTCAACTTTGTCTTTGGTTGTTTTGATCATTTGCCCAAGTTTTTGTGTCGGCTTATAAATGGTCTCGATGTTGTGCCTTTTCAGTATTTTTCCAATTCTATCTGTGACCTTGGGGATGTATGGTAAGATGGCTCTCCCGTTAGGTGTGATTTGTGATGTGTTATCATCACGGGTGGAAGTTTTTGTTCTTATTGCCCTCTGAATTTCTTTGGTATTATAGCCATTGGCGATGAATGCATTCTGTAAATGTTCAAGTTCATCCTCCAGAAATTCCGGCTCGCATAATCGTCGGGCTCTTTCTACGAGTGTTTTGATAACTCCTCGTTTCTGTTTGGGGTGATGATTAGACTCCTTATGTAGATATCTGTCAGTGTGGGTTGGTTTTCTATAAACCCTGTGTCCTAGTTTCCCATTAGGCTTTCTAGTTACCAAGACGTCTAGAAATGGTAGTGCACCATCCTTTTCAACTTCCATTGTGAATTGAATATTTGGGTGCCTACTGTTGAGATGGGTTAAGAAAGCTTGCAATTCTTCATCTCCGTGACCCCAAATGACGAAAGTATCGTCTACATAACGTAGCCACGTAGATGGTTTCTTCGATGTCGATTCGATGGCACTTTGTTCGAATTTTTCCATGAAGAAATTCGCAATTGCAGGACTTAGAGGGTTTCCCATGGCGACACCGTCTATTTGTTCATAGAACTCGCCTTTCCACTGAAAATAGCTGGATGTTAGGCAAAGTTCAAAGAGCTTTGCTATGTCATTCGGGAATATCTCCGAAACGTAGTTTAGCGATTCTCTGATGGGAACTAATGTGAACAGAGACACAACATCAAAACTAACGAGTCGGTCATTTGGTCCCAACTGGATGTTCTGCAGCTTTTCTACAAAGTGAGTAGAGTCCTTGACAAAGGTTTCCGTGTTTCCCACATAAGGTCTCAACATCGTCGTTAAGACTTTGGCTAAATCGTATGTTGGCGAGTCAATGGTACTAACAATTGGTCTCAATGGGACATTATCCTTGTGAATTTTCGGAAGTCCGTATATGCGCGGAGCCCTTGCTTCACTTTTACAGATTCTCTTTTTAGTTTCTTCATCTAGAGAAGAAACTTTTATGAGAGCCTTTGCTTGTTTGATTTTGGATGAGGTAGGATCTCTTCTGAGTTTAGTGTAGTTTGAAGGCTCTAACAACTCCCTCATTTTGAAATCATAGTCTGACGAATTCATTACTACCGTTGCGTTTCCTTTATCAGCTGGAAGGATCACAATGGATGTGTCCTCATTGAGATTCTTTATGGCTTTGTATTCCTTGAAATTTATATTACTTTTTGATGGTTTAGCCTTCCTGATAATTCTGGAGGCTTCAGTCCTCACTTCCTCAGCTGTAGCCTCAGGCAAAGACCGAATTGCTGCCTCAACATTAGCTACTATATTCTCCACCGGAATTTGTTTTGTTCGAATGGAGAAATTGTTTCCTTTTTCAAGGACAGATTTCTCCTCCTGTGTTAATGTCCTCTTGGACAAGTTAATCACAGTTTCTTTTCTGTTCGGAACTGAAGGAACAGATGATTCCTGCAAGCGCGAGAATTTATTTTTGAGGCGTTTAGTATTACTGAACATTCGACCCTCCATGGATTTCTGGGTTATGTTACTGATAGAGGTCCAGTCTGCTGGTGTTAAGGTCATTATTAGATTATTTTCTAAAAGCCTGATATTCTCGTCGATATTGACAAGTTTTTGGCGGGAATAACGAATCCTTTCCCTTAGTAAGGCGCACTCAGCGCGATTATATATTCTATGTGCTTGAGCACTGACAAAAAGCCGTCTGAAGCGTACGAAGTTTGGAATGACATTTGTATCTCGACAACGTTTCAGAAACGTGAGGGTGCAAAGTTGGTCTGCTTTCCTCTTCTTCAACAAGTCCAATCGTCGAATGGAATTGTATGTAACCTCCCCGTAGAGGCGTTTAATGAATAGTTTAAGGCTTTCACGACCGGATATACTGGTATGAAAAGAGTCTTCCGGGCTTATTGGCCGTGGTCTATTAGGAATAATTTCACCTAACGTTTCGCCTACAACTTCGGTAGGCATCTTCAGAGGATTCTCGGTCTAAGGTTGTACCTCGAACGCTGAATTTCTGACACTGGCGCGTTCGAACCGGAAACGTCATCTGCGCGCCAGTTTATGGCGGGAAAAAGTGGCGCGTCTACGTGCGCGATGCTGATTGGCCCATCGCTCCGCTTCGTGTCGGCTTGATCTTTGTTTTTTCTAAGGTCGGTAACCAGGCGCTATGCAAGAAAGGGGTCTCCTCTTTTCTATTTATGTTATTTTTGTGTTTATAAATTTCAATTGCTTCCATGTTCAGCCTGGGATAGGAACTTCTAATATTGGAAATAATCTCCGCTTTTGAGAAATCTATGTTGTGTCCATCTATTAGCGCATGTTCTGCTAGTGCGGATTTTTCTGTCTGATTCAGTCGACAGCACCGTTCGTGTTCCTTAATTCTTGTGTTAATACTTCGCTTTGTTGTGCCAATATAGACTTTGCCGCAGTCACAAGGTATTCTGTAAATACCAGCTTGTGAAAGTGGGTCAATTTGTCTTTGGTTGTTTTGATCATTTGCCCAAGTTTTTGTGTCGGCTTATAAATGGTCTCGATGTTGTGCCTTTTCAGTATTTTTCCAATTCTATCTGTGACCTTGGGGATGTATGGTAAGATGGCTCTCCCGTTAGGTGTGATTTGTGATGTGTTATCATCACGGGTGGAAGTTTTTGTTCTTATTGCCCTCTGAATTTCTTTGGTATTATAGCCATTGGCGATGAATGCATTCTGTAAATGTTCAAGTTCATCCTCCAGAAATTCCGGCTCGCATAATCGTCGGGCTCTTTCTACGAGTGTTTTGATAACTCCTCGTTTCTGTTTGGGGTGATGATTAGACTCCTTATGTAGATATCTGTCAGTGTGGGTTGGTTTTCTATAAACCCTGTGTCCTAGTTTCCCATTAGGCTTTCTAGTTACTAAGACGTCTAGAAATGGTAGTGCACCATCCTTTTCAACTTCCATTGTGAATTGAATATTTGGGTGCCTACTGTTGAGATGGGTTAAGAAAGCTTGCAATTCTTCATCTCCGTGACCCCAAATGACGAAAGTATCGTCTACATAACGTAGCCACGTAGATGGTTTCTTCGATGTCGATTCGATGGCACTTTGTTCGAATTTTTCCATGAAGAAATTCGCAATTGCAGGACTTAGAGGGTTTCCCATGGCGACACCGTCTATTTGTTCATAGAACTCGCCTTTCCACTGAAAATAGCTGGATGTTAGGCAAAGTTCAAAGAGCTTTGCTATGTCATTCGGGAATATCTCCGAAACGTAGTTTAGCGATTCTCTGATGGGAACCAATGTGAACAGAGACACAACATCAAAACTAACGAGTCGGTCATTTGGTCCCAACTGGATGTTCTGCAGCTTTTCTACAAAGTGAGTAGAGTCCTTGACAAAGGTTTCCGTGTTTCCCACATAAGGTCTCAACATCGTCGTTAAGACTTTGGCTAAATCGTATGTTGGCGAGTCAATGGTACTAACAATTGGTCTCAATGGGACATTATCCTTGTGAATTTTCGGAAGTCCGTATATGCGCGGAGCCCTTGCTTCACTTTTACAGATTCTCTTTTTAGTTTCTTCATCTAGAGAAGAAACTTTTATGAGAGCCTTTGCTTGTTTGATTTTGGATGAGGTAGGATCTCTTCTGAGTTTGATGTAGTTTGAAGGCTCTAACAACTCCCTCATTTTGAAATCATAGTCTGACGAATTCATTACTACCGTTGCGTTTCCTTTATCAGCTGGAAGGATCACAATGGATGTGTCCTCATTGAGATTCTTTATGGCTTTGTATTCCTTGAAATTTATATTACTTTTTGATGGTTTAGCCTTCCTGATAATTCTGGAGGCTTCAGTCCTCACTTCCTCAGCTGTAGCCTCAGGCAAAGACCGAATTGCTGCCTCAACATTAGCTACTATATTCTCCACCGGAATTTGTTTTGTTCGAATGGAGAAATTGTTTCCTTTTTCAAGGACAGATTTCTCCTCCTGTGTTAATGTCCTCTTGGACAAGTTAATCACAGTTTCTTTTCTGTTCGGAACTGAAGGAACAGATGATTCCTGCAAGCGCGAGAATTTATTTTTGAGGCGTTTAGTATTACTGAACATTCGACCCTCCATGGATTTCTGGGTTATGTTACTGATAGAGGTCCAGTCTGCTGGTGTTAAGGTCATTATTAGATTATTTTCTAAAAGCCTGATATTCTCGTCGATATTGACAAGTTTTTGGCGGGAATAACGAATCCTTTCCCTTAGTAAGGCGCACTCAGCGCGATTATATATTCTATGTGCTTGAGCACTGACAAAAAGCCGTCTGAAGCGTACGAAGTTTGGAATGACAATTTGTATCTCGACAACGTTTCAGAAACGTGAGGGTGCAAAGTTGGTCTGCTTTCCTCTTCTTCAACAAGTCCAATCGTCGAATGGAATTGTATGTAACCTCCCCGTAGAGGCGTTTAATGAATAGTTTAAGGCTTTCACGACCGGATATACTGGTATGAAAAGAGTCTTCCGGGCTTATTGGCCGTGGTCTATTAGGAATAATTTCACCTAACGTTTCGCCTACAACTTCGGTAGGCATCTTCAGAGGATTCTCGGTCTAAGGTTGTACCTCGAACGCTGAATTTCTGACACTGGCGCGTTCGAACCGGAAACGTCATCTGCGCGCCAGTTTATGGCGGGAAAAAGTGGCGCGTCTACGTGCGCGATGCTGATTGGCCCATCGCTCCCGCTTCGTGTCGGCTTGATCTTTGTTTTTTCTAAGGTCGGTAACCAGGCGCTATGCAAGAAAGGGGTCTCCTCTTTTCTATTTATGTTATTTTTGTGTTTATAAATTTCAATTGCTTCCATGTTCAGCCTGGGATAGGAACTTCTAATATTGGAAATAATCTCCGCTTTTGAGAAATCTATGTTGTGTCCATCTATTAGCGCATGTTCTGCTAGTGCGGATTTTTCTGTCTGATTCAGTCGACAGCACCGTTCGTGTTCCTTAATTCTTGTGTTAATACTTCGCTTTGTTGTGCCAATATAGACTTTGCCGCAGTCACAAGGTATTCTGTAAATACCAGCTTGTGAAAGTGGGTCAATTTTGTCTTTGGTTGTTTTGATCATTTGCCCAAGTTTTTGTGTCGGCTTATAAATGGTCTCGATGTTGTGCCTTTTCAGTATTTTCCAATTCTATCTGTGACCTTGGGGATGTATGGTAAGATGGCTCTCCCGTTAGGTGTGATTTGTGATGTGTTATCATCACGGGTGGAAGTTTTTGTTCTTATTGCCCTCTGAATTTCTTTGGTATTATAGCCATTGGCGATGAATGCATTCTGTAAATGTTCAAGTTCATCCTCCAGAAATTCCGGCTCGCATAATCGTCGGGCTCTTTCTACGAGTGTTTTGATAACTCCTCGTTTCTGTTTGGGGTGATGATTAGACTCCTTATGTAGATATCTGTCAGTGTGGGTTGGTTTTCTATAAACCCTGTGTCCTAGTTTCCCATTAGGCTTTCTAGTTACTAAGACGTCTAGAAATGGTAGTGCACCATCCTTTTCAACTTCCATTGTGAATTGAATATTTGGGTGCCTACTGTTGAGATGGGTTAAGAAAGCTTGCAATTCTTCATCTCCGTGACCCCAAATGACGAAAGTATCGTCTACATAACGTAGCCACGTAGATGGTTTCTTCGATGTCGATTCGATGGCACTTTGTTCGAATTTTTCCATGAAGAAATTCGCAATTGCAGGACTTAGAGGGTTTCCCATGGCGACACCGTCTATTTGTTCATAGAACTCGCCTTTCCACTGAAAATAGCTGGATGTTAGGCAAAGTTCAAAGAGCTTTGCTATGTCATTCGGGAATATCTCCGAAACGTAGTTTAGCGATTCTCTGATGGGAACCAATGTGAACAGAGACACAACATCAAAACTAACGAGTCGGTCATTTGGTCCCAACTGGATGTTCTGCAGCTTTTCTACAAAGTGAGTAGAGTCCTTGACAAAGGTTTCCGTGTTTCCCACATAAGGTCTCAACATCGTCGTTAAGACTTTGGCTAAATCGTATGTTGGCGAGTCAATGGTACTAACAATTGGTCTCAATGGGACATTATCCTTGTGAATTTTCGGAAGTCCGTATATGCGCGGAGCCCTTGCTTCACTTTTACAGATTCTCTTTTTAGTTTCTTCATCTAGAGAAGAAACTTTTATGAGAGCCTTTGCTTGTTTGATTTTGGATGAGGTAGGATCTCTTCTGAGTTTGATGTAGTTTGAAGGCTCTAACAACTCCCTCATTTTGAAATCATAGTCTGACGAATTCATTACTACCGTTGCGTTTCCTTTATCAGCTGGAAGGATCACAATGGATGTGTCCTCATTGAGATTCTTTATGGCTTTGTATTCCTTGAAATTTATATTACTTTTTGATGGTTTAGCCTTCCTGATAATTCTGGAGGCTTCAGTCCTCACTTCCTCAGCTGTAGCCTCAGGCAAAGACCGAATTGCTGCCTCAACATTAGCTACTATATTCTCCACCGGAATTTGTTTTGTTCGAATGGAGAAATTGTTTCCTTTTTCAAGGACAGATTTCTCCTCCTGTGTTAATGTCCTCTTGGACAAGTTAATCACAGTTTCTTTTCTGTTCGGAACTGAAGGAACAGATGATTCCTGCAAGCGCGAGAATTTATTTTTGAGGCGTTTAGTATTACTGAACATTCGACCCTCCATGGATTTCTGGGTTATGTTACTGATAGAGGTCCAGTCTGCTGGTGTTAAGGTCATTATTAGATTATTTTCTAAAAGCCTGATATTCTCGTCGATATTGACAAGTTTTTGGCGGGAATAACGAATCCTTTCCCTTAGTAAGGCGCACTCAGCGCGATTATATATTCTATGTGCTTGAGCACTGACAAAAAGCCGTCTGAAGCGTACGAAGTTTGGAATGACATTTGTATCTCGACAACGTTTCAGAAACGTGAGGGTGCAAAGTTGGTCTGCTTTCCTCTTCTTCAACAAGTCCAATCGTCGAATGGAATTGTATGTAACCTCCCCGTAGAGGCGTTTAATGAATAGTTTAAGGCTTTCACGACCGGATATACTGGTATGAAAAGAGTCTTCCGGGCTTATTGGCCGTGGTCTATTAGGAATAATTTCACCTAACGTTTCGCCTACAACTTCGGTAGGCATCTTCAGAGGATTCTCGGTCTAAGGTTGTACCTCGAACGCTGAATTTCTGACACTGGCGCGTTCGAACCGGAAACGTCATCTGCGCGCCAGTTAAGGCGGGAAAAAATGGCGCGTCTACGTGCGCGATGCTGATTGGCCCATCGCTCCCGCTTCGTGTCGGCTTGATCTTTGTTTTTTCTAAGGTCGGTAACCAGGCGCTATGCAAGAAAGGGGTCTCCTCTTTTCTATTTATGTTATTTTTGTGTTTATAAATTTCAATTGCTTCCATGTTCAGCCTGGATAGTAACTTCTAATATTGGAAATAATCTCCGCTTTTGAGAAATCTATGTTGTGTCCATCTATTAGCGCATGTTCTGCTAGTGCGGATTTTTCTGTCTGATTCAGTCGACAGCACCGTTCGTGTTCCTTAATTCTTGTGTTAATACTTCGCTTTGTTGTGCCAATATAGACTTTGCCGCAGTCACAAGGTATTCTGTAAATACCAGCTTGTGAAAGTGGGTCAACTTTGTCTTTGGTTGTTTTGATCATTTGCCCAAGTTTTTGTGTCGGCTTATAAATGGTCTCGATGTTGTGCCTTTTCAGTATTTTTCCAATTCTATCTGTGACCTTGGGGATGTATGGTAAGATGGCTCTCCCGTTAGGTGTGATTTGTGATGTGTTATCATCACGGGTGGAAGTTTTTGTTCTTATTGCCCTCTGAATTTCTTTGGTATTATAGCCATTGGCGATGAATGCATTCTGTAAATGTTCAAGTTCATCCTCCAGAAATTCCGGCTCGCATAATCGTCGGGCTTTCTACGAGTGTTTTGATAACTCCTCGTTTCTGTTTGGGGTGATGATTAGACTCCTTATGTAGATATCTGTCAGTGTGGGTTGGTTTTCTATAAACCCTGTGTCCTAGTTTCCCATTAGGCTTTCTAGTTACCAAGACGTCTAGAAATGGTAGTGCACCATCCTTTTCAACTTCCATTGTGAATTGAATATTGGGTGCCTACTGTTGAGATGGGTTAAGAAAGCTTGCAATTCTTCATCTCCGTGACCCCAAATGACGAAAGTATCGTCTACATAACGTAGCCACGTAGATGGTTTCTTCGATGTCGATTCGATGGCACTTTGTTCGAATTTTTCCATGAAGAAATTCGCAATTGCAGGACTTAGAGGGTTTCCCATGGCGACACCGTCTATTTGTTCATAGAACTCGCCTTTCCACTGAAAATAGCTGGATGTTAGGCAAAGTTCAAAGAGCTTTGCTATGTCATTCGGGAATATCTCCGAAACGTAGTTTAAGCGATTCTCTGATGGGAACTAATGTGAACAGAGACACAACATCAAAACTAACGAGTCGTCATTTTGGTCCCAACTGGATGTTCTGCAGCTTTTCTACAAAGTGAGTAGAGTCCTTGACAAAGGTTTCCGTGTTTCCCACATAAGGTCTCAACATCGTCGTTAAGACTTTGGCTAAATCGTATGTTGGCGAGTCAATGGTACTAACAATTGGTCTCAATGGGACATTATCCTTGTGAATTTTCGGAAGTCCGTATATGCGCGGAGCCCTTGCTTCACTTTTACAGATTCTCTTTTTAGTTTCTTCATCTAGAGAAGAAACTTTTATGAGAGCCTTTGCTTGTTTGATTTTGGATGAGGTAGGATCTCTTCTGAGTTTAGTGTAGTTTGAAGGCTCTAACAACTCCCTCATTTTGAAATCATAGTCTGACGAATTCATTACTACCGTTGCGTTTCCTTTATCAGCTGGAAGGATCACAATGGATGTGTCCTCATTGAGATTCTTATGGCTTTGTATTCCTTGAGATTTATATTACTTTTTGATGGTTTAGCCTTCCTGATAATTCTGGAGGCTTCAGTCCTCACTTCTCAGCTGTAGCCTCAGGCAAAGACCGAATTGCTGCCTCAACATTAGCTACTATATTCTCCACCGGAATTTGTTTTGTTCGAATGGAGAAATTGTTTCCTTTTTCAAGGACAGATTTCTCCTCCTGTGTTAATGTCCTCTTGGACAAGTTAATCACAGTTTCTCTTCTGTTCGGAACTGAAGGAACAGATGATTCCTGCAAGCGCGAGAATTTATTTTTGAGGCGTTTAGTATTACTGAACATTCGACCCTCCATGGATTTCTGGGTTATGTTACTGATAGAGGTCCAGTCTGCTGGTGTTAAGGTCATTATTAGATTATTTTCTAAAAGCCTGATATTCTCGTCGATATTGACAAGTTTTTGGCGGGAATAACGAATCCTTTCCCTTAGTAAGTAAGGCGCACTCAGCGCGATTATATATTCTATGTGCTTGAGCACTGACAAAAAGCCGTCTGAAGCGTACGAAGTTTGGAATGACATTTGTATCTCGACAACGTTTCAGAAACGTGAGGGTGCAAAGTTGGTCTGCTTTCCTCTTCTTCAACAAGTCCAATCGTCGACTGGAATTGTATGTAACCTCCCCGTAGAGGCGTTTAATGAATAGTTTAAGGCTTTCACGACCGAGATACTGGTATGAAAAGAGTCTTCCGGGCTTATTGGCCGTGGTCTATTAGGAATAATTTCACCTAACGTTTCGCCTACAACTTCGGTAGGCATCTTCAGAGGATTCTCGGTCTAAGGTTGTACCTCGAACGCTGAATTTCTGACACTGGCGCGTTCGAACCGGAAACGTCATCTGCGCGCCAGTTTATGGCGGGAAAAAATGCGCGTCTACGTGCGCGATGCTGATTGGCCCATCGCTCCCGCTTCGTGTCGGCTTGATCTTTGTTTTTTCTAAGGTCGGTAACCAGGCGCTATGCAAGAAAGGGGTCTCCTCTTTTCTATTTATGTTATTTTTGTGTTTATAAATTTCAATTGCTTCCATGTTCAGCCTGGGATAGTAACTTCTAATATTGGAAATAATCTCCGCTTTTGAGAAATCTATGTTGTGTCCATCTATTAGCGCATGTTCTGCTAGTGCGGATTTTTCTGTCTGATTCAGTCCGACAGCACCGTTCGTGTTCCTTAATTCTTGTGTTAATACTTCGCTTTGTTGTGCCAATATAGACTTTGCCGCAGTCACAAGGTATTCTGTAAATACCAGCTTGTGAAAGTGGGTCAACTTTGTCTTTGGTTGTTTTGATCATTTGCCCAAGTTTTTGTGTCGGCTTATAAATGGTCTCGATGTTGTGCCTTTTCAGTATTTTTCCAATTCTATCTGTGACCTTGGGGATGTATGGTAAGATGGCTCTCCCGTTAGGTGTGATTTGTGATGTGTTATCATCACGGGTGGAAGTTTTTGTTCTTATTGCCCTCTGAATTTTCTTTGGTATTATAGCCATTGGCGATGAATGCATTCTGTAAATGTTCAAGTTCATCCTCCAGAAATTCCGGCTCGCATAATCGTCGGGCTCTTTCTACGAGTGTTTTGATAACTCCTCGTTTCTGTTTGGGGTGATGATTAGACTCCTTATGTAGATATCTGTCAGTGTGGGTTGGTTTTCTATAAACCCTGTGTCCTAGTTTCCCATTAGGCTTTCTAGTTACCAAGACGTCTAGAAATGGTAGTGCACCATCCTTTTCAACTTCCATTGTGAATTGAATATTTGGGTGCCTACTGTTGAGATGGGTTAAGAAAGCTTGCAATTCTTCATCTCCGTGACCCCAAATGACGAAAGTATCGTCTACATAACGTAGCCACGTAGATGGTTTCTTCGATGTCGATTCGATGGCACTTTGTTCGAATTTTTCCATGAAGAAATTCGCAATTGCAGGACTTAGAGGGTTTCCCATGGCGACACCGTCTATTTGTTCATAGAACTCGCCTTTCCACTGAAAATAGCTGGATGTTAGGCAAAGTTCAAAGAGCTTTGCTATGTCATTCGGGAATATCTCCGAAACGTAGTTTAGCGATTCTCTGATGGGAACGGTCTTTGCCTGAGGCTACAGCTGAGGAAGTGAGGACTGAAGCCTCCAGAATTATCAGGAAGGCTAAACCATCAAAAAGTAATATAAATCTCAAGGAATACAAAGCCATAAAGAATCTCAATGAGGACACATCCATTGTGATCCTTCCAGCTGATAAAGAAACGCAACGGTAGTAATGAATTCGTCAGACTATGATTTCAAAATGAGGGAGTTGTTAGAGCCTTCAACTACACTAAACTCAGAAGAGATCCTAACCTCATCCAAAATCAAACAAGCAAAGGCTCTCATAAAAGTTTCTTCTCTAGATGAAGAAACTAAAAAGAGAATCTGTAAAAGTGAAGCAAGGGCTCCGCGCATATACGGACTTCCGAAAATTCACAAGGATAATGTCCCATTGAGACCAATTGTTAGTACCATTGACTCGCCAACATACGATTTAGCCAAAGTCTTAACGACGATGTTGAGACCTTATGTGGGAAACACGGAAACCTTTGTCAAGGACTCTACTCACTTTGTAGAAAAGCTGCAGAACATCCAGTTGGGACCAAATGACCGACTCGTTAGTTTTGATGTTGTGTCTCTGTTCACATTAGTTCCCATCAGAGAATCGCTAAACTACGTTTCGGAGATATTCCCGAATGACATAGCAAAGCTCTTTGAACTTTGCCTAACATCCAGCTATTTTCAGTGGAAAGGCGAGTTCTATGAACAAATAGACGGTGTCGCCATGGGAAACCCTCTAAGTCCTGCAATTGCGAATTTCTTCATGGAAAAATTCGAACAAAGTGCCATCGAATCGACATCGAAGAAACCATCTACGTGGCTACGTTATGTAGACGATACTTTCGTCATTTGGGGTCACGGAGATGAAGAATTGCAAGCTTTCTTAACCCATCTCAACAGTAGGCACCCAAATATTCAATTCACAATGGAAGTTGAAAAGGATGGTGCACTACCATTTCTAGACGTCTTGTAACTAGAAAGCCTAATGGGAAACTAGGACACAGGGTTTATAGAAAACCAACCCACACTGACAGATATCTACATAAGGAGTCTAATCATCACCCCAAACAGAAACGAGGAGTTATCAAAACACTCGTAGAAAGAGCCCGACGATTATGCGAGCCGGAATTTCTGGAGGATGAACTTGAACATTTACAGAATGCATTCATCGCCAATGGCTATAATACCAAAGAAATTCAGAGGGCAATAAGAACAAAAACTTCCACCCGTGATGATAACACATCACAAATCACACCTAACGGGAGAGCCATCTTACCATACATCCCCAAGGTCACAGATAGAATTGGAAAAATACTGAAAAGGCACAACATCGAGACCATTTATAAGCCGACACAAAACTTGGGCAAATGATCAAAACAACCAAAGACAAAGTTGACCCACTTTCACAAGCTGGTATTTACAGAATACCTTGTGACTGCGGCAAAGTCTATATTGGCACAACAAAGCGAAGTATTAACACAAGAATTAAGGAACACGAACGGTGCTGTCGACTGAATCAGACAGAAAAATCCGCACTAGCAGAACATGCGCTAATAGATGGACACAACATAGATTTCTCAAAGCGGAGATTATTTCCAATATTAGAAGTTACTATCCCAGGCTGAACATGGAAGCAATTGAAATTTATAAACACAAAAATAACATAAATAGAAAAGAGAGACCCCTTTCTTGCATAGCGCCTGGTTACCGACCTTATAGAAAAAACAAAGATCAAGCCGACACGAAGCGGGAGCGATGGGCCAATCAGCATCGCGCACGTAGACGCGCCATTTTTTCCCGCCATAAACTGGCGCGCAGATGACGTTTCCGGTTCGAACGCGCCAGTGTCAGAAATTCAGCGTTCGAGGTACAACCTTAGACCGAGAATCCTCTGAAGATGCCTACCGAAGTTGTAGGCGAAACGTTAGGTGAAATTATTCCTAATAGACCACGGCCAATAAGCCCGGAAGACTCTTTCATACCAGTATCTCCGGTCGTGAAAGCCTTAAACTATTCATTAAACGCCTCTACGGGGAGGTTACAAACAATTCCATTCGACGATTGGACTTGTTGAAGAAGAGGAAAGCAGACCAACTTTGCACCCTCACGTTTCTGAAACGTTGTCGAGATACAAATGTCATTCCAAACTTCGTACGCTTCAGACGGCTTTTTGTCAGTGCTCAAGCACATAGAATATATAATCGCGCTGAGTGCGCCTTACTAAGGGAAAGGATTCGTTATTCCCGCCAAAAACTTGTCAATATCGACGAGAATATCAGGCTTTTAGAAAATAATCTAATAATGACCTTAACACCAGCAGGACTGGACCTCTATCAGTAACATAACCCAGAAATCCATGGAGGGTCGAATGTTCAGTAATACTAAACGCCTCAAAAATAAATTCTCGCGCTTGCAGGAATCATCTGTTCCTTCAGTTCCGAACAGAAAAGAAACTGTGATTAACTTGTCCAAGAGGACATTAACACAGGAGGAGAAATCTGTCCTTGAAAAAGGAAACAATTTCTCCATTCGAACAAAACAAATTCCGGTGGAGAATATAGTAGCTAATGTTGAGGCAGCAATTCGGTCTTTGCCTGAGGCTACAGCTGAGGAAGTGAGGACTGAAGCCTCCAGAATTATCAGGAAGGCTAAACCATCAAAAAGTAATATAAATCTCAAGGAATACAAAGCCATAAAGAATCTCAATGAGGACACATCCATTGTGATCCTTCCAGCTGATAAGGAAACGCAACGGTAGTAATGAATTCGTCAGACTATGATTTCAAAATGAGGGAGTTGTTAGAGCCTTCAAACTACACTAAACTCAGAAGAGATCCTACCTCATCCAAAATCAAACAAGCAAAGGCTCTCATAAAAGTTTCTTCTCTAGATGAAGAAACTAAAAAGAGAATCTGTAAAAGTGAAGCAAGGGCTCCGCGCATATACGGATTCCGAAAATTCACAAGGATAATGTCCCATTGAGACCAATTGTTAGTACCATTGACTCGCCAACATACGATTTAGCCAAAGTCTTAACGACGATGTTGAGACCTTATGTGGGAAACACGGAAACCTTTGTCAAGGACTCTACTCACTTTGTAGAAAAGCTGCAGAACATCCAGTTGGGACCAAATGACCGACTCGTTAGTTTTGATGTTGTGTCTCTGTTCACATTAGTTCCCATCAGAGAATCGCTAAACTACGTTTCGGAGATATTCCCGAATGACATAGCAAAGCTCTTTGAACTTTGCCTAACATCCAGCTATTTTCAGTGGAAAAGGCGAGTTCTATGAACAAATAGACGGTGTCGCCATGGAAAACCCTCTAAGTCCTGCAATTGCGAATTTCTTCATGGAAAAATTCGAACAAAGTGCCATCGAATCGACATCGAAGAAACCATCTACGTGGCTACGTTATGTAGACGATACTTTCGTCATTTGGGGTCACGGAGATGAAGAATTGCAAGCTTTCTTAACCCATCTCAACAGTAGGCACCCAAATATTCAATTCACAATGGAAGTTGAAAAGGATGGTGCACTACCAATTCTAGACGTCTTGGTAACTAGAAAGCCTAATGGGAAACTAGGACACAGGGTTTATAGAAAACCAACCCACACTGACAGATATCTACATAAGGAGTCTAATCATCACCCCAAACAGAAACGAGGAGTTATCAAAACACTCGTAGAAAGAGCCCGACGATTATGCGAGCCGGAATTTCTGGAGGATGAACTTGAACATTTACAGAATGCATTCATCGCCAATGGCTATAATACCAAAGAAATTCAGAGGGCAATAAGAACAAAAACTTCCACCCGTGATGATAACACATCACAAATCACACCTAACGGGAGAGCCATCTTACCATACATCCCCAAGGTCACAGATAGAATTGGAAAAATACTGAAAAGGCACAACATCGAGACCATTTATAAGCGACACAAAAACTTGGGCAAATGATCAAAACAACCAAAGACAAAGTTGACCCACTTTCACAAGCTGGTATTTACAGAAACCTTGTGACTGCGGCAAAGTCTATATTGGCACAACAAAGCGAAGTATTAACACAAGAATTAAGGAACACGAACGGTGCTGTCGACTGAATCAGACAGAAAAATCCGCACTACACAAACATGCGCTAATAGATGGACACAACATAGATTTCTCAAAAGCGGAGATTATTTCCAATATTAGAAGTTACTATCCCAGGCTGAACATGGAAGCAATTGAAATTTATAAACACAAAAATAACATAAATAGAAAAGAGGAGACCCCTTTCTTGCATAGCGCCTGGTTACCGACCTTAGAAAAAACAAAGATCAAGCCGACACGAAGCGGGAGCGATGGGCCAATCAGCATCGCGCACGTAGACGCGCCATTTTTTCCCGCCATAAACTGGCGCGCAGATGACGTTTCCGGTTCGAACGCGCCAGTGTCAGAAATTCAGCGTTCGAGGTACAACCTTAGACCGAGAATCCTCTGAAGATGCCTACCGAAGTTGTAGGCGAAACGTTAGGTGAAATTATTCCTAATAGACCACGGCCAATAAGCCCGGAAGACTCTTTCAACAATAATTCTGTTTTTTGTAAATAATCAGTCTTGTTCGAAATTGTAACTATATTGCCTTTGCTAGTTTTGTAATTATCAGATCATTCTCAGAGGCTTTCTTTTTGATTTGTTTCAAAACGGCAACTTCGATTTTATTCTGTCTAATGTCAAATACGTTTTTTGTATTTGGACTTGCTCAGATTTTGAGCTTGAATTGTTTTTCCAACTGATTAACTCTTTGTATGTGTCGGTCCAGTGCACATTGGAAATGTAAAATGAAAATAAGTCGTTAAACTTTTTGGACATTCAGATAAAAATAGTAGAAGATCATATGGAATTTGATGTGTATACAAAACCTACTTTTTAAGACATCCTCATCCATAATAGTAGTTCACATTCATATAAAATAAAAATGTCAGCTTTTCATTCCCTGGTACACCGTCTAATATCAATACCACTTTCAACAGCTGATTTCGAAAAAGAAGTGTTAAGGACATTGGCATTGAACAATGGTTTCTCTCCCAATATTATAGATAAATTAATTGACAGAAAACAATATCAAAAACTATTATCAAGTATATACCCCACCCAAATTGATAACTGTATTGATAAATTTGCTAAATAAACTATATCCCATAAATAAGCGACAATATTTGTAGTAGATTAAGACGAAATAAAATTGACATTGTATGTACCAACTAGAAAAACTTAAAATCAATGTTTTGTAATGGAAAGGATAGTTAGACAACTTTTGAAAAAAGTGGTGTCTATAAAATATTTTGTGACGAATGCCCAGCTTTTTACATAGGTAAGACTGGTCGTTCTCTTAAGATAAGGGTTGATGAACATAAAAAGTCAATTCTTCAAAACAAATTAACATTTGGTTTTTCTGATCATTGTATCACTTGTAACCATTTCATAGATTTTAATAAAACAAGAATATTGCATGAAGGGGAAAAAAAGCAGACGCCTAGATCTTCTAGAAATTTCGGAAATATTTTCTGCTTCCAAATATAAACAACCAATTGTGAACGATCAATTAGATTTCCGCTTATCTCCGGTTTTAACATCTGTTGTTTGATGTTTATTTCTTTGACTTATGCGTTTACTTTTCAGTCTTGAGAATGGGATAAAACCCGAAACATGTCGACTTATTAGATGTTCAATTTATTAAAATATTGTGAACGTAGTCTTGTGTTTTTATTTTTTCAATTGACCAAAGATGTTTCACCAAGTGTTGAGCAAGGAAACAATTTCGTGAATCAAGGGGCATTTTTCATCAAGAATAAATGCCGCAGATAACAATCACATTCATTTTTATAAGAATTCATTCCATGCCAGTCGGGAGTCCTCTTCAAATTGAACATTATTCTGAATTGAATTGAAAATGTAAAAAATGATTATCGTTGGTTGTCCTCAGCATTTGGACATATGCCGTCGTGGTCTTTCATATAGAATTTTTCGAACACTACAAAATTGTCTCTGACTATGTTCTCTATCCCTTATAGTTTACAAAGCATCGGCCGTGAAAGCCTGATAAAAACGACTTTTTCATGAAAGCTCAATATTTTTTCTCATTTCTTCGTGACATAGGAATGTGAACCCTACATGAAAACCCCCCAAAATATATTTTCTACATTATAGTGAAAGTTTCATCAACGGACATTCACATTTATATTTATATATGGATAGATTTTCTTCAAATCATACTGAGTAGTTTAAAATTTATTCCAGTAAACTAGTTTTTCAGTGGCGTCATTTGGGAGGCCGTATATCCGTAGGGGGATCCGCTAGGAGAAAAAAATTATGGGAATATGTCATATTATTTTTTCAAACTATACATGATACTAATGATGTAAAAAAAAAGAATAACGTTAGCAAACAAAAATTTTTCCCGCGAAGTGTTGAATTTCAATATTCACAAAAATGAGCTGCGACATTCAAACAATGGGAAATCCGAGGGGAAATCACTCCTTCCCATACAACCGTTCACAAAATACATTGGGACTTCTTCTATATTCCCGAAATTCAAATGTCACCGCAATGACATCTCGATGACCTTGGCTGTTCCAACGGGCCAAAATTCAAAATCTGTTATAACGTGCATTCAAAAAAATTCGGTGTCAAGTAGGCTACTTGGAAAAAATGGCACGTTGGGATATTTTACTTGACAGTTATTGTTCAGAATGTAGGTGCCACCGATAATATTGCATAAAGATACTCCAGTATTTTCTGACAAAATGCACAGGGTATTTTTTAAGGGAGAAGTTTTTTTTTGACAGGTAGTAGAACTCATCAAAATCAATCATTCAAACTTCCATATTGCTCAATGCCGCGTTTTTAGGAAGTTGAACATCAAATAAAATACTCACTCGACTTTTTTGCGATCTGTTCGACGCACTTAAATTTTTAGTAAACATGTAGAATTATTTTTCAACTTCTATCTGGCGATTTTTTCTGAGAGAAATAGTTAATTCCAAAGTGGAGACAGAAAAATTTCTTTGTTAAACAAAAATTCACAAATCCAGCTATAAAACTCGTCTAAATTGTTTTCATGAATTGGTCGTAATGGTCATTGTTCGATCAAATTGAATTCATCATCGAATTCGATCAATTTGAATCATATCAACAGGTCACTATTGGAATAAATCTGCAGCATATTTCAAAACTGATGTTCGAACATAATCAATATAGAAGAAGTTTCAATACGTTCAAGTCAGATTTGGACTTGGCATTTCTCACATTTGCGGGTAACTCTGGTTCAAATAAATTGGGAAGAGTGAATATTCAAAATGTTTTCATGTTGATGAGGTCTATTACCTGTCAATACAAAGCGTAACATTTGAAGACACCGTATGTATTCAGATTGATTTGAGAAAAGGATTGTATCTAATTTAATAATTTAGATTTCATCAAACAAATGTTCATATTTTACATCTATATTGGGGACAGGCTATATTCCCCGTATAGATACGTAAAAAGCTTTCATTTTCTTTCAGTTATGCGTGGATGGTACAAAATGAATACGTTGGACGATAAAAAAAGCATATATGAATTCCCTCATAGGACGATGTTAAAGCTTGTCTTGCTAATGCATCACACCATTCCACTTGAAAAAGCGATAAAATAACCTTTGAGATATGCCACCTGTTGACATCTGCTCTGAGGGTGTACCAATACACATTGTTGCCATTTACGGAGGAGGATACGTCTTTCGAGTCTCTCAGAGTTATTCATCCATATATGGCGCAGCACACTAGCGCCCGTGATATATACCCGAACTAAAAGATTGTTCAGTACATAAACAGGGTGCCTTGTGACCTCAAAACGATTTTTTGATATGTTGATCCTTGAGTCATCCTGATTCCAACAAGCTAAAAAAACAAGGCGATACGTTGTCACCTCCGAAATCGGAGGTGACAGCGTTATATATGAGGTCAGAGCGTAAAACGAGTTTCTGTTTTGGAGGTGAAAATGACCCTTTATAACTATATATATATATATAATATATATATATATATATAATTATGTATTTTGAGTTGAAGACACCGGATCTACGACCACGGCAGGGAATAGGACAGAGAGTAGGACAGTGAAATGGAAGGACAGAGCGATTAGACTTGGAACATGGAACACCATGTCATGGACGGCAAAGGATCAAGAAATCAAAAGCGAAATCAAGAGTAATAAAGTCGAAATTTGTGCCTTATCAGAAATAAAAAAGAAAGAAAAAGGAAGATAGAAATCGAAGGATATATTTTTGTATATAGTGGAGTTGATAGCGATAAAAGAGCACGTTCAGGGGTAGGTATGCTAATCCATAGAAAGTACAAGCAGGCTATAGAGGAAGAACAGTATATTAGCGACAGAATACTACGGATCACTTTGAACGTGGATGGCAGAAAAACCCAACTTATAAGTGTATACGCTCCAGATATAAATAAGTCGAAAGAAGAAAGAGAACAGTTCTATGTGGAGCTACAGGAGGTGATTGATGGTATCCGAACAACAGATAAAATAGTAATTATGGGCGATCTCAATGCAAGGATCGGAAACGAAGCACTTACAGGCATAACACAGAGATTCAATGAAGAAGAGGTGAATGACAATGGATACCTGCTTAAAAACTTTTGTGCTGCCAACACACTTAGAATCAATAACACCTTTTTTGATCATGATATGAAGTATAAATACACATGGCAAAATACAAGAGGCCAACAATCTGTTCTAGACTACTTCATAACGAACAGAGCGATCAGACCACAGATGATACTGGACGTGAGAACACTGAATGCAGCCAATGTGGGAAGTGACCATAGGCTAGTGTTGTGTAAAATCAGGTTGTCTATACCAAGTACCCCAAACCCCAATACATGGATAAATTTAATATAGAGTCACTCGAGGATCAGAGCACACAACAACTTTACTGTAGGCGACTAACAGAAAAGATCGAACAGAGCCCAATTATAGAGGCGGACCATATAGATCAGCAATGGGAAACATTAAAGAATAATATTATAAATGCAGCTAGAGAATCCATAGGGGAAAGAAAGGTAGATATCAATCGAGAGAACAAAACTCCATGGTTCACAACAGAAATTAATAAGTTGGCGAAGGAGAAGAAAAATGCTTTCATAAATTATATCCGTGATAGGAACCATGACAACTGGACTAAATACACCCAAGAGCGTAATCGAGTGAATGCAGCAATTAGAATCATAAAAGAAGATTATTGGGAACGATTCACCAAGGGAATGGAAAGGGACATGTATGGAAGCCAGAGGAAGATTTGGTCAATGTTGAGGAGAAACAAAATGGAGATAAAAGACACTACCAAAACAAACAAAATCTCAGTGACAGAATGGGAGGAATACTTCAGAACAGCTTACGCTGGAGATGAGAACTTTGCACGAGTAATAAACAGTGAAGACGGCCAATTAATTGAAGTCGAAACAGAGACAATTGCGAGAATCTTGAAATCTTTAAAAAATCGAAAAAGCCCTGGTCCGGACGGAATAACTAACAAAATGTTGAAGTGTGGGGGACCAGAACTACAAAACGAGATTAAAAACCTATTCGAGTACATTCTAAAGCAGAAGAGAATCCCAAAGGAATGGAAAAAAAGCATTACAATCCCCATATTTAAGAAAGGTAAGAAAATAACACCAGAAAACTACCGAGGCATCACCCTCCTTAATAGCATATTGAAGACTTTCACAAAATTTTTATTAGAAGAACTCAGCAAAAAAGTACAGCTAAGAGAGGAACAACAAGGTTTTCGGAAAAACAGGTCGACAATTGACGCGATATTCATTATCAGACAAATAGCCGAGAAATCCAGAGAGTACAATAAGCCAGCTTATATGTGTTTTGTGGATATGATCAAGGCATTCGACAGGGTTCGACTCAGCGATATAATCGCAATACTCGAGGAGAGACGAGTTAACCCATTGCTAACCCAAATGGTCCTAGATATAAACCAGCAGTGTACAACGAACATCGGAATAGGTGGGCTCTTATCCGAAACCATAAAAATAAATAAAGGGATTAGACAAGGCGATTCCCTCAGCCCATTTTTGTTTAACTTGGTTATGGACAAGATAACTGAGAAACTGCCAAAAACAGCTGGATACAAGATGGGGAATGTGTTCTTTCATGTTATCTCTTATGCCGATGACGCCGTACTGATCTCTGACTCAGAAGATGATCTGCAAAGATTACTTCACGCTTTTAACCAAGAGGCAAAATCATTAAATATGCTCATAAACACAAACAAAACAAAGTGTATGGTAACAGCTAAGAATCCAGTAAGATGTAAACTGGAAATTGATGGAAAAATCGTGGAACAGGTTAGAGAATATTCCTACTTGGGCTCAGACATTACTTATGACGGAGATCTAAAGCGTGAAGTGAGAGAGCAAACATTGAAAGCATCCAGAATATCGGGCTGTCTGCAAGTAACAGTGTGGCGCAACAAATACCTCAATACAGACAGCAAAGTAAGAATATACAAGACGGCAATCCGACCTATCATAACTTATTCTGCCGAGACAAGACCTGACACCGCAAAAACAACTCAAATAATGGGAACAGTGGAAATGAAGATAATGAGATGGATACATGGAAAAACCTTACTGGATAGAGTAAGAAACGAAGAACTCAGAGAACAAAGCAAGATACAGGGCGTGGGAAAGTTTGTGAGGCAGAGAAGAAGATACTGGAATGGACACATAGAGAGAATGCCGGATAGTAGACTGGTGAAAGTTGCAAAACACAACAAACCAATGGGAAAGAGAACACCAGGAAGACCGCCGAAACGCTGGAGAGAATGTTGGACATCTACGTCAGAAGAGGCTGATTAATGGATACACAGGCAGACGCCTACTTACATGACTGGAGATCCCATGTAAGAAAGAAGAAGAAGAGATGATACAACTATGCTTCACTGATACAATTATTCTTCAGAGACAGATCATTCTTGACTGATATTTTCATATCGCATTAATTTATACCTTCGGTACTACGATCAATTCAGCAATGAGATAAGGGACACGTGTGCTTAGTGAGCTAAAGTTAATATGGACATATTCAATAACGAATGAGGTTACAATGTATCGAGTATTTCAGAATACAGGGGGTGTATTACGTAATTCCTTCCCCTTTTGAATAAAGGTATCACCTTGATTAGGTGTAGGTTTACGTATTTTAAAATATTTAAATATCAAGTATAAAATTGACAAGAACATAATTATTCCTATAATAATCATGAAAGTTGATGCTGGATGGGGTTTCCATCTTCGTATATCTTCAAAGTTAACATCTGGGATATCTTCTTCTCGAAATTCTTCTTTCTCCTCTTCTTGGGATTGGTTTTGTGGGACTATCGCCGTCTTGGGTAAAATAATGTATTTTTCTTCATTTTTAATCGAAATTGGGAATATCTCTTTTTGGAAATTTCTTATGATGCATTTCGATTGGATTATAGCCATCGGTGAAGTAAAGTAATATTTAGTTTGCTAAGGACATTTTTCTTGAATTTCTATATTATTAATTGAGAGGATGCTTCCATCTTCTGAGGTTCTCAAATTTGATATAGGTACAACTTCTTTCCTCTGACAATTTTCTAAATGTGTCTCCAATACCGTCTTCATACATTCTGGAGGTTTTGTTAACGAATCTTGATCGCAGAGGTAATCTTCTTCGACTGCATGACATTCACTGGTTGACCATTTCAATTCTTCCTCTTGAGTGAGCATATAAGGATTGGTATAAGGAAGGGTTAAGTTTTTCTGAGGGATATAGTAAAACTTGTATAAATTAAAATTTTCTTCGTAAACGGTAGGAATTGATATAAGAAATAATAGAACTTTCTCTTTAAACATTACTTTTGTATGACATAATTGATAATAATCCTTCAACTGGTACATTGGAATAATTGTGTCATTTTTAATTAGTTCCGCGAATTTCGTATATGGTAAAATAGATTCATGTAGGATATGAAGTCGTGCAAAGCTCACTGCTGTTTGGATTTCATCTAATATACTTTTAATTCCTTAATTTCAAATGTAAGAAGATGCATGTGTTCAATATGTTCCAATTTCGGTATTGTTCGTGATAATTTATAATTATCTGCGAATTGTCGAGATTTATCAATATACTTATTTTCCAAATCAATAATTACTGTAGCAATCTGCTTTTGATTTCTCATAGGTGTGTCCTCGTTTATTGCTATACTTTCAAAATAAGTTCTTCGTCATCTGAATCTAATGTTCCAAATAGAATCTTCGTAATTTTACCTCCAATATTAATGAGTCCTCTTTTAACTCTTATTTTTTCATTTACAAGTTCTTCTAAAGTTTTAATATTAATCGTATTCGAATGTTGTAAATATTCATAATGCGGCGTTTGTGTAAATCCCAATAATTGTTTCTTTTTCAAATTATCAATTTCTTTCTGATATTTTAAAATAAGATCCTCAACTTGTTTCAAATCAATATGTTCATAATCAATTGTTTTATAAGGGAGTAATATTTTCATGATACATGTGTCTATTTTTCATGTCGTGAATTCTATGCGTATCTATTTCGCGAGCATTAATATTTTCGTAAACTAGATCTAACTTTTTGACAACAGGGTTTTTAATGTGAATAAGGTTTGTATTTAAAAGGAAGGAAAATAGTTGTTTCTTCGGAACGTTTCTCGTTCAATCTACCCAAATATCTATTTTTCAAATCACTCAGTAAATCTTTATTAAATTCATCAAACACAATATCATCCATTTCATTATAATTTCTATTATTAAATCGATTTAATAATTCTTGACATCTCTCTAGTTTTTCATCTAATACTTCATTAATAATTGATATTGAATCATCCTCTATGGGGTTCATATCGTTTCTTTCACTGATATTAAATTCATGATTAATCTCATAATATAAACTGTTTCCTACTTTCGGTAATCGTATATCATTCAATTCTTCTTCCGTAGCCTGATTGGCAATATAAATTACATTTTCTTCGATACAGTTCATCTCAATATTTTCATCTTTGTTACGTGAATTATCTTCGATTCCATTAAAGTCTATAAATTCTTAATTTCTTTCAGTATTCAGTGGCGATAAATGATAAATAATTACTTTCACTTTGCATTTTGCAAAAATATACTATATCATATTCAAAATAATAGGCTTTTCTAACTCATCTAATCCACATGCTACACGCGGTAAAGCTAAATGAGTTTCATTATTTAACTTCATTAATTTTTTTCAAATATAAAAGGGGATTGAATACATTCTCGTATGTAGGTTTATGATAATAAAATTTCTTGGTTATCAAATAGTAAATAACACGGTTTTCATTTCGAGCAACAGCTACTTTTCCTCCTTTTTTATTTTGCGATTTTAATTCACGTTAGTTTCCAAATTTCTTTTCTGAATCTCGAGCTATGCCTTTATTCATGTAAAAATCTTCTGATACACAATGCGCTAATGCAAAATATTCGGGTGCGTTGAATAAGTCATCTCTTAATATTTCAATATTATAAGTATCTTCCAAATTTCCAGATTCATGTTGCTTCAAAAAATCTTCAAATTTCTTATCATTGTCCAAAATTATTCTACTTAATGCGTCTGCATAATTCATTGATCCTTTTCTATACTTTATTTCATAATCAAATTCTTCTAATTTAATACGCCATCTCATTAAACGTGAATTAGGTTTTTTCAAAGAGAATAACCATGTTGAAGGTTTATGATCTGTATAAATTGTGAATTTTCTCCCGTACAAATAAAGGCGGAAATGCTTGCATGATTAAACAAAAGCGAATTATTCTTTTTCAATGGTACTATATCGAGATTCTGCTTCGTTTATGGCATAAGTAATTGGAAGGTCATTCGGAGGAATGCCTTGAGATAATACAAAACCTATTCGCAAATCCTGATGCGTTAAAACAAAGGGTTTTTATAATTCGGATAACGCAATATCGGCTCGTTCATTAAATTTCTTTTACAAATTTCAAAGGCTTATATGTATTTTGGATCATCGATATTAATTTTCGCATTTTTCTTTAAACATACAGTCGAGGGTTTGGTAATCTTTGCAAAATTTGGTATAAACTTTCTATAATATTCGACTAAACCAAGAAATGATTTTATTTCTTTCTGAGTTTTCGGAATATAGATTCGGAATATATCTTCATTTTTTCAGTTTTCAGTGGATTCAACTAAGAGTGTTTGCAGTAAAAAAAATATTCTCTCCCATGTAGCCCGTATATTCGATCCACTTGGTTTTCTATCTCCTCTAACATTTCTTCTGAAATATTTGATTCAGAGAATTTGGCTTATGAGAATCGATTGGGATGATACTCCTTCTTCCGATGTTGTCAATTTGTGGCAGTTATATTTGACCCAAGTTTCACATATTGGAGAGTTAAGTGTACCCAGGTACATTCTGACCAGTGAGTCATCTTTCTATGAACTGCATTGTTTCGGAGATGCTAGTGAAAGAGGTTATTGTTGCGTAATCTATCTTCGGAGTTTCACATTGAATCAGGATGATTGTAATGTTAGATTTGTTATTTCTAGGGCAAAAGTTGCTCCAACAAAAAAGTTAAGTTTACCCAGGCTAGAATTATGCGCATCTGTATTGGTGGCTAGGCTGGCGAGTCATGTCATTCAAAGTTTCGAAGGTGAATTAAACATCAAGAAAGTGTTCTACTGGACAGATTCGACTATTGTCCTTCACTGGATAAAATCTTCTCCACTTAAGTGGAAAACTTCTGTTGGCAACAGAGTTGCAATCATTCATTCCAAATCATCTCCCCATTCCTGGTTTCATGTTTTTTCCTCGGAGAATCCCGCTGATGTTGGTTCTCGTGGTTCTCTTCCAGATGATTTGCTTCAGTGTTCGCTCTCATTTTCAACCAGAGGTTCAAGAATTCCCTGCTTCTTCTGAAGTAATTGCGGAAGCACGACAGATTTCACTGAATGTGGTCCCATCTCATCATTTAATCGATGATTTGCTAGGGAAGCATTCATCATTTTCTGTATTTTCAAGAGTTCTCGCTTATATTCTTCGATTTTCAAATAATTGTCGAACTTCACACCAACAAAGGTTCGGTTGCCTTTCTTCGGTCGAGCTACATAATGCTTCCTTACTTGCTGTCAAACATATTCAGTCATCATATTTCAGCGAAGAAATTGACAACATTCAAAATAACCGCAAACTTCCAAAGTCATTATTTAAAATTTCACCATTAATCGATGATGAAGGTATTCTCAAAGTTGGTGGTCGACTTCGGCAAGCTCCACTCCATTTTTCAAAAAAATTTCCCGCTAGTTTGCCCAGTCGTAGCCGATTAACTGATTTAAAAATTTCTTATTTTCATCAAACTTATTTACACGCTGGTCTACAAACGGCCCAATTTCTGATAGCTCAACGGTTTTGGATTCTTTCAACGAGTGCTCTCAAAATGTATGATATGCTTCAAGCATAATCCACAGACCTTCGGTCCTGCCAAAATGGGCGATCTCCCTCCTTCTCGTGTTTCTCGCCTTAAACCATTTTCCCATACTGGTGTTGACTTCGCAGGTCCCATGAGTAAACATCGTGGAATTCGTGCTTCTAAGGCTTATCTTTGCTTGTTTGTTTGCTTCGCGACAAAAGCGGTACATTTAGAACTGGCTTCTGATCTGTCGATGAACGCTTTTCTGGCGGCTTTAAAACGGTTCATTGCTCGTCGTGGGCGCTGTTCCAACTTATACAGCGATTGTGGTACAAATTTCGTCTCCGCTTATAGGCATTTAAACGAACTGTTCGCCCAAGCCGCATCTGCAGAATCCATCTCTTGGCATTTCAATCCTGCATCTGCACCTCATTTCGGAGGTCTCTGGGAGTCTGCAATCAAGTGTTCAAAAATGCATCTTCTCCGAGTTGTAGGAGAACAAATACTATCGTACGAGGAGCTCAATACAGTCTTCACTCAGGTCGAAGCTGTTCTGAACTCTCGTCCGCTGACACCTGTTAGTAACTGCTCTACCAGAGCAAGATAAAACTTTCCTTCCAATCAATAGGCTCACACGTTGTCAACTTATTGAACGTATGCATCGTGACTTTTGGAATCGCTGGTCAAAAGAATATTTGCACAACTTACATCAAAGAAGTAAGTGGCATATATCCATTACGCCTGTTAAAGATAATGTGTTAGTCCTTATAAAGTCTGACAATCTTCCACCGTGTAAGTGGCAATTGGGACGTATTGTTAAGTTGCATCCTGCTGCAGACGGTTGTACTAGGGTTGTTTCAGTTAAAACAGCTGATAACACTCGATGACAGTTAAACACTGCGTGTTTAAGGTGGGCGGTATGTTGCGACCACGCAAGATTTATTTTCTTTTTTTTTAATAATAAAATATTATTTAAAATTAATCTACAATTTTCATACTTCAGTTTTCAATTTTCTACAAATCAAATTCACCTAATATTAAGCATTTTTTTTCATTCAGTCTTCCTCCGTACATGCCTTCAAATCTCTCCTTCATCGGTGTGCAAGGAAGACATATGTTCTGAAAACACATGTTCAGGAACAATTCAATTCAATGAAATCTCTCGACTGTAACGAACCTCTGCTCAAATGCGAGATAAATTTCGACATTTTCACTTTTCCAAAACTTTTCAAATTTTCAACCTTTCACAAGTTTTAGAACTTGAAGATTTTCGACAGTAAGACTACTGATAGTGAAACTCTGGCCAGAGTGTGAGTGGAACGAGTTTCATCGGCGTGAAGAACATTCATCCAACGCCCAAGGTTAAGTCCGGCAAAAAGGTAGGATTTGAAGGTTTTTTCCGAACATCTGAAAATTTTATAGTCCACTACATCTCAATCCACCAATCTTTAACATTATTTTCATCACTATTATCATCACTACCTTGATTTAATGATTCTAGACATTCGTCTAATTCGTAACATTTAGAATAATAGATATAAGATCATTTTCAATGAAATTAGTATTTAGCTTCTATGAGGGGTGCGTATTTTTTCGTTCAATAAATTTCATATTAACCCATTAAAGCCCATAATTCCCCCGTGGAGATTTTCATGTGAAATTTGGTATGATGTACCTTGAGGACACAAAAAATGATATTCTTTCATAAAAACAATGATCGAATATGTAGGATAGTTGCTGTCAAGTGACAACTTTAGTTGCCACTGGGAAGATTCGTGTATAAATTATTCAAATTAAGATAAAACTGAGATATAAGAATAATTTTATTTTGATCGAAATTGTAATACTTTTCATTGTATGGTATTGAATATTAATATTTAATATCCATGAAAAATCTTGAAGCACTCATCAGGGTGGAGTGAAACCTCGAATTTTTGGCATGAAAAATGATACGCCTGCCACAGATCCCACCTTGGCGATACTCATCCTGAACTTTTTAGATGAAATAATCTGTTCGATTTTTTCTGATTCATTCGAGAGTTGGTCTGGATTCTAGACAAGATCGAACTCCTGGTGTCATTGGTCATTGGGGAACTGCCAAAGAACTTCAGGATGAAAAAAACACACTGACTCTTGAAATCCGATAGAGGAATATTGTGACCAAGGCGATAATGTATCCAGCCGTGTGTGCTGTAAACATCAACTCTGGAACTAAGTTCTTTCAGCAAATCAACTGAGGTGAATAAATTATCGAATTAGATTCGGGTATTATAAAGGCCGCTGACGCTTGGTGCGTTTAGATCGAGCTCTTTTCTGAGGAAAAGTGCCAGGTCCAGGTTCCTCTCTATGGTTCTCCCATATAGATACTATCTCTATACTATCCCTATGCGTTTTTCTCTTGAATGACCAGTCGTGATCATCATTCAATTTTGAATATCACTTTTCCATCTGAGAGAGCCATATATAGGCAGGAAGATGATCAATATCACCAACTTCTTCTTATCTGTATGTGCACCAAGAGGCTCATCAGGGGTTGATATGTTCTCGTAATTCTCGATAAGTTCATGTATTTCATGGAGAACTAACCCAGTGCCATATCTTTCACGTTCATACCCGCCGAAATCTTCATAAACCGAGACATCTAAATATTGCCGAAATTGATATTGTATGTTCCCGTTGGCAACTTTAGTTGCCATCAAAGTTTGCACGTTTGCAAAAAATGAAACACTTCATGAAAATTCTATTGTGGTACGGAAATATGTTGCTATACTCATATCAAATACAACAGATACAAAAAATACATATATAATATCATTTATCAATTTGAATAATCACAATCTCTCATCGATGGTCATTATGGTGAATTACTACAGGAGATGACTCTGAATAAACGCTATATGCACACTTACTGTATGACAATATATGATTGACTTTTGTGCTATATGAGGCAGGAGATATCATTTAATGAAATCTAAGCAATAAAACACCTCCAACTACACGCATGCGCACAGTAGGTAGTCGAATGAGTGGTGGCAACTTAAGTTGCCATTGGGCTGTAATGGGTTAATTAACGTAATTCTGAAAGTCGATATTCCTTCATGTGGTAATTTGGCTAGGAAATGTCAAATTTGGCAAAATGATTTGAAAATGTTATTTGATATTTGTAATAATCCTCGTCATTGTGCCTATACATTTTCACATCAAGAAAGTTGTAGAAATTCAAGTATTCAAGGATGAAATAGCAATAAGATGTCATTATCTTTGCAAATTAATAAGAGCTGTGTGATACACTAAAAAATCGTAAAGGTTAAAATCGTAGTTGAATTTTTCTCGATACTCGTAAAATTGTGAAGAAATTCATATCGAATTAAATTTCAGGAAACTAGATCCCGAAACTGAGAAGAATAAAATAAATATAGTTAAAAGCTGAAATGGCTCGTCAGTACATAATAACATAATATTAAAGGCTTTCATTCTGTATCATTCATGATATAGTGAAGCGAAATTTAATTTATGTTAAATAAAGTTGAAAAATACTGTGTTCGGTATTCAGCGTCTATAACCAGAAGTTGATCCCTATAGCATAAAATGTAGCTAATCACTTTGTATTTCGGCCTGTGATAGAATTTATGAAAATCTTGTAGCGTATAATTCTTGAATATCCTCCCGTACAATTGAGGCAGGTAATTTTTACAATGCGAAAGGAATTTGATGAAACGCACTTTTTCTGCGATGAAACTTCTAGTTGCATCTGGCTTATCAGCATGAGCATTACCTTGAAATATGATATGAATTATTATGAATCCAGGTTCGTCCTTAGTGAAATATCCATAATTCATTTCGTCTCTCGGATTAAATAGAAAATTAGTACTTTCATTAAATTCTTCATATTCGTCTTCATCACGATCTTTCATTGAATATTCATTGAAACCATAAAAATTATTATTAAAAGTATTTTCTTCATCGACTGATGAAACTTTTTCATTCTTAATACCATTAATCTCAATATTATTATTATTATTACTGGTTTCATTACGTAAAAAATCATTCGTTGATTCTCGTCTAATTATATTCAAAGCATCATTATTCATCAAGACTTTTTTACACTTAATATCATTCTCAAATTCTTCTAGTTTCGATATGAAGTTATTATTTTTCTTAAGAACACGTTCATAGTTTGAACTTATTTGTTTATTATTTCCCAATAAAGCATCATTTTCAACCTTGATTTGATTTATTTCATTATTCAACTTATCAAATTCTGATTTGAGCTGCTTATATTTCCTATCTACTTTATTCATTCTAGAGTAAGATTTTCGTAAACTTTGTTTTTCCCTATTTATTACGTTTATAGATTTCTTGAGATTTAAAATTTCTCTTCTCATTTCGTTACTTTCTTAAGAGTTCAATTCAATCATTTTTTCGAGTTCTTTATTCAACATTTCAATCTTAAAAAGTTCAGATTTCAATATTTCGTTTTCAGTTTTCATATCATCTTCAACTTTGTTGATTTTATCGATTTCCTGCAAACAATTTTTCAATTTTATAAAAAGTTCATGTTTTTCCTGCTCGAGTTGTGTTGCTTTCTGAATTAAATAATTATTTTCAATCGAAGTCTTTCCATATTTGAATGGAATTTTACAATATTCATTCATTAATACTTGATTTTGAAAATCTAACGTTAAAACGTATTGATTCAAGAAATCTGCTCCTATAAGACCATCATACCGTTGATTGAAGTATTCTTTGGAAGATAGCCAACCAATGTGTTTTCAGTCCTCCTTCCCCTCGCATCCTCGTCTTTTGAGTATTGCTTTTTGGAAAGGTTGAACAGCTTTTTGAGTAAATATGAAATATTGAATGAAAACCAACATGGTTTCAGGCAGGGTTATTTTACTAAGACAGCGTTGATTTCATTTTATGACACTCTCGTGAATTATATCGAATCGGGCGAGTGTCCTGCTGCATTATTTTGTGATCTCAGCAGAGCATTCGATTGTGTCAATCACACTTTTTTACTGGAAAAGCTTTATAGTTACGGAATAAGGGGAAACGCCTTAAATTGGGTAAGGTCTTTTTTGCTGCGAAGGGAGCAGTCTGTGTCATTAAACTTTGCTTCATCGAACAGTGTGCGGACTGTCGTTTCTGGGGCTAAAGAGGTGACCACTGGTGTACCACAGGGTTCGGTTTTGGGACCAGTATTATTTTGTTTATTTGTCAATGAGCTTAATCTGTTGGACTGCGGTGTTTGTTTTTCGATCTATGCGGATGATACTGCGGTTACGGTATCTGTTAAAAATTGAGCCCCTCAGACGTCATCATCAACTACGCCTATGGTCCGAACGCACCGAAACGTCAACTCGATCTCTGCAACTCGATGAACAGCTGATTGACGTCAGAACTGACCTACCTCTATGGACTAACCTAGTGACAGATCAACTCATGCTCGTTATTAATTGTATCAATTAATCAATCCCTTTCTGTAACGACTCTCTCTGAAGATCAGATCGCTCTTGGGGGATAGTCCAGATAACGTCCACTAAAAATATGAATTTTTCCTTTAACGGATGATGAAAAAATGCTCTAAAATACCCGAATCCGAAGTATTTTCGGAGAATACGCAGTAGTTCTCGAAAAAATCAATATTGAAAATGCATCATTTCGTTAAGAATTTGAAGTAGAACTGTCATGGTTGCACGTAAAATTTGTGGATTTTGTGAACATAGATTGTCCCTAAGTCCTTTGTCTGTGCCAAAACCAGTGACGTCTATACGTCACTGGTTTTGGCACAGACAAAGTCGCCAAACATTTCCGCATAATTAACCTCAAACTTACTAAAATTTTTAATATCAAAATTAATTTTGGTAGTGTGAGTAGACGATAATGTTCAAATTTCTTATGGGTTGTCATAGCAGTTATAAAAAAATATGAATAATAAATTAAATAGACGATTTGATTGAATTGCCTTCATCGAATCTCAAGAGAAGAGCCTCTCATTCCTGTCTTGACTTCTAACAATTTGAAATGTCCCTCATGCACAGTTTTTGAACATCCAAGCAACCGCGGATTAAGGGTAGTGCGGCCGCACCTCCTTGGTATATGGTATTTTTTGGTAATTATAAAGTACCTTGCCCAGTCCTATTTTTAAAAATTTTTTTTTGTGATCTTGAGGTGGGCAAAATGAACCTTTTTTTTTGCGACTGTGTAAAAAATCTGCTCATGAATTGATTAATTAATTTTCACAATTTTTTTTTCAACTTTTGGTAGGGAAAATGAACCTGATCTAACCTAACCTTGTAAAACTAAACTATATAAGACTATATCAGAGCCCTATCCGAGGTAAATGGAGTATTTGCTCCATTATGAGTTTCATTTATTTTTTTCCCGAAAATTGTCTCCCTAGAGCTGTAATTGAGACAGTAGTATCAGGAAGTCCCATATGTTCACTGTGCAAAATATTTTTAAAATTGGTGACGGGGCCTATAAAATTTAAAAAAAAACCTATTTTTTTATCAGTCAACAACCATAACCACAGTTAACAAAAGTTGGTCAGCTTCTGGATAATCAATTGAGGTTCTGTTGTAGTTTTGATTTCGAGTCAAAAGAGTAGTTAAGGTTTTAAAGTAGGTCAATAGCTTGACGTTTATCGATGATGAACGATTATCCATAAATTATGAATAATTTTTATTTTGATGAAGTTAAAACAAAAATTATAATTTCTCAGTCACAAGATATTCAGAAATCAAAAACTCATGAATAATGTTACGAGTTCTATAGTTCCATTTCTATGTAAAATATTGAATATGTTTTGACCACCACAATAATTCAAATCTGCCGCCAAATATATGTTGAATGACATTCATGATCGGAAATAAGGTGCGAGGATAAAGGAAACGATTCCCAAAATGGCGAATCAGTTGAATCGTATGTCATAATAACCAATTTTGAAAGGCGAAAATATAATATTACCCTTTAGTATTTTGTATCCATATACGTGATAACGACTTCAGGACAACATGAATATCAATCTGAAGCAGTAAAATATCAAAAAAATCCAACGATGGTAAGTGGACGCTAAGTGTACTGCTCCCCGCTCTTGTACTTCTCTTGTGAAATTAGAATTCTCAAAAAGTCACCTCGCAAATTAATTGTACATCTCGTTCATTTTTGGAAGCAATCATTTAGGTAAGTGAACATTTCTCAAAGTCATCTCTCATTAATGCATATTTAATGTTATTTTCCTGCTTTTTATAAAGTTTGAAAATGTGTCCACGTTTTAGATCATAAAATCTATAAAAATACTGGTAATCCTCTATCATTTCACTCTCAGAAAATCTCTATTGCATTTAACTAATGGAATTGACTCCTCTAAGATACATATTTTGATATATTTTGCTGTTCTCATGATTTTTCAGATTTCTCTAGACTTTTCACAGTGGAAATACTAGTTGACTGCTCCAAAAATGAACATTATTTGTGGTAATGAGTTTTGATTCATTATATTCTCATGTGCACCTCATTATCTCAGTGTAGTCATCTCATTTCTCAATCATGCACTTCTCATTAAACTTGCTAATTATTTTTCTCGAGTTTCAGATGAATGAACGATCTCAAGCATAAGGGTGAATCATGGAATCAGTCTTCTCTCTCAATAAACTCAACTCAACTTCTCTGAAATATTTGAACGATCAAGTAATTCACACATTGAACCTGATTGACAGTCTCAATCCCTGCTTCACCTTGAGCAGTCTCCTCAAATACTACCCACATGATTAGATTGGTATGAACTCCTCAGTATAACTAAGAAATTCTCAAATTCATTCATCGGAAACATTTAGCAAGTGGCAACTCAAGCTTTCAGCTTCAAACAAATCAAAGGGTTGGTGATTTACACTCATACAATGTACTCTCATATTGTCATTCTCATAATTATCAATTGTAACTCTTATTTTTCTGATGAACACTAACCCTGCTTGCTAAAAGTAGTTTGTCACTGTAAATTTTGTCTCAATTGATTAATTAGCCTTCTCGTTACAGAACTACGTTATAGATCATAATTATTGATTTCTCAACTTTGATATTCTCATATTGTAATGCTCTCAATGAAGACCAGACTTAGACTATTAAGTTTTCAATACATGTACTCCTCTAAGGCCTAATCTCACTTTATTACAACTCAGACTACTCTAACAATTCACTATTGAACTTTTTGTTTTTCTGATGAGATAAAGAGGCTCTCGCAATAAATTTAATTTGCATCATCACTGTAAACTCTGTGTTTAATTTTGAATTAATGGAACTCTCTCAAAGTCTAAGTCTGACTTCAGCTGACCTCTCATTTTGAACTTCTCTAGATTACCTCTGTTTTTAGTTGGATAATTCACTCTGAGTTTTAAAGATGACTTTAATATTGTATTTTTTACTGTATTAACTTCATGCGGGTGACTTATTCATTTTATGATTGTGAATGATGTCAATAAATGTTTTTACAATACCATCTCTAACTCAATTATCTGGATACAATCCTAAACTTTATTTTCCAAAATCAGAACAACCCCGATTTTGTACAGTATCCGATCGGTCTATTGATGTTTTGAAGGTCAGATGTAACAGGCTGATGTCAAATTTGAGTGCATGGTTTTCGCAAAATCTTTTATGTTTGAACTTATCAAAAACGTATATAATGAGGTTCCATCATAGACAGAAATTATGTGATAGCCTGAGTGTTGTTGTTGACAATACACATATAAAGCAGGTCACTCATGTTAAATTTTTGGGAGCTCATCTTGATGAACATTTGAATTGGAAGACTCATTGCGTAAAATTAATTACCAAAATTAATTCACTGACATATCTCTTTCTGAATTTGAGATGTATTGTTTCACAACAACTACTCTTGAATCTTTACTATGCACAGATAGATTCAAGACTGCGATATGGTATCATTTTATGGGGGAATTCTTCTTCTGTGGGGGATTTGTTCTTAGCACAAAAGAGAATTATAAGATGTATCTTTAATGTTGCCAGATCGACTTCTTGCAGACCAATTTTCAAAGGTAATAAGATTCTGACCATTACAGCTTTATATATTTATGAAATGTGTGTGTATGTTTGGTGCAGAAAAAATAGTTTTAGCCGTGTAAGTGAATGTCACACTATCGATACCAGACAGGGTTCAAATTTTCATGTACCTTTTTCAAGAATGAAAATCGGAAAAGATTCACCAAAATGTATGGGGTTAGTATTATATTATGAACTACCAAAAGATATAAAGAATATTTGTAGTCCTAGTCTATTTAAGAGGAAATTGCGGCATTATTTAGGAGATAAATGTTTGTATAGTTTAAGCGAATTCTTGTAATCTTTTTTTTTCTTTTGTTTTTTCTCTTAATCAATTTTCTGTTATTATTGGTAATATTTTGTTGCTTTTTTTATATTTTTGTAAATGACGACTCCTATACGGTCATGTACTGTCAAAAGGAAAATACATATATTATTATTATTATTATTATCAATTCACTGCCGTAATGTGGCGCCCTCGCAAAATATCGAATCCGAATGTATTTTAAAACACAGATTTCTGGATTTCTCAAGTCTCGGTAAATTTCAAACAGAAACCCGATTTGGATGAGTCATAATACCAGATGTGGAATTTTTATGATGCCTTAGTATTTGAGCCTACTTAAAAAAAAAAAGATTTCAGTACCTTCACTTCGTCTTTTATATATTTTCTTTATACTCAAGATTCTGTTGAAATATGAGATTCGTTTTTAGGAGAAAATTTTGCTTGAATATTTGTTGATGAAATTAAAGGATATCCCTCAAATTTTCCAACATGATACTTAAATTTCAAATAGGAATAGTCGAGTTTGGAATTTTAATTGTTACCGCCGTCTTATGACGGCGGTATTATAAAACTTTGATTGCACCGTAAAGATTCGTTGAGAGTTTTAGATGAAAGGATTCGATTCGTTCGAATTTACGTGAATATTCTCGAGTTGTGTGAAACATTAAAAAAAAATTGAGAAAACAATAAACTCTTCAATTTGAATAATACCGTTGATTGAAGTATTCTTCAATCAACGATAAAACGCTTACTTTCGAGGCTTGAAAATTCTAGATTCGAAATTCATTGATTTACAATTTTGCGGATTCTTGGTAGCCATGCAGTCCTCGGATGAATCAGGAAGAAAGTTTTAAAAATTTTTAGGTTTGCTCTGCGCGCATCTAGAAATATTTCAGAGCTAGGCCGAAGCAAAGAACGCATAGCGTATTTATTCAAATCCAATATATGACCATTTGTCTCTGATTTTGAATGCAAATAGATCCTTTTTCACTCAATATACTGCTATTTTCGAAATGACTGATCGCCTAGCAAGCCATCAGGAGGTTTCTGTGTTAGCAGAATATTTCCGACAAAAATCTGATATGCTTAATTAACATGAGAAAGGAGAAAAAAATGGCAATTTTTTGGTTAATGGATTGTATCTTCGTCAATATTGAGGGAAATTCTTAGGTTATAAGGAAACTTTACAGCCTGATGTTCCCAACAGAAAAAAGGAAATTTTTCATTCAAGGTGGATATCTTGAAGACAAATGATGAAATTCGAGAGTCGTAAGAAGCAAATTAGAGCTGAATAAACAGGCTATGCGACCTTTGTATCCGTCTGACTCGAAAAATTTTTTCCATGCGCGTAGAGCAAAAATAAAAATTTTTTCTTCCTGATTTATCAGAGAATTGCAAATTATAAGCAGGGTATTGAGAGACTGGAGTCTTCAAGCTTCAAAAGTAGGTTTTTTTATTTCCTATAGGACGATTTTTCACTGAGATACAACCTGTTGAAAATCATAAAAAAAAATTTCTGTTCCTTCAATTATTGCGCAAATTATATATCAAACATTTCTCTCATTTACAATGTGCATTCACTTGTTATTGAATATCAATGATTATGTTCATGATGAAAAATCAACAAAATTTATTACAAAAGTTTATTCGCATACAATTACTTGCTACAGTAGCCACTTGATAATGGGAACATATACAATCGAAAGTGTAAACAGTTGTCAAAGAATCGAGGTTGTTTTAAAATTTCAATGGAATAACATATCATTAGAAACCATAAATTGTTCATTTCGTTCGTCTATCCAATTAATGAATCAGTTATAAAAATTTTTGCCAGATTCAACCACCACCGGTGTCGTGGGATATATCGGGTTAGCTTGATATCGTTGCTGACCGACTAAAAAAAACCACAACTTATCGAAGACTTCAAGGATCACTTGAAAATGAAACTTATTGCGAAGATAAAATTCTGACTTTCCGATGTGGTTTCTTAAAATCTTTGGCAGGTCTCGAAGTCTCAACTTCCCATTTCAACATTCGATATGATTTGATTTTCACCAGATGGTCTAAGATGAACATTTTATGGGTTTTACCAGAGCCGGACCGTGGGCGTGGCGGAGGAGGCATTTGCCACGGGCGCAAACGACCTAGGGGCGCAAAATGTGAAATATAAAATATTCCTACTACAAGCTTTATTTCAGAGTGGCGTATTTACCAGTTTACAAAGTTGAGAAACACGTAGTTGACGAAAGCTGCCAAAACGGAACAAAATCCTAGAAAATTATACATGGCGCGAAACACAACTCGGTGCACATGAAAACTGATGATATAATTGATGTTTTCGCTGAAACCTAAGCAAGAAATGTTAAGTTTCAGTTTATTTATTTCCAAATATAATATTGATGATTTCTGTTATTAAGTATTCATTTTTTCATTTATTTTGTTGATGGGAGTTATTTATTCACTTTGTTAGAATATCTATTTCAGAATTATTTTTTAGCTATTTCATTCGTTCACTCATTTATTTATTGTTGTCTTCATGTTTTCACACTTTATTTAATGTTTATACAGCGTGTACCAAATTCGACGGCCTATTAGGCGTTTCTGGAGAACTGGACCTATTTGAAAGCTGAAAATTGGGATTATGTTGTTGTTTGACATTATCTACCGATCTAAAATATTCTTGGAGCCTGACCACTTTCAGTTACAAAGGGAGTGAAAAAAAATTTCAAAATCATTTTTTTTTTGTTTTTTTGTTTTCGAATTTGATAGAGAATTTTGAAAACATTCGTACTCGAATTGTTGCATTCGTCAAAATACTTTCCAAAATATCGAGAAAAAACAGAAGAAAAAAGGGAGATGAGAGTATTCGGTATTATCTCTGTTAATCCTAACCTAGATATCGTAAGTACAAACCGTTTTCACATTTTTGAAGGCGAAAACTGTGGAAATATTGTACACTTTTAGAATTTTGAATAACCCGTCACAGGGTGTTCCAAATGTTGGTTCGAAAATTGGGATCAAGATTGGCTCATAACTTTCGTTTTTCAAATTAGAACCTTATTTTTTAATGATTGCGTTGGATTCTACGAAGAAAGATGATGATAATGTTCTAACATGTTGATGCTCCTTAAATTAATAATTCTTTAGTTATTTAGGATTTTCTGATTTTATGTCGCAGGTAGCGTCAAATTCATGAAATCTGTTACATATCAACGATGATAAATTAATTCAAAAAAGAGGTAGTCACTAGTGAGTTATTTGAATAATTTATCTTCTATGACCAAGGTCATCGTTGATATGAAACAGATTCTATGAATTTGACGGTACGTACGACATGAAATCCTGAATAACTCAAGAATTATTAATTTTAGGAGCATCAACATGTTGGAACATTATCATCATTTTTCTTCGTAAAATCCATAAAAAAATAGGGTTATGATTTGAAAAACGAAAGTTATGAGCCAATCTTGATCCCAATATATGAACCAACATTTGGAACACCCTGTTACGGGTTTTTCAAAATTCTGAAAATGTACAATATTTCCACAGTCTTCGCCTTCAGAAATGTGAAAACCGTTTTTGCTTACGATATATAGGTTAGGAATAACAAATATAATACCGAAAACTTTTATCTCCCTTTTTCTTCAGGTTTTTCTCGATATTTTGGAAAGTAATTTGACGAATGCAACGATTTCAGCACGAATGTATTCAGAATTGCATACTCTATCAAATTCGAAAACAAATAACAGAAAAAAAAATTGAAAGTTTTTTTTTCCACTCCCTGTATAACTGAAAGTGGTCAGGTTTCAAGAATATTATAGATCGGTAGATAATGTCAAACAATAACATAATCCCAATTTTCAAATTTCAATTATGTCCAGTTCTCCAGAAACACCTTATAGGCCGTCGAACTTGGTACACCCTGTATATAACAGTATATATTATTTTGAGAAAAAATTATAATTTTTTTATCGTTTTGTATTCATTTTTTTGATTTAGTTTTTGTTCATTACCTTTTAAGAAATATGGGAGATTATTCTAAATAAAAAAGTTCTTCAAAATATAATCAATAAATGTCAATTATGAAAAACATGTATTCATTCAAAAATGTATTTCTTCAAAGGCGCATTTTGAAAGTTTGCCACAGGCGCTAGAATTCTAGTTCCGGCTCTGGGTTTTACAGAGTTCGAACCAATTATAATTTGTTTCCACATATGAATATAGTTTTGCCCTTATTTTTGCCTCGAAACCAAATTCTAATTTAAAAATTTCAAAGTAAACATTGAATTTTTGTAACATACATGATATTAAATTACTGAATTCCTCTGTTGTTCTGGTTAAATATATGGTATCGAAATTTTTTATACCATAATTTTTATAAAATAAAAACAATTCTTTTGCTTCAATTGCTCCATATTTTCTGAGGAATTCTTCAGAACATCTGTCACACTTGATTTTTTTTAAAAGTCTGAAGCAAAGATATCCTGCCACGTAAACTGTCACACTTTCTTCTAGTGTGATATCTTTTGGTAATCTGATATTAATTCCATCATCTTCTTCTCAATCGTCAATATCATCTTGGTCATTCATGAAACTTTGAGAAGGTCCAGGTTCTTGGTCATCAAGTTTCTGTGCTCTCCTTCAACGACGCACAATTCTCCTTCATCTTCCTCACAATTGGAAGACTCCACTGTTGTCATTAGCCGAATATGCATATTATGTTGCAATGATATTCGGAATTCCCTGGAGGTTGGCTGAGGGTTGTAGCCACCTTTATTTCTCAAAACAGAAAAAAAATTTCTAAGGGATCTTGGTTCAGCCTGGATGTTAGAAGATAATTTTTACTTTCCCCCTTCACGTCTTCCCACAACATCAAAACAGAATTAATAGTCCATAAAAATCCATCGATACAATAAATATTGTTCCTTCTTGATGAATTTTCAAAAATTCTTATGTTTTGAAACAATTCCTGAGCCTTTATCAATGTTTCATATGGCAAAGTTCTGAATATGGACAAAGAACACTTGAAGGGATTTGAATCAGATGTTGACTTGCTGTTGAAACAATCAAAAATATTATTGATTTCCTTCAAAAATCCGGCTGTATTTGCAGCAGTGGATGTTTGCAATTGACGAGTGGCTATCAAGGTATAAATTGTTGACGAAACCGTATGACTGAAAACTTGAACAGCATACTTAACCCGCATTTTTTTGAAACTTGTTGAGAAGACGTGCTTATCTGTTATTTTAAGCATTGATCTGCCAATTTTACTCTCCTTATCTATTTTATAAGCCTTCACAAAATCATTCCACGAAATTAATTTTGTGTCCACATAAATGCTTAGTTTTGTATTCATAAAGTTATTTCGTAGACTTTTAATGAAATGTGGAGCATCATAACAGACAAACACCTTTTGTCCATTCACAAATATTTGGGAATTTTCCTTTGTGGCTCCCAATAACGAAAATGCCAGTCTATTGTTTGCCCCTTGATCACATACAGCAATTCGAATAACAAGACCAAGCTGTTGTAATTTTTGTATCATCTCCACCAACAATTCACCAACAATTTTTCCTTTAACTGGTCCAGCCGATAGAAAATAACAACAAGGCATTTTCCAATTATACATCAGTCCACGTACACAAAATAGAAGAGCTGTATTTGCGAATTTCGAACATCTTCCATGGCTACCCAGATCTTCATAACCCTCTATGAAGTCATGGAATTTATTATGGTCCAGTCCTTTTTTCAGAACCATTTCATCGAACATCAATACGCAATGCTTTTCACCAGTCTCCATATTAGATATTTTTAATTTGATTTTATCCATCAATTTGGTGTTCACCCCAGTTTTTATATTGAATATCTTCAACCAGGATTGAATTGTAGATATTCCAGGTAGAACAAATCCCAATGTTTTCAACATGAATTTATAACTGCTTGGAGATTTATAATACAAGGATAATGCCAGTTGCTTTTCACCCTGAGTCCACATGGATCTCCTCTTATGAAAGCACTGCATAAAAATTAATGTTCTTGCAGATGGAGTTTTATTTTGAAGGAGACTAGTAAGGACATTTCTAGTTAATCATGCAGTTTACACAAGTAAGATTGAAAGCCGATTTTACGCATGCGCAAACAGTGACAATTTGCGATTTTGTTGCCAGATTGTGCATTCATCATATCTCTAGAATCCTTGGAATTGTAGAGAAGGTTTCACTTTATTTAGTAAATCGATGCTGTTATAATTTTTTTTCGTCTCATGAATTCGAATCTTTAGAAAATTACTGAGAATTATCGGGAATAACATAATTTAATATCTATTGTTCATGTTTTAATAAAACACAAAAAAATATTGCTTTGAAATAAAAATGATATAAACTAGGCATACGATCACATAAGATTAACACGTATTAATTGAATGAATTATGTATCTTATTGAATTATTTCTTTATCAAACAGGAGTTATTTTGAATATTCCGCTTACGGAGCAAAGGAAATTTCAGATATTTGCTGTTTTCAGTCGCAAAGGAAAACTGATGACGAATTCTTTTCACCCACCCCCATTGTAAAATTTTGGCTTTGAAATGTTTTCAAATAAGTATCTCTACAAATAAAACAAAACAAAATGTTATTCAGTTATTTTTTTCTGGTTAGTCAAGCTTTGATATTATAGATAACAAGCACAAAATTCAACTTAGAAAAGAATATCAATCCGTATCGCAATAATAACTACACCAATAAATTTTATATCTTGTTTTAGTCGTATACAATTCTATAATGATAGAACGGAAATCGGGACGGAAATCAACTTCATATGTCAAATTCTTCAAATACAAGATAAATATCCCAATCTGGCAACGTAGCAACGAATTACGCCAAGGTCTCTCGCATCCACTTGTGTGAACTGCATGTTTACCCATTTCTGGTTGAAAATGAACTACTTTTTTGATGAAGCCTCAAATTTATGCCACTTTTTTTCTTCAGTGTCTGTTTCAACTTCACAATTTTTCTCCTCAACTTAACCTTCCTTGGCGAATCTTCTGATATATTCAGGCTTGCCATATTTAGAGAGTCCTAGTATTCCTGCGCCCAGATGAACTTTCACTTTCACTTTCACTTGCCCGATCCGTTGAAAATTTTGTTATCACTACTGAACTTTTATCAAGTACCCCCAAAAATTCGGCAGGATCAGAATCTGTGAGTTCCTTCGAGGGTCCTGGGTAGCTTATTACGGCAGATCTAACAGGTTCAGAGAAAGGTGGACAAACATCTGAAAAATAAATATAATGTGTCAATGTTATATCTGAGCAGCCATATATTCATGAAATCATTGAAACAATCATTATGAGTAGTCTCATTCCAACTCTAGGTATTTATGAGATAATATAACCACTATTAATTTAATTCAACCACTTAGGTTGGTGGAGTTTTAGTGAAGAAACAGTTGAACTAATAACACTTATATTATTATTTTCGACTTTGATTATGATAAGAGATGTACGAGATCTTAGCTATAAATAACAAATTATTAGTATAATTTCAACTTACCTGACTGTTCATGTGGCTGCTCCACTTGACTATCAAATTTAACAGGTACAGAAGACCGACTCAATTGTTTCCTCTTTTCTGATATAAAAATTAATTCGGGATGAAAATGATTTTGGCATACCAATTTATTTTTTAATGCAGTTGCTTCAAAATCGTAAAGAAGTCGATTACCGCAATTCATCACCCATTCTTTACAACGAGTTGTATCCTTCGAAGGAGACGAAAAAAATGTGAGCTCTTTATTAGCAGCACGATTGTTTTTACACTCAATATAAACACAATCCAAATAGTGTGAAGGCATTTTGGAAAAAATCTAAAGGTTCTATTTAATTCGTTTTGAAACACGAGCACGAGGAATCACCAACTTAACACTTGTACAGGGTGCGGCACGGAGGATGGATGGTTTTAAAAAAAATATTAAAGCGTTAATTTTTACTCAAAAACACATTTATTGACGGAATCAGATTCTCAAGGAAATAGCATTTGAGACAGTCAAGTGTGGAAAATCACATCAGGCATGTGGTGGCCGAAATCGGTGATGCAGTGCTGGAGGCGCTCTTGGAAGTTCGCGTAGACACTCTCCAACATCGCTCTCTCAACTTGGGCAACTTCCACGCGAATAACCCTTTTCAATTCGTCCAGAGTTCGGGGCTTGGTCTCGTATACTCTAGCCTTGAGGTGTCCCCATAACGAATTGAAAAGGGCTATTCGCATGGAAGTTGCCCAAGTTGAGAGAGCGATGTTGGAGAGTGTCTACGCGAACTTCCAAGGGCGCCTCCAGCACTGCATCACCGATTTCGGCCACCACATGCCTGATGTGATTTTCCACACTTGACTGTCTCAAATGCTATTTCCTTGAGAATCTGATTCCGTCAATAAATGTGTTTTTGAGTAAAAATTAACGCTTTTATTATTTTTTTAAAACCATCCATCCTCCGTGCCGCACCCTGTATAATAGAGCCCTTTTATATGAGCATTGTCCTTTTCGTATAAAAAGTGACTTTGTTTATAAGGGATTTTCTAGATGTTAAGGGGGCTGACGTATGAGAGCGGCTTCATGTCAACCCAATAAAACAAAATTTGAGTGGGTACGGCTTTCTGCAGAAATGAGAAGGTCTTAGTGTTATTTTTATTTCAGAGAGTTCTCAGTTTTGGGGATAATTGAAACTATTGAAATAACTTAACAAAAAAAAATCTATTTTCCAAAATATCTACAAAATATACTGAGGTAACAAAGTAATCTTTACGTCTGTACCTCAGATTGTATAAGAAAATTTAATGAAGAAAATGTAAGTTTCCCTGTTCCCTGGGTTACTTAATTACAAAAAAATTCAAAATAACCTAACACTAAGGAAATGTAAGTTGTGAGTAGAAAGGAGGTGAGAGATGACAAGACTTTTGGACTTGACTATTCTCATAAAAAGAAAATTGGAAAATTCTGACCTTGATCTCTTTCTTATAATTTGGCTTTTCTCCACTGGTATCCACGAAACGATCCTTCCTCTTTGATCAACTTCCGTGCACCGTCTTCCCTACACGCACTTCCGTTTCGGTTTCATGATTTTACGACGAGTACTTGACTTTACAATACAAGATCTACATAGTCTCCGCCCTTTTGGGGAGACTTAAAAATGACTCTGAATTTTCTATTTTCACTCCCAACCGTTTTCAAGTCCCACGGTTCTAGATACCCTTTTTGACCCATAATCATAAATAATACCTTCTTATTTTTCTTAAGTGTGGAAGTGTTAGTTTTCATGAGTTTGAGGATCATGAACTCTAATAAATCCACAACTTTTATTTATAATAAACTATTCGAAAACGACCGTTTTCGAATATTTATCGTGACGGGGTGAATAGTTAATATTTGTCACAGATTGATTTCTTTGCGTCTCGTAGTTAGACTGCGCTGAACGGATTTATTTTAATGCGTGCTGATTGATTGATGATACGTAGCTGTGGAACCGATATGCATTCCTCGGATACAGTGCCGTATTGAGAGGTTTCAATATTGCATTGTTAATGAGGAAATTACCAATTTCCCCATTTATTACACTTGAACAGAAAGAAAATTAATAGGTTATAGTTTAACAGACCGTCTTGATCACAGAACACTTATATTTTGTTGTTATGTTAAAAGTTCAAAATTATAACCAAAAATATGGGAAAAGAAAGCAAAAAGTTGCATCTCATTTTCTCGCGTACTCTATGGTTCTTTCTTTTGGGATAGTTTTGGATCAGCGCCATCTATGTGCCTTTAGTCACAATTATTTTGCTAGAAAAGTTGCGCGGCGCCATCTCTGTGTCTTTTAGGTTAAACACAATACGCCATCTATCCGTCGTTTTAATTTTGCACTCGTTTTGTGCCGTATGGTTGGCTATCTTCCCAAAGAATATTTCAATCAACGGTTATAGCATATGCCAGTCGTTCTCTATCGAGGGCAGAAAGAAATTATACTGTGACGGAGCGGGAGCTTTTGGCGTTGATATTCTGTTTGGAAAAATTCAGACCATATGTTGAAGGTGTCAAATTCACCGTCATAGGGTCGGTTTCACAAAACTTTAATCATGCGATTAAAAAACCTTACGTAAATTCGAACCAATCGAATCACTCGTTTTGAAATTTCAACGAATCGCGGTGGTTTAAATTAATTTAACGGTACAAACAAAGTTTTGTGAAACCGAACCATAACCGATCATTACTAACTTCTATGGCTGAGCAAACTTTCTAATCCTTCCGGTAGACTTTCTAGATGGGCCGTTCGTTTGAGGTAATACGATTTCGATTTGTTGCATCGAAAGGATAAAAATAATGTAATGCCCGACTTTTCATCTCGTATTCATGAAGCGGATGAAATTAATGCATTGTCTATTGACGTGAATAATCTGGACAAATGGTATATTAGTATGAGCAATAGGGTTCGATCGAATCAAAACGTCTACCCACAGTGGAAATTGCAAAGCGAAATCCTTTATAAGTTGGTGCCTTCGAACGTACCTGCCGATTCGAATATTCCTGAGTGGAAGGCCGTGGTGCCCAAAAGAATCAACGACTGAAAATAATGAGAGCCTATCACGATCCTCCAACTAGTGGTCATCTTGGATATTTCAAGACGTTTTCTCGAATAAGTGAACTTTACTACTGGCCTAAAATGCGTACGGATATTTTAAAATTTGTCAGACAATGCGGTACTTGTGGAGCAAATGAAATCTATAATCAACCTGGTCTAGGGTTAATGGGGAAGGAGAAAAACGTTAGTCTCCCTTGGCAAGTAATTGCAGTATGTAGTTTTACACGGCTACGGCCGAAAGCATTGTTGAATTCCTGGAAACAGATGTTTTTCTGAAATTGGGAATACCGCAATTCGTTATAGCAGATAACGGCACACAGTTCGCGAGTCGTCGCATGAAAAAGATGGCCAAATCGTAGAATGTTCAAAATATCTGGTTCACGCCGGTTTACACACCACAATGTAATTTTGTCGAAAGAGCGAATCAAACCGTAGGAATAACTATCCGATGTTATATCAGAAAACAGAATCATAGGGAATGGGATCGAGAATTATAAAAGATTGCGTTCGCGTTAAATACGGCAAAACATGAAGTTACTGGTTTTACGCCTTGTTTCCTGAATTTTGGAAGATACATCGCGATCAGTGGAGATTATTACGGTCAGATAAAGTTAACTGATAGAGGTCATTTGCTTTCTGGAGACAGGGGTATCTATGCAAATGATATTGCACCATTGCCAGATGTTTTTCGTGACGTTCACGCAAAAATTCATGATGCCTATAATAGAAATGCCCGAACTTACAACCTACGTAGGCGAGACTATAGTTTTCGTATAGAGCAAAACACAACTCTATGCGACACCGCCGGCGTTAGCTGGAACTGAGCCCGAAGCGAGTATCGTTTTGACAGTTAGTACGTGAAAGCTGGGTTTATTTGTTTATTTTTACGTTTTTATTGCGATAAAGAAATATGCATAAGGAAAAAACCTTGAAAAACACTAATTGTTGTGTTTATGGATGTAATTCTAAAAAATCTAGGAATCCTGCGGCCCATTTTCATGGTGAAAATCAAAACCTGCGTGAAGTTAGCCTGAAAAGTTGGCCGGAAAAATTCCTGATGTTAGCCGATTGTCCATGGGCGTGCGTCATATAAATGTTTGAGAAGCATTCCATAAAAAGGTGGGGTGAACAAGCAGATGGACCATTTTTTCATGACAGGAGTACAAAATAATTAAATATAATGAGTAAATTTCATGAACGACTACTGTAGATATATCAATGAATGATGAGGACGAAACGATAACAGCTCGTAAAGTTGAAAATCGAGGGAGAAATAAAACTTTTAATTGAAATTATCCAAAAACGTTCGTTTATTGAAATGAACTATATTTGTTGTGAATTGATAAGGGAACCTACTAGCGAAAATCTCTTGCTAAGAGGAGTTGAGGGTTCATTTCACCTCTGAACGGAAATACGATATAATTTTCCGAATTTTCACCTGAAGATGTGCGTGTATCAAGATGAAACTTTCGGAAAATATTCTTATTAGGACTCGCCTTCGAATACTTTCAGTTAAAATCTCTTGCTAAGAGGACTTGGGGGTTTATTTCGCCTTTGAAGCGGAATTGGATGGAATTTTCAGAATTTTCAACTGAAGATGATCGTGTATCAAGATGAGACTTTCAGAAAATATTCTTATTAGGAGTCGCCTTCGAATGCTATTAGCTAAAATCTCTTGCTAAGTGGACTTGGGGGTTTATTTCGCCTTTGAAGCAAAATTTGATGGAATTTTCCGAATTTTCACCTAGAGATGATCGTGTATCAAAATGAAACTTTCAGAAATATTCTTATTAGGACTCGCCTTCGAATGATACTAGCTAAAATCTCTTGCTAAGAAGACTTGGGGGTTCATTTCGCCTTTGAAGCAAAATTTGATGGAATTTTCCGAATTTTCACCTGAAGGAGATCGTGAATCAAAATGAAACTTTCAGAAAATATTCTTATTAGGACTCGCCTTCGAATGCTTTTAGCTAAAATCTCTGGCTGAGAGGACTCGGGGGTTTATTTCGCCTTCGAAGCAAAATTTGATGGAATTTTCCGAATTTTTACCTGAAGATGATCGTGTATCAAGATGAAACTTTCAGAAAATATTCTTATTAGGAGTCGCCTTCGAATGCTAGTAGCTAAAATCTCTTGCTAAGAGGACTTGGGGGTTTATTTCGCCTTTGAAGCAAAATTTGATGGAATTTTCCGAATTTTCACCTGAAGGAGATCGTGTATCACGATGAGAATTTCAGAAAATATTCTTATTAGGACTCGCCTTCGAATGCTTCTAGCTAAAATCTCTTGCTAAGAGGACTTGGGGGTTTATTTCGCCTTTGAAGCAAAATTTGATGGAATTTTCCGAATTTTCACCTGACGATGATCGTGTATCAAGATGAAACTTTCAGGAAATATTCTTATTAGGAGTTGCCTTCGAATGCTATTAGCTAAAACCTCTTGCTAAGAGGACTTGGGGGTTTATTTCGCCTTCGAAGCAAAATTTGATGGAATTTTCCGAATTTTCACCTGAAGGAGATAGTGTATCAAGATGAAACTTGCAGGAAATATTCTTATCAGGAGTCGCCTTCGAATGCTTTCAGCTAAAATCTCTTGCTGAAAGGACTTGGGGGTTTATTTCGCCTTTGAAGCAAAATTTGATGGAATTTTCCGAATTTTCAACTGAAGATGATCGTGTATCAAGATGAAACTTTCAGGAAATATTCTTATTAGGACTCGCCTTCGAATGCTAGTAGCTAAAATCTCTTGCTAAGAGGACTTGGGGGTTCATTTCGCCTTCGAAGCAAAATTTGATGGAATTTTACGAATTTTCACCTGAAGATGAACTTTCAGGTGATTAGCTGGGTGTTAACATTGGTGCGCCAGGGACAGGCTTATTCCGTTTTGGTTTTGGTGTTTTCGATATTTTTCTTTTTTCGTTTTGCAATTTATTTTTTCGTTGTGTCTTGTTCTGTTTTTTTTTTTCACTTATTCCTTTTGATTATCGTTATTGTACTTTATATTTTAATTCGTCTTTCGTTTGTTTTGGTTTATCGTTATACTCGAAAGAGTAGAACAGATATATATCTTTATTTTCCATTGTAATATTTTTTTCAGTTTCGTATATTTAGTTCTCTTTCATTCAGAAAATCTTTTTCGTCTATAGGTGTTTCTGGTCAACATTTCTCTATATATAGCTTCAAATGCGGACAAAAAAAATTTCCAAGGCAGAAGCTTTCCGTTTGATTTGTAAACAGTTAATTGAGGAAAATTATTTGCCTACTGATGATGAAAAAATAAATACGGCGTTAGCGAATAAAATTTCTGTTGTTCTGAAATCTACAAATTATGGATTTCCTAGTACTATCCATAAAATTTTGACCAAAAATAAGTCTTTCATGGTATATTTTAACACTCACGTCGGAAGGCAAATCAGTGATTCCCATATTTTATCATTGAAAGATGCGCTATTGAATTTGAATATACCATTGAATAATGTATGTGGTTCATACAGGCAGAAAAATTCGGTATATTCTTCAATATGTGAACAACTGAATATGAAGAATCACGAAAAAATCGCCTCAAATTATATTGCCGATTTAAAAGACTTGCTTCCTTTTTATCCATGAAGATGAGTGATGAAAGTTTAAGTGATAATAATAAAGGAAAACTATCTCAGGAAGATTTTGCAGATATTTCAAAAGAAAATGATGAGGCTCAGGAAGTGGAAAATGTGAATGAGAAATCAAGTTCTCTTGGGATTACTGAATTTTCACCAATTTTACAACCCAATAAGGAATACCCATATGAATGTTCCGTAGATATTCCAAAGGAAATTTTGAACCTTTCATCTCCTAAATGATCTACTATAACAATTTTACCAGAAAATTCCAAAAACGTCGCATTCTCCAAAGTGTTCTCCTCAAATTATAAAGCTTGTAAGCACTTTGAAGGAGCGTTTACCATAAGCAAAGCAGTTTGGAAAATTTCATCTAAGGGCAGTAGACTAAGAAAGGATTTTTATCCAACTGTTTTGCGAAACAGAATAAAGAGGTATGTAAATAATGCATGCCTTATAGTTTTTAAAGATGTCTGGTTCTCACAAAAACGTGAACAATTTACATTATTAGCGAAATGTAAACACAATAATAGTAATTGCAAGAAATTCAAGATACTCGTATCCAAAACGGGATATGTTGAAGTGTTCACCAATTCTATCGATTTTTGTCATCCCGACTACATGACTTTACAAGTAAGGGGGATCGAAAGAACAATGGTGAAGAGGAAATTGGAACTATTGAAACCACTAGCTTATAAAAAACAAACACTGAAGAATGCGTCCCAGGATTTACTACTTTTTGGAAGAAATCTGCAAAACATAAAATCGGATGACGTGACGTGTGCAGAAAATTAGATCGGAGCAGCTTTGCCAAACTGGTACCAGTCAAAATGACTTGACGGATATTATGAATTTACAGCAACGCCATCCTGATTTTATTCGAGAAATCAGTCTTCCATTCAACATCAAATTATTCAGCACTCAACAGATTCAAGTTTTGAAGGCTCAAATTGGTAATGAGCTAGCCACGATCCATTTTGATGCGACAGGTTCAGTAGTTAGAAAACCTTTCGAACGATGTAGAAGGATATATTTTTATACAGCTGTCATTAAAATTTCAAAATCCCAAAGAATATTTCCAATATTCTCGATGATATCGGAAGTACATGACTCGAATTCCATATTCAAAATCAAAATATAGAATGATTTTAGGTATGCTTGTGAAGGTCAACATTTTTGGCCAGCCTTTTCAAGAGTGGTGACAGATTTTTCCTATGCCTATATCCATGCCATGTGCAAATCGCTTAATAGATGTTCCCTAAAGGAATATTTAGATATTTGCTACCAGCATCTTCAATCAACGATCCCAATCAAAGAAAAAAACCAGCGATCACCATTCATTTGTGTTGTGCCCATTTTATTAAAATGGTTTGCAAAGACATAGATGCTGTGGCGAAAAATGATTTCCAAAAAAATATTTTAAGGATATATTGGCAGCGGCTACAGAAATTAATAACTTGTCTACACTCGACTCATTCGTCTATTCGATCTACGTATTATTAAATTCACAGTTCTCAGACTTTAAGATGAAAGAAGCGGAATGTTCAATGAAAATGATTTGTTCAAAAAAACGTACCTGGTCTGAAAATTTGAATGACATCGATAATGAGAAGATGCTTGATGATATCGTGAATGAAGAAAGAAGCATTCAAAAATCTAGCCCTTTCTATAAAAGATTCTCTGCTAGCGTTCAGAATATAATATTGAATGAATTCGCAGGAAACCGAAAATATCTTCTTCAATAAAGAATTGTGGGCTTTGATTATAGGCAAATACCACTCAGTCCTCTTTGTTAGAAAATGTATCGAGAGTGAGTAATTCGTTGGTTGAAACCTATTTTGGGCAATTGAAGAAATATGTGTTGGAGGGACAAACGAATATTAAATGTTCACGTTTTATTCTCAAGTTAATGGATGATATATCAGCTATAAGAATAGAGAGCGATATACAAAAAAGGAAAAATCGCTTAACCAAAATGGATGAAACTGATGAAAATACCTCACAGGAAACATGGGCTAAGAGGAAGAGACCTAATTATTCCCATTTCAATGGAAGATTTTTGAAAACCTATGGATTCACCGATGATATCCCGGGTACAATTTCATCAGAAATTATGTTTCCGGATGATGACCAAGAGCTCGCTCTTTGTGCTCAGGGTATAAAGGATCGGTCAGTAATGTGGGTGCAATGCAGTAATCAACAATGCAATCGTTGGTTTCACCAAATGTGCGTTGACCCTAAAGGTTGTTTGGATTTCTCGAAAGATTTTAGTTGCACTATCTGTTCCGTGCAATCGATTTTAACTAATGAAACTTCAAATTTTGGTTCTATGTGTTTGGAATATTTTAGGAGTTTTCACCAGAACGTGATTGCTTTAGATAAAATTGAGTCAGAAACCGTGTTGCAAAGGGAAAGCAGAAGTTGGGAAGAACAGAGAAAACTCCGTATAATTTGTTTGACAGAGTATGTAAGGGATATAAAAACAAATCTAGAGACTCTATTTTCAAGAATATTCTTAGGGATATCAGGGAACCAAGAAACCTTAATTCCGAAGCAATAAGACATGGCATTAGGCAAGAAAAGTCGGCAAGGAATGCCTACGAAGAAAAAACAGGGTGTTCGTGCAAATTATCTGGCCTCATAATACATAGAAAATATCAATATTTAGCAGCATCTCCAGATGGTAAAATAGGTGAAGAAGGGTTGATTGAAATCAAATGCCCCTACACAGCAAGAAACGAGAATGTAGAAGAATTTCCTTTTGAGTTTTTGACTAACAATGAACTGAACACTAACCATAAATTTTATTACCAAATACAAGGCCAACTGGAAATTTCAAATCGGCTATGGTGTGATTTGATCATCTTCACCTTTAAAATATAAAAATAGTAAGGGTTAACCGAAACCAAAAATTTTTTAAAACAAATATGCTGAAACCTTTGAAATTTTTCTATTTTTTCTATTTGTTATCTAACATAGTTTCTCCAAATAAAATATACAAAAATGAAATTTATCGGCGGTGGAGAACTTTAACTGACATATCCCTATTAGAAAACGGTCTCGTTAGTGATCCTGCATTCTATAGAAATCTTCCAACTGAAAGAGATTACGTGGTTACCTGGCAGCCGGATATTGACTTCTCTATTCGAGAACTTTTATTTTCTGATTTCATAACGCTTGATATACCAAATTATTTGAGTAGCTCTGTAATGGACCACTGCCTTCATATTTATAATAAATTATCTGGCGACAATTTCCAAATCGTGTCTGTAGAGAAGTCTTCTATAATTGCTAATAATGAATACATTGATCTAGATTTCATAAAAAATATCAAAATTCGTAAGGAAAATATAATATTTCCAATCCATAAAAAAAGTCATTATCTTTTACTCTATATTTCTAATGAGGATATTATATTTATTGATCCAATGGGTAACGAGGATACACAAGCAGAACGTTTTTCCAGAAGATTCAAGCGTTTTCTTCAGAACCAAAAGATTAACATTGATCACTTCGAAACGAAAGTACCGAAACACATACTTCAACAGGATAATTTTAACTGTGGAGTATACGTTATTCATTTCTTCAAATGTTTAACCAATAACATGAGTTTGGAGACAACATACAACATGAACAACTTCAGGCAAGAACTGAAACATCTATTATTACAAAATTCAGATGTTCATAATCGATGTCTCTTTTGTAATATTGATATTTCGTTCGAAGAATATTTTCGATGTTCAAATTGCACACGATCAATACATTTGAAATGTCTTCTCACAGCTGCCGAAATCAAAAATGACTTTGCTGCAAGAGAAAAAATGATCAATAACCTGTGCGATTTATGTAGAATGAATTAGGTATTTTTCATCACTACATTGGAAAATGATGAAACTCATAAATAAATATTATTTATGTAATTAAGTATTGAATTTCGAAAAAAATTAATTTCTCTAACTTATTGCATTCTCGCATATTATTCATCAAAAAAAAACAAGAATATTCCCGAAAAATCATCTCTAGTTGAAAATTCGGAAAAATCCATCAAATTTCGTTTCGAAGGTGAAATGAACCCCCACCCCAAATCCTCTTATCAAGAGATTTTAGTTAAAAGCATTCGAAGCCGAAACCTAATAAGAAAATTTCCTGAAAGTTTCATCCTGATATACCATCATCTTCAGGTGAAAATTCGGAAAATTCCATCAAATTTTGCTTCAAAGGCAAAATAAACCTCCAAGTGCTCTTAGCAAGAGATTTTCGCTAGTAGCATTCGGAGGCGAGTCCTAATAAAATATTTTCTGAAAGTTTCATCTTGATACACGATCTCGTTTAGGTGAAAATTCGGAAAATTCCATCAAATTTTGCTTCAAAGGTGAAATAAACCTCCAAGTCCTCTTAGCAAGAGATTTTAGCTGAAAGTATTCGAAGGCGAGTCCTAATAAGAATATTTTCCGAAAGTTTCATCTTGATACACGCTCATCTTCAGGTGAAAATTCGGAAAATTATATCGTATTTCCGTTCAGAGGTGAAATGAACCCTCAACTCCTCTTAGCAAGAGATTTTCGCTAGTAGGTTCCCTTATCAATTCACAACAAATATAGTTCATTTCAATAAACGAACGTTTTTGGATAATTTCAATCAAAAGTTTTATTTCTCCCCCGATTTTGCAACTTTACGAGCTGTTATCCTTTCGTCCTTATGATTCATTGATATATCTACAGTAGTCGTTCATGAAATTTACTCATTATATTTAATTATTTTGTACTCCTGTCATGAAAAAATGGGCCATCTGCTTGTTCACCAACCTTTTTATGGAATGCTTCTCAAACATTTATATGACGCACGCCCGTGGACAGTCGGCTAACATCGGGAATTTTTCCGGCCAACTTTTCAGGCTAACTTCACGCAGGTAAAATCGAAATGTTTACTTTACCAATAAACTAGAAATCATAGAGGAAATTAATAGACGGGAGCATGTTTTGATAATGGAAAAACCTGTATCTAAACGTTTTAGAGTATGCTTACAGCATTTCCGACCAGAAGATTGTGAAATGAGAACAAACAAGAGTGGAAACTGATGTCAATTGAAAACAATGCTTCATATGTTTTGAATTATTTCAGAAACTCTCACTATGAAAACATTTCTGTTACTGGAGAAGAAAGCTGTACCTTCACCAAACCTACCTAACTAAAAAGCAGTTCAAGTCAAGTCATTTTAAATTTTTGTTCATATCGTTCTTGTACAATAATTTTCATTCTTATCAAAATGAATTACTTTGAGTCTACTTGATATTTTTGAATATATAGAAGTTTCAACAATTCAAGAAGCCTTGTTGAAAGTGCTGAATTCAATCCATATGATAATGTGCAATGAAACTAGGGACCTTGTGAGTTTAAGTGATTCTCTCGATGGTTGCAATATTGAACTTATGTCAGCACAGCAGTGATCAAATCTACATTTGAAATTTCAAATAAATTCTGAGAATTGGCAATTTTGAACAATACCTATATCATACATATATGTATCAATTTAATATTAATATTAAAAATAGCTTGATAATATTGAGGTTCATTTAGCAACGGAAAAGGTTCAATCAATCGATAGATGAGTTGAATTATTTTATTTTATTATAACTGCAGCCTAAGACACAAGTGAGATGCAATAAATGAATAATACATTAAAATCTAGCGTAATGAATTCTTCAACATGATTATCGAGGATCACGTCATGTTCTGCATACATACGGTTCTCTGAAGAATGTCCATTTTTATTCAAAATTTATCACCCATTTTCTATTCATAGATTTTTTCCTTTCCTAAAAAAAAAATGTAGCTTCCATTAAATGAATATGTTGTTCATTTACATTACAATTTTACCTTCACAATCAGTAGAATTGTCAAAATATTTTGTAGTACGTACAACCTTGTAGGGTAGCAGGGCTAAAATATGCTTGCAAATTCCAGACAATCTTGCTTAGTATCTGTATATAATCTTGTCAACTTTCACACCATCATTTTTATAAGACATCATTTCCTCAATATGATGGGGTTGTCCCATTCCAATGTTTTGAAATAATTTTTTTCCACTTAGAATCAAATGATTGCATTGCAACACTTGCTCACCCTCTACCCAGCATCTGTGAGCATGGAAATATTGGAAAATTTCCTATAATTAGAGGAACCTTTGGTAAACATCTTGAAGATGAACTGAAAAGCATTCAAAATAGAATAGTGCTCACCTCAATATTATACATAAAATATAACAAAAAGCACAATATTCGATTATTGATAGCCAATAAACGTTTAAACTAAAAAATCCCATAAATACAAATAGAAATCTAATGTAAACACGAAACAATACTCGTTTCGGTAAACAGGTGATCGGCGAATGCAGCGACACCATCGGTAATTATTTTGTCCAATAGGCGAAAAGGTCTGGCGACGTTACAATAGTATATTGTATGTATGTATGTATTTTTCCATGCATTCTAGGTTTCAGTGGAACCCCTCAGAAGCTACTTAAAGCTTGTGCGAGTTAGAATGATGGGTGTGTTCTGTGTAGGCTTTGTTACTGTGTCCCGACGCCACCTTAGGCACAGCACTGTTAATTGTTTACCCAACAGTGAATGGTTCGGCGCGTTCTCCATACCAGAAAATTTCTTCCCTGGCGGAGACTCGAACCCCGACTTGCCGGATTGCCGGGTCGGAGTCCAGAGCCCTATCCACTAGGCTACACGCACATATATTCTGAAACAAGTTGCAGAATTAGCTCCTATTGCCTTCTGCAACGAGTATTAGACGGTATTTTCTCTATTTCAGTCAATTTTTGTAAATACTCTCAAAATTCAAATGAAAATTCAGATAAGTGACTTTTGTTTTGTATCTTGGCAGTTGGTGTGACATACGAAATTTGACAGATCACGGAATTTGAATTGATTTGATTCGAAACTTGATTCGATCGGAGGTCAGTACTGACAACCATAAAACGAAAAATATAACTGAAAACAATGCTGTAATGAGCACTACATTTAGTACTGTAATGAACTCATTACGATTCTGAAATAGAGAAAGTTCTTTTTGACGCCACAAGAAATTTTTCGTCAAATCTAGGACCGAAATATGTATTGCGTAGAATTCGTCAAAGAGTTTCCGGAGTATGTTATTACCTGGAAAATTTAGGTGGCTCCATGGATGGTAGAAGGCACATTAAAGATTTGAAGCCATATCTCGGCTCGAACTCCAATATTTCCGTATCGTAATTTTTTTAAAGAGTTAGTTTCGTTGTCGTTTGATGCGCACAGAGGCTTGTAGGTGTAGAGCCGTCTCAAGTCAAAATATTTCCGTATCGTAGCGATTTGACGATTGTCAGTTACAGCTACTGCTCGCGTCCGCTGTGACGTCGGAGTGGTTTCCTTATCTGCAGCAGAACTACTCGGCCGACAGTCGACAGTGAGAATTCGAAGATGGAGTGAACTTGCGCTTCATATATTGGAAGAAGAGGAGAATGAAATTGTTTTAAAATATAGTGTGACACAGACACATGGTACACCCCCATTTTCTCCTTTGTTTCTGTAGTTATATTTTTGAAATTTGGAACATTGAATATACTCACTCTAGGGCACTTTTTGACATATTCAGAAAAAAAAAATTCAACTTCTGGTTTTTCCGGAAATCACATCAACTTTCGATTTTCAAATGGGACACCCGGTATATTATTACATATTTGTAATCTCTATGATTTTCTCAATCTAATGATTCCTTATAGTTGATATTCCATTCGTCAGAACGCCCAGAGAGCCATTAACTCCTTAAAATTATTCCAAATAATCAAAATAATGCTACACTATAGTAATTTCGATTTAAAAAGTATCGTGGTTCAAAATACGTGCCTAAAAAGTAAACCAAAACCTTTTTCCACTCGAAACTTCGTTTTCTCAAATGGTAGCATAATGGTACTCTGACGTCATTCGAAAGTAACATCGGTGGGGTATCCATCCACATCAACTATTTTTCTGTATAACCAATACGAACACGATAATGGAGTTTAGGCGAGTTTAAGTATCTTCTCGGTTCAATCCAAAGTTGATGTCATTTCCGGAAAAACCGGAAATTGGATTTTTTCTAAATATTTCAAAAAGTGCCATATAGTGAGTTTATTCAATGTTTCGAATTTCAGAAATATAGCTACAGAAACAAGGGAGAAAATGGGGGTGTACCATGAGTCTTTGTCACCCTGTATATGAAAAGAAAAAATGCTGTGCATTTGATGTATAGGAGGATTTGCCAGAGTAGATGGATTCGCAGTCCGGGGGTCGAATTGCCTGGCAAGAAAAAATAGTTACAGGAACGTGTGGTTCGGAACAATTAATATTCTATTATATGAAACTGTTTTATATTCACATAAAGAGTTCAAATTAAAAATGATAAAGGAAAAATTTCCTTTTACTTGTTTTTCCTTCTATTTCTGTCGCGATCTTTCTCCACTGTCTTTCGGCATGGGATGAATCATACAAACCTCTATTTGTGGAAAATAATTCAATTAATTTCATTTCTTCATCCGTCGAAAACTTTTCAACACTCATTTTCCATCATTTCGATAAATTATAACAATTTTAACCTATATATAAATGAATTCACGCTGCAGCGACGTCGCACAGACTGGTACCTACCGCAAGCAGTGGGCCGTTTGGATGCTGCAGCCACTGCTGCGTTGACTGCAGAAGCGGAACCGCTTCTTCGCTGTTTCCTAAGAACAGTCTATTCAACAATCGCATCAGCCACTTTCGGCGGTCGCTGCATGCGTCCGACGCACAAGCGAAACCGTACCTTTAATCAGGATCCGTTTAAACGTCGTATGTACAATGATGGCAAATTTGACTGAGATAAATATTCGATATGTTATGTGAGGTCTGATAGAAAATGTAGGTTTGAAGTAAGTTAGTGATAGGTTTGAGGTAGGCTAGCGATTAGATTAATTATAAGTTAGGATAGTGCTATGGCCATGGCAAGTAAATATTAGGGACGAGTAGGTTAAGAACAATGATGGGGGTTGGTAAGTGTTTAACCCGTGAGTACCTTATAGATAACATCATAAAAAATTAAAACCATTTATAATTTTTTTTCAATTAGTAGGGGGTGGTGTAGCGTTTCAAAATTCAAATTATAAAATTACCATCATTTTTCTTTTCATTCCTGACCCATCTTGCGGAATTCATTCAAAATATGTTCAATCGAAGAAGAACCATGCTTCTGCGGAATTAAAACTATATGGGATGGCAGTTCATGTCTATCTCGCGCAACAATTTTTTTGGATCTCGTTGTTGACATGATCATTCCAGATTCTCGTTTTTTTTGTTCGACTCGAAAGAGGATTTGATACGTAGAATATAATTCTGAAAACATTGAGATTTTTTACGAGCATTATAAGGAACTAATAAAACGATCCTTTCTAATTGATAAGGTGAGTTTCGTATAGAGATTCACTTATTTTTCGAAATTTGTTTCTGATTATACAGTAAAGTGTTAAAATCTTGATTTTAGGGTGCGACAACAAAAAGTTGTCGAGTTAAACAGTGTGTTTTATGTGCTCCTGAAGATACTCAAAAAATCGCTAGTTTAAACTCATTAATTTAACTACAATTTGGTATCAAAGTGAAGCAAATTTTTTAACCCATCAAATGGTCCTACTCACAGAAGTGCAATACCTGAATTAGAAAAGCCATAACAGTTTTCGTCAGTTTTATCAGTAAAAATAAACTCGATAAAAACCATCAAGGCAAAACACCTGCAAACGACAAGACATCTGTAAACAAAAAGTGGTCCATAAACCCATTATCTAAAATCCCAGTGGCGTAGACAGATACCTTAACATGAAATTGAAAAATGGATAAAATAGAATGTATAAAGTGCAAGATAGAAACATCGCCAAAGGATTAAAGAAAATCCGATATTTCCATGTGATTCATGCAGAAACTACTACTGTGGAAATTGCTCTGATTTATCAACTACGGAAATACGATGTATGCCACTGCAAAAACGTCTGCTTAAATTCCACTGTGCAAAATGCAGGCAGAACGAAATTATAGATTATCTAAAAAACACTATAACAGACAAAGAAAATATCATACAAGATAAGAACACCATAATACAAATATCACAACCACCAAGTCAGATTATAAAAAATATACCTGCAATCATAATAAGACCAATAACACACCAACCTGCTCAAACAACTGAATATGATGTACAAAAGGTAATAAACCCCAGAGAAATAAGTGTACCTATAAACTCTGTAAATACTACTAATGATGGAAAAATGGTCATAAAATGTGCTACAGAGGAAGCTACCCGAATACTTACAAGAGAAATTGAAACAAAGCTGAACGAGAAATATAAAATAGAACTCTCAAAAATGAAGAAACCAAGAATAAAAATAATAGGAGAAAATGTTGAAATAATGAGTGAGATAGAGATAGAAAAATGTTTAAGACAACAGAATTCATTAATCAAAGAAACCGACTACATAAAAGTAACATTCATCCTACGAACTTCAAAAGGAAAACAAATTATCTTTGCTGAATGCTCTGGTGAATTATTCTCGAAGATGATGGACGCAAAAAAAGTCTTCCTGGGATGGGAGCGAAACCCAGTTTACGAAGACTTAATGATACCGAGATGTAAAAGATGCTTTGCATACGATCACAAGGAAGCAAACTGTAGAAACAAAGAATCATGAACATATTGTGGCGGGGAACATAGAATCAATGATTGTCCAAGAGAGCAAAAACAATGTTGTAACTGTATAAGATCTATAAGTAAATATAAGTTAACATATGAAACAAATCATAAAGCAAACAACAGAGATTGTCCAACCTTGAAATACTATACACAGAGATTCAAAAACAGTATTGACTATCATTCAAAATAGAATTTGTTCTTTTGATACTTTTATTGTTCTATATCTGCATACCTCAGATTCGACCTTGGTCAATATATTCGGATATTTGAAAATCGTAAGGCTAGACATACCAGAAGTGTATATACTAGACAATCTAGAAAATGAAACAAATAAAGAAAAAGAAATGAAATCTGAGAGCATAGACGACTTCAAAAATAAAATAAAATTATTAAATGGAAATGACAGAACAAACTACATTCAAATACTACACTTAAACATCAGAAGTACCTACAAGCATTTTGATGAACTAATAATTTTCATACAATCCTGTGACCTCTCTAATTGTGATATAATAATCTTGGGAGAGACGAGACTCATTGACCAAACAGAAAGCTTCAGAATACCTGGCTTCTCAACAATTTTCAACAACAGTAAGCTAAATAAAAATGATGGTGTCCTGATATTTAAAAATGACAAAATTAACTATAAAGTTGACACAAAAAACTACCACTCACTAATATTGTAATAAGTAATATAGAATTTTCAATTAACAACACAGCATTCAACGTGATGCCGTGTTATAGATCCCCCTCAACAGGAGACAACCAATTCTCAGAAGACTTAGAAACCATCAACGATAAAGGAAATGTAGATATTTTAATAGGCGACTTTAATATTGATATTCTAAATAATGAGTCGGCAGCGAGTAACAACTATCTGGCAATGCTTATGTCATTTGGATTCAAGTCATATATCAACACTTATACAAGGATAACTCCTAACTCCAGAAGCTGTTTAGATCATATATTCATTTGACACAACCTAAATGACAAAAAATAAAATTCAACAGTTCCATTATTAACGAAAATTATGTTACAAAACTAACAAAAATAACGAAAGAAATAACAAAGTTCAATGAAGAAATATTCATGGAACTGATCAAAGACATCAAGTGGGAAGAGGTTATATTAATACAAGAGCCACAAAAGGCCTGGACACAATTCATGAATGCTTCCCACAACACGTATAAAGAGTGCACAACGATTAAAACAATTACAATAAGAGAACATAAAAAACTTAAGCCATGGATAACTAATGCAATAGTTGAATCAATAGAAAATAGAGACAAACTAAAAAAAACGTAAATAGAAATAATGAAAACATAGAATTACAAGTGAGTTACAAGAACTATAGAAATAAACTCAACAAAGTCATTAAAGAAGCAAAAAGTAAATATTACTCTGAACAAATTGCCACTAATAACAATATGAAAAAGTTGTACGAAATTATCAATGAAGCCACAAATAATAGTATAAGAAACTAACAATGACATATCAAATATAACTGATGAAAACAACAAACCCTTTTAGGATGATAAACAACTGGCTGATTACTGCAACAATTATTATGCAAATACTGGACAAATTATGGCAAGAAAAATAGACAACCCACCCCAGAACTTTAAGAATGGCTTTCCTAACATCAAAAACTCAATGTTCCTCAAACCAGTCGATAGAAATGAAATAATAAACCACATAAAAACCTTGAAAAGTAACAGTTCCCCAGAAATAGATGATATCACTGCTAAACTCTTAAAAGAATGCCATGTCTATATACTTGATCCTCTGATACACATCATAAACCTCATTTTTGTCAATGGAGAAATACCTAATGACTTCAAAATATCAGTAATAACCCCAATATTCAAATCAGGAGACAAAACAAATATTCAAAACTTTAGACCCATAAGCTTAATCAATACTTTTGCCAAATTATTTGAGATATGTCTCAAATGTAGGTTAAATGACTACTTTGCAGTTAACAACATTTTGAGCAACAAGCAATATGGGTTTAAACAAGGTGTAAGCACAACAGATGCAATGTTCAATCTTATAAATAACATCAAACAAAGTATGGATGATAATTATAAATGTATTGGAGTATTCGTTGACTTAGCAAAAGCTTTTGACACGGTGCCTCATACAAAGCTTCTTGATGCTCTTGAACATTACGGAATATGGGGCACTGTGCTGAGAGATTTTCAAAATTATCTGTTCAACAGACAGCAGAGAACAAAAATAAAAAATGTATATAGTAATCTCAAAACCATACAAACAGGGGTCCCACAAGGAACTGTGCTTGGACCAATTTTATTTGTGGCCTACATTAATTCTCTGCTCAAAACTCAAATAGACGGCACAGTAATATCATATGCCGATGACACAGTCCTCATTTTTGAAGATAGTACCTGGAATCAACTACGTTAAAAAGCTGAAGCAGGCATAGCTATAGTTAAACATTGGTTAGATCACAACAAGCTGTCCTTAAATATAAGCAAAACTTCTTATATAGCATTCTCACTCACAGATGCAAATCGGCCAAACTTTAATACACTTAAGATCCGGAACACTACACTAGAAATAATGGAAACTGAAAAAGTTAAGTACTTGGGTATAATAATCGACAAAAATGTTAAATGGACAGACCATGTAAATTACCTCACAAGTCGAGTACGCAGATTGATTCACAAATTTTTCGAACTAAGAAAATTTATGAATAAAAAGACACTTCTGATAATAAACAAGACATTAGTTGAATCAGTTTTGGTATCGTCAGAATGACAGTTCTCGTAATATGTCTTTAGTTTTTGCTCCTGAAAAATATTCTGTTTTCTTGTGTTATAACATGTTTGGTTTATCTATGGGAGATGATTGCCTTTCATTGGGGTCCCGTAGCGGTCTTCAAACATCTGAAGTGCCGAAAAATCATCACCTGGAAGGTCGTATCTGGTTTGAAAAAACCCTCACGACCAGAGAGCAACAATTTGTAGATTTTGAATTTGAATATCGAGGGAATTTCGAAAGGAAAGTGTGATAACTTCTCCAAATTAGCTGATGAACATGGTATCAAAGAGATTCTTCTGCAAGAAACCCACACGGCAACAGAAAAAAAATCCTCGTGAAAGAGGCAGTTGAAAGTTATGTATTAATTGATTTTTTACAAGTTTAGCTTGTTAATTATCAGTTTCGTAACATTCAACAGATTCGGAAAGGGGAAATTGATGGAGTTTTTTTTCATTTCTTTCAAATTTTGTGACATTTCTGTCATAAATATTTATAAACCTCCGAACATTATTTGGCCAAGAAATCTTAATGTTGATGTTTTTTAAAGTAGCAAATGCATTTCCAAAATGCATTCGATTTATTCTGAATAATCGGTTTCTTTTTGCTTTTGTCTTTTTTCATTTCAGATTAAGAATTACGAGTCGTTTTGGGAAGAATCTGTGCATCGAGCCCATCGACGGGGATAACATGAACATAATCACACTGATGTCTTTCAAGATTTTCCTGATATTTAATATTTTATGTTATTTTTTTTTACGGGGAGACAGGTTTTCTCGGCTGAGGTTTTTATCCCTGGCTGTATAGTATCGTATGATACTAGTGGTGATAGTATCGTATGATTCTATAGTATCATACGAAGAATGTTATGATACCCCGTTCTTTTTCTACCTCAGCTTAGGTACTTTTTGTTTCAACATTTATTGTATTATTTTAGCTCTCTTTTTTAATGATATATGTTAGTATATATTGTAGATATAATGTATTATCTTAGTGTATAAGTAGAATAGAAAAATACACATACAGGTGTGCTGACACCTAGGTGTATATCTCAAAAAATCAATGAAATAATATATGTAATGGAATTGATGTAATTATAGTTGTAATGTAATTTCATTCATTCAAATGAGGGTCTCTACCGGAAGCTAAGAATAGTCTTATAATATATTACATATATGTTTTGTGGGATTTGGAATGTCGTTCTCAACGAGAACTTAGTTGTTGCCAGTGCCTTATTTTATTGACGAATAATTTTCATAAACTGTGAACCTACGACCTGAATGCTCTCTGGCCAAAAGCTGCCGTTGCATAAATGTAACGTTGTCTGAGAATTTTACGTTACAATTTATTGAGATATTGTCAGTCCAAAAATCAAAAAATTGTCACGATTCTACAAAGTTGAATGAAAACTAGTTATTGTCTGACGAAGGAGTCTGATTTGGACTCCGAAACGTTACGCTTAAGAGTTCAAAGTGTTTTCTTTTTGTTCATTGTTAGGTAACAATTTCTTCTCGTAAAGTTTTGGCCCCTGACAAATCAGTGCTCAATTATTTACGCAGGGGCCTTTCTTATATTATTAAAAAAAATTTCTAATTGTTTCTTGTTTCAGAGACTGGGAGAGACAACCCAAATTAAGTTTTCAGAAAAATACAGTTTCATCCGTTCCAATTTATTATTGTTGTATATAATATTTTTCATCAAATGAATTGTTATGTATGTGATGTTTTATTGAGTTGACAGCATATTATTTATACATTTTATCATTGTTGTTAGCTGTCATTCTAATTGTTGTTTTGTATGTGTTATACTGATAAATTTTGATTGTACATCTTTTGTATTCACCCTTGAAAAAGTTCGAATATACGGACGAAACGTCGGCATTAGTTCAACGTAGTCTTGTTCTACACCACCTGTCCTAGCTCTTGTTAAAACACCCAGCACATTCAACTCAAGATGACAATGGAAAAGCTATATCCAGCACCGATTCTCCTATCAATATTTATCAGAATAGAATGAATCTTAATGTTGGAGAACAATATTCCTTAAAATACACGAAACCTTTTGGAAAAAATACTTATAATGTAACCATCAAACTGAATTAAATAGAAACGATTTGGCTTTAGAGCGCAAAAAAAAAATTGTGAAAGGTAAACATAGATTATGTTCACAAACACTTCGATACAGTTCAGGAAAGACTTGGGAAGGATCATCTAGCAGGAACTCGCTTTGACATTTGGAATCGACATATGAAAAATATTCAAAGTAATGAAAAATTTACTTTTGAAGAGCCGACACAAAAGGTACAAAAGTAATATGAATATATCATAATCACGGATTCATGTGCTCATTGAAATTCATGATACTGAATCTCTGGTATCTGGTTCTTCCTGAGAAAGTATGGTATCTTGTTGGTATCTCCTGAAATGGTTTTCCATATTCACTTCAAATTCATCCAAGCTTTTTTCACTGATGCATTCCCTTATCTTCTCGATGAATTTCAGGTAATGATGTATATTGTGTCTGAAAATGAAATAATTATAATTTCATCTTACAAGATTTACTTTTACTTTTTTAAATTTATTTATTCAATTCGATTGTTAGGGATTGAGATGTTATAATCCTCATTGTTCTCTCCGCCACTGCTTTATTTATTACATTGAAAGGATAACGCATGCTAAAATCAACGAGAAGCGCAACACATGTGTGGACGGAGATTGCGATGTGGGAAACTTAGTCCACTGCATTTAGGTCGAAATAGGCCAAACTTCGGACCAATTCATACAAAAGCAAATGAAGGTTTTTTGGGTAGGTCTCGGTGACCCAAATGATATCCCAAAAGTCCCCTAGTCGAAAGTGACCGCATAACATTTGGCAACGCTGTAAAGGGCTAAAATCCTGCCCCAATGTGATTTTTCGTGAATATCTCGGTCCCTATGGAACTAACGACAAAAATACATCAGAGCAAAAAGAAAGCTGATGGAATTTCTAGAAAAAAGGTTTCAGGTCGTTTTTTGATATAACCAACGGTTTCGTAACAATCTCGCCTTCAATTTGAACGTATGTGATATTCTGGATAATGGGGGTACTCTATTCCACAACACCTTTGAGGATGACTAGAGGGTGCGTTTTTCTCAAAGTTGTATCCACTAATATGCCTAATCCACTACTTTTTTGTTTTTTGGAAAGGCGTGTGACATCTCATTTTTCTCAGAAAACTTCAAATGGTTCGGCATTCAGGCAGGATTTTCCATGGCAATTGCCACAAACTGGTGATCAACGAAGTCTCAAACTCCGACGGCCACACATTGGTCAACAACCTTTCGTACAGTTGCAAAATATCATTTTTGAAAGACAATCAGGCGCAGGAAGTTCGGATGTCATTTTTTGTTACAATATATTGTCTTTAACATCTACCCTCTCTCCTTAGGATTCGAATTGTTACCAAGCCATTGTTGTATTTGATATTACACTGTGAACAGATGTTCACAGATGTTATTTTGCTGCGTCAAGAGTTGGAGGTGAAAGATTCAGTCTCACTGGTCTGCTTCTGCTAACAGCTTTAATCAAGGAAGAATATCGGTAGTGATTTATGGAGAGTTATTTAATGAGAGGAAAAACTTCATTCCGCTTAAAGGTTATGTGCAGTATTATTTTTGTTGAAGATTTCAGCTGCCTCTTTCAAGTCCTGCCGTTCCTTAAGCATTTTCAAAGCTGCGGTCTTTCATTTATTGAACAGAGCAGATGTTGTTTCGCTTAGTGCTGCAGAAGTACCAATAATTCTGCCTCAATCTTTCCTATTGTACCAAGCTTGATTCAAGATATCCTGTTTTCCTTTGAGGTGATAACAATACGGTTTCCATACTTCTCTTCGAATTTTCTCTTAATTTTCTTGTCATCAGGTATGTTTTCTGTCAGTATTGCTCTCCATCCAGTCAATTTAAACTTCATGATTTTCAATGACAGAAAAAATGTCCTTCATTGCGTTGGGAACATTTTTATACGCAGGATGACCAACCACCATTTTCTCGGAGACTAGCAAGTTGAATTTGTTGAAACAAATTTGATGATATTCAGCTTCAGCTGCAACTACATCTGTGTCAAACGTTACACGGTTTTTAAAAGATTTTGCCCAACCATCTCCGGCAAGTGCTATAATATTTTCTTTAAAAATGAGGGTAGAAACATGACAAATTATTTTACGCTTGTCCTTTTTTGCTATTTTCTCTTTCTCCTCGTCAGCCTCGTTGCCGCATCAATAAATACCGGTATTCTTACTTGATTAGAGCTGTGAGCGGAAGCAGACCAGTGAGATTGAATCTTTTACCTCCAACCCTTGACGCAGCACAACAAAACATCTGTGAACATCTGTTTCGCCATGGAAAATCCTGCCTGAATGCCGAACCACTTGAAGTTTCCTGAGAAAAATGAAATGTGACAGAAGCAGAAATCCAAAACTCTTAGATTGACTCCACGGATGTCATCGTAGAAGATATACATGCATTCATAGCAAGGAGAAGACGAAGGAGAAAATTAGCTTTCGAACGCCTTTCCAAAAATCAAAAAAGGCGTGGATTAGGCCTATTAGGGGATACAACTTTGAGAAAAACGCACCCTGTAGTCATCCTCAAAGGTGTTGGGAATAGAGTACCCCCATTATCCAGAATATCACATACGTTCAAATTGAAGGCGAGATTGTGACGAAACCGTTGGTTATATCAAAAAACGACCCGAAACCTTTTTTCTAGGAAATTCCATCAGCTTTCTTTTTGCTCTGATGTATTTTTGTCGTAAGTTCCATAGGGACCGAGATATTTACGAAAAATCACATTGGGGCAGGATTTTAGCCCTTTACAGCGTTGCCAAATTTTATGCGGTCACTCCCGCCTAGGGGACTTTTGGGATATCATTTGGGACACCGAGACCTACCCGAAAAGCCTTCATTTGCTTTTGTATGAATTGGTCCGAAGTAAAAGTCTAATTTCAGTGGAC